>OY757190.1:31761042-32308542 GCA_963583895.1 Melanophora roralis | reverse complement strand
AAAAAAAAAACACTGAATGAAACTAAAAATTCTTTAAATTATTGTCAACAACATATTAAGGCCTTAACAAATCATTTCCAACAAACACTTGAGATATGTATTTAGATCTTTTAACAAAGTAGAAATATGGAACTCAACTGCCTCATCATTGTCATCATATTCATTAAAATTTACAGCATGATGCCCTCATCTTAATCAAACATACACACATACATGCATAAGTATATAATTGGAACTACTATTACTTTAAACTAGAAAAACTCTTTCTACCTTTACACCGTCAAACCACTATGTTGGTGTGTGTATGTGTTTGATAATGTTTGCTGAAGGGGTTTTTAATCATTTTTATACCCTTCGCAAAGTAATAAGGGCATATATCAGTTGGGTATTCCGTTTGTAATTTCAACAATATCACAGTTCAGTATGTATAGTATTTTTAATAGCAATAAACCTGCTACTTGTACTACTGGTGCTAAATTGCAGAAGTATTTTTAGCTTATGAAAAGTACAATTTGTCTGATTTTCGATAATACCTGAAACCAAAATCTATAGTTTTCTATTTTGATGACTTTTGGGTCAATAGTCCTTTATTCCATATTTCTAGGACTATAATCTCCAAAAAAAACGAAAAAAGTACCAAAAATATGATAAAAGTACTTTTTGACCACCTAAATCTTTTTCGACCTCAATCTGGGTAAAAGGTTAATAATTTCATATTTGTGGGCTCATGATTCCAAAAAAAAAATTTACTAAAGTACTTTTTGATCACTTAGTTGTCTTCTGGCCTCAATCGAGGTCAAAAGAACTTTAATTTACATTTCTTGAACACAAATTTAAAAAAAATGCTCAATATCATAAGTGGAAAAAACTTACTTTGTAACCAAGCTCAACTTGGGTGGGTTGAAGACTTATAACCCAAAGAAATTTAAACAAAAATCCAAATATGTTGAAAAAAAAAAAATTATTTTCCACTTCTGGGTCAATAGCCTTTAATTTTATATTTTCAAAGCCATAATATCTTAAGATATGAAAAAGTGTCAATTATGTAAAAAAACCTACTCTTTGGCCACTTTGATTTTTTTTCGACCTTTATAGTTCTAACCTGTAATTTTACGGCTCAAAAATTACAAAAAGTATAAAAAATATAAAAAGGCCTTTTTGTACACTTTCGACCTCAATCGCGAATTTTATATATTTAGACCCACTCTTAAATCCCAAAGTATGGGAAAAAGTACCTCAAATTTAAAAACAGTACTTCTTTGCACTTAGCTGATATCCGAACTTAATAGTGATCCAGTTTCCACCTCTAACATTTCAATACTCAAAATATTCAAAAATGTAAAAAAGTACATAAGAAGTACCAAAATCTAATATTTACCCTTTTTGGGCCGTAAGTGGAGATATCAGCTTTCCGATCTGTTGTTATTTGGAATACTTTTACCTCTTTCCGGTTGAAATTTCACGAAAGCCCGATTTAGTGGAAATCTACATGTGGATTAATACTCAAATCCAAATTTAAGGGGTCTAGCTCTACGCGCATAGGCTGTGCCATAATAAATCCGTCGGGCACTCAGTTAACGAGTCATTAACGATAATCCTTTAAGATTTTTTTTTATTTTTGGCAACTATCACAGCAATTGACTTCAAACCTGCTACAAGGTAGTTTGATATAACTTCTACGTGTTGCAAAAAAGAAACACGGGAACTGGTAGCTCCCATACAAGCAGACATTTTAATAAAATTTGTAAATTTTATATCTCAGATATTGTTAAAGCTATAAGCTCATAATAAAAATAATTAAAATAGGTTTATTAAGGGCGTATTAAACAGATGTCTATGAAGTAATTGCCAAATAAGCTTTTAATTTTTATGAATATGGACGATTGACTTTAAACCTGCAACAAGTTTCTTATAGTATAAATGAAAATGTAAGTTCCCCTACAAATGGACAATTTTATGAAATTTTTAATACGAAATTTTCCACAAACTATAAGATCTATCAACTTCCAACCTGATACAAATTAAACTTTTTTAATGTTTTAATCTGAAAACAACTAACAACTGCGTAAACATTAAAGCCAATGTGAAGAGTACATAAGACTCGGCACAACCCAATTAACCGCTCTTTGTTTTTGGTGTTTGTTTACACACACAAACACACAAATATAATTTATGCAGCCCAAGTTTACTTGTTGCCTTTAACTGAAAATGGGTTGGCCATCATTATCATCATCTTGTCTTTATAATGACATAACTCGAGCATTTTAACGCTTGTTAAATTATCTCATTTTAAGGAATTGTGATATTTTCTTAATTTTATTATACCTTTTTTTCCCCTCCACATAATACTTAAAGCAGCGGGAGTCAATAAAAAAGATTTTACTCTATTAAAACCTTATTTTGTGTTTAAAACGGCAGTAGTTAACCAACACCCCTGCTTTAACCAAAAATTATCTCCGAAAAAGATCTTTGGTTTTATTGATCTAAATGGTATTTAGAAAAAAATTAAAATTAAAAAAAAAACAAAAAATTTGTGTTATCAAAGGCGTTTATCGTTGTGTGTTTGTGTTTTATTTTCGTTTCTGTCAATGGAAATTCTTACAAATGTTGTGACAATATTTAGGGATTTCCTTAAAATCACAGTTAAGATCAAATAAAATTATTTAAATAAGCGCTTTAGTTAATAAAAGAAACTATAAACTAAAGATGGTTATCTGATAAATATAAAGTAATCGAATTTGAAAAAAAGAAAGAAAGAAGAAAAAAAAAGAAAAGAGTTAAACCCTTTTGCCATAAAAATGTTAACGTCTAGAACAAATTATACCAAATGATGATCATAAATTAGACTTAAGTTTTAGTGTAAAAACTAAAACGAAATGTCGGCTTTGGGAATTATATTTTTGAAAAAGAATTTCTGAGAAATTTTTCAATTGAAAAAACACAGATGCATGCATTTATGTTCTCATTTTTTGAAGCGCAACGCTTATAAACGATAATTGTTGTATTAAAATATTTTTGAAATTTATATTTTTTCCAGACATGGATTTTGGTTTCAAGCGGTAAGTTTTAAGAAAAAAAGGCTTTTAGTTTTCTAAAAATATAAGTTGCCTACAATTTTATTTTTTATATATTTTTTTAAGTATATAGTTGGCTTAAAAAAAGCCAAATTTATTTATAACCTAAAAGATTTATGTTTATCATGTTATTTTTTTGAGTTTAAGTACGACTTTTATTATAAACTTTAGGATTTTTAAAAAGATAAAAGAAAACTGCCAATTTTTTTTAAAGTCTGTAATAATTGCTAGATAAAATTATATATTTGAGAAATATTAATATAGAAATCGATCGAAATTAGTTTTTGCTGTTTTAGAGCTGGAAATTTATTATATGTAACCCGCACCACATACATACGTCAGTGCAGATCTCTGAAACACCTTAAAGTATTATGCTATAAACACAACTGGGACGAACGAAAAATTTCGCACTACTAAACACATTAGGAACGAATAAAACAGCTGTGATAGAGTGACCATATTTCTTAAAAAAAAGAAGCACTATTTGAAAGAAAATATTAATTAAAAAAACTATTTAAATATATAACATTAGAAATACATTAAGTGTATTATATGTTAGGGTGACCATTTATTTCTGGTTCGAAATCAGTACGCTTTTCGATTTTTTATACTTAGAACCACCTTTAATTAGACCGATCGAATAAAAATCACTTTGTGAGTCGATTAAAGCCTTTTCGTCCGTCTGGGTGTCTTTGTATTCTTGTAAAGAAAATATTTGATTCAAAAAACAAACTCTCAAATAAATAATAATCATTTTTGGGGAGCTGTCGATCTAGTCAAAACAAGATTTGAAAAATCAAAATAATTTTAAAAAACTCTTTGCTGCTATACAAATATCTAACTATCTAGCTTTGCTATAGTTTAACAAATTATTTTAAGAAAGAAATTAAAATTTCGATTTATCTTAAAAAATCAATACAATCAGTATATTTAAAAAAAAGTCAGTACATTTCAGTACACAAATTTTATTCAGTACATTAAATGAAAAATCAGTACATGTACTGATGAAACCAGTACGAATGGTTATCCTAATTATATGCAACAAATAAAAAGTGAAACTAATTCTTAAAGTATAAAGTAACATTATTTAATAACAAAATAAAAAAAGTGGAAGAAAAATGCCTTTAAATTTTAGCGATCAACTCAGAATCATTTTCTGAGCCGACTAAAGTATGTAGATTCATACTTCTGAGTGCCCATGATCTCTTCTCATCAAAGTACAGGTCGCAATTTTAAGATAATTTTATAAAACTTGGCGCATTTTATACAAAGCCCTCCACGAGCAATCGCTTTGAGCATTAACTGCTATATACGAGTATATGTGTAGATTCACTAGAAACATATTTCTGACTACTCCCAATCTAAAAGTGTTTTTACACGATATGTATTTTACACATGACTTGTCAAATTTTGCAGTGCGAACGCGTTTAAGCATTGCATGTGTGAAATATATATGTATGTAAAAGTCATATAACAAATTTGTAATTAAAGCGTGTCCTATTTTTATCTGACAAAGCAAGTGTCATCAGCTGTTTTTAGAATAACAACAAGGAAAGGTAAGTTGTTTATTTTGGTTTGGTGGTTATTACATCTGAAATAACATACGTACATGTGAAAGCAAAAATTATAAACCATCTGTAAAATGACAATTTTGACAGACATACGAAGTTAAATGTGGATTGCAAAAGTGAAAAGTCATTTGTAAAATACATATCGTGTAAAGGCACTTTAAGTGCCTTTAAAATATTCAGAAGGGGGAAAAAAATAATTTCTATCGCCCCAATTGTACAAGACAAAAACAATAAAAAATTAACCCGTGTTTGCTACTTATAGAAATTTTGGGCCGTAAGGGTTAAAAAATATATTTTGGCACTTTTTAGATACTTTTTGCCAATTTTAAGCAATTAAAAATTATATAAATCTTTAATTTTGAACCCTAAGAGATAAAAAATTGTAAAAAAAAATCGTTGGTACTCTTAAGGTACTTTTCGTAATGATAATGGTGTAGAACATTAAAAATAGAAACATAAACAATTTAAATCAAGTTCGACACGTTCTGTGGAAAATGTATAAATTTTCGGTACCTTAACGGGTACTTGAATTGTATTACTTTATAGGCAATTTTGTGACTTTTAGGCCAACAAAAACTGAAACATACTTAAAATTGTGCTCGACAAGCATAGAAAAAATTAATACGTTTTTGATACCTTTTGGAAATTTAAATTCTTTTTTGAGGACTGCAAATACGAAATTATGGACAGTGCAATCCAGATTAAAGTCAACAGAAAGGATAAACAGTATTTATTTTCTGTTTTTAGTAGTTAGTTGTGTTATATTTTGGTAACTTTAAGGTATCGAAAACGCATTCGTTTTTGGTACTTTTTTAAGTTTTGAAACAATGGAGTGCAAAAATGGTAAAAACATGCGTTTAAGTTTAATATTTTATTTAAAGTTTGACAGCGGGCATTCACTTTTTACTCTTTTTAAATATTGCACTTAACTAAAATAATTTTTTCAACTAAGTGGGCAAAGTAGTACTTTTTTAAAAGCCAAAAATCTTTTAGGACTTTGTTTAAACTAATATTTACGAACTAGTGACATGTTTAAAATTTTTTTTGACAGTTTATATGAAAGTCAATTGATTTTTTCAAAATTATCTAATTAGCACTTTTTATCTTGCCTTGATTATTTCCTTAACAAACATTATAAAAAATCGTTGTAAATATCTTGGCAAAAATTTGCATAATTAATCATTAAAGGAATGCATTTGAGTGGCGATGTGTACACATTCTTGCACGTAGAGAGCTCATTAATTTCAAAAATAAAATTCATTCATTTATCGTATTCAAAAAAAAAAGAGAAAAGAATCCTTTTAATTTAGAAAAAATATTATTGAAAAAACAAAACAAACAAATTAAGCCGGCTACAGTTGCGTATGCAGTGGACAGACAACTTAAGGCAAGAACAGCACACAGTGTTGAGTTATCTGGGCAAAAAAAAAAAAACATGTACTTTAAGATCAGACGATATGATCTGTTTGAGAGCAGCCTTCCTTTTATCTCAAAAAAAAAATTAAAAATCTGCCTTTTGGATTTAAATTTTTCTTTTTAGGAATTTTTAAGTTGCGACCCTTCATTATAAAGAGCAACGGGTATGTAAAGTTTATTAGACCGTTTGTACGTTTTTAAATATTAAGAAGCCCATTTGGCAAAATCCTGGAAGGTCTTTAATATTTTATGGATCCGCTCTTAGCGTATTTATAAGAAGTTTGCACATTTAAATAATGAAGGGAATTACCAAAACGATACAACTAAGTATTTATAGTATTTTTATCCGTATTTTTTCTTTGTTTTTTGTTTTTAGAGTCAATTTGGCATTTCTGGAAATATTGAAATTTTCACTTTTGCTTAATATAACACGCCCTTAAAGTTTTGAACTTACAATTGGCTATTTTAAGGTGATTCATTATTTCTTATTTCAATATCAACGAAATCGACTATTTGTTTATATTTATACGCTAAAAACGTGATTGTTTATAACAATTTTTAACTACATAAGTATTTGTTTTTATTTGTTTTTATACCCACACCATATGCGTGGTAGAGGTATTATGCGTTTGTGTAGATGTTTGTTACGCCCAAAAATAATGGTATGAGAACCACTTTTAAGTATACCGATCGACTCAGAATCACTTTCTGATTCTATTTTAACATGTTCGTCTGTCTGGCTGTGTGTTCATGTGTTCTTTTGATCAAAGTGCAGGTCGCAGTTGTAAAGATATTTTGATACAATTTGCCTCAAGTTAGTTTTTTGGCACTGGCACGAAGCCTATTTCTTTTGCTGATGATCGCTCCATTTGTCGACATAGCCCTCGTAGAAGTGTCCTCCAGGTATAGGCATTTTTGGCTATAGATAGCTAAAATTTACTTAATTTTGCACATGTGTCATACTAAATGCCACCAACTATTTCAGTGAACCAAAATATAATCGGTTTAATTTTTGATACAGCCCCCATACAAATGTCCTCGTGGAATAAGAATTTCGGGCTGTAATGGCTCGAATATTACTTTACCTTCTCAAAGTCTTGCACGCATGTTTATCTTTCTGCCACCAACTATTATCTGAATACAAAAATTATTTCATATAGCCCAAATACAAATGTGTTGTAGGGTATAATATAGTCGGACTTTCAATTTAAATCCTTTTTTTAATTATAATTATGTAGTCTTTTCAGGTTGAAAATTATTTATAAAAAGAAGGTTAATTGTTTTATAGAATATTTTTGTTTTCTTATTTTTAAATTCTTATTAAAAAATTGGATTTCTAATATCATTACTTTTTGATTATGAAATTTTTTTAAAAATCTTTTTTTAACCATGAATTGGCGACGCAAAAAATAAACACAAAATAGACGGACGCCAGTTATATGCTTTTTTTAAAAAACAAATAAACAAAAATTATTAAAAAAAAAAGAAAAATTAACAATATAACAGCAGATGTGAGATAAATTAATTATCCTATAAGCATTAAAAAAAGTCTCTTTATTTTTCTTTGTCAAAGTAACTTTTAAGTTCTTAAACAGAAAAAAAACACAGAGAAAAAATGGAAAATGAATTGTTTTTTTTTAACTATTTATTAATTATTTTTGCAACTTTAATGTTTATTTTGTAAAAAAATGTTTAAGAAAGCTTTAAGCTTTTAACGGTTGTGGCAACTTTTTGCCTTTCCGTTTTTGTGTAAGGTCCAAACTTTAAGTAAAAAGGGTAAAGCTTAAAACTTTTTTCAAAAGTTTAAAGCTTTATTTCTATTTAAAAACAGTTGTAAAGAAATTTGTGCATAAGTAGTATATGGTTAATTCAACTTAAAACGGCCTAAAAAGTGGAAACCCATTTTTTTCTTTAATAAAAAAATTAATTTGCATCTTAAATAGAATGAAATTTATTAAAATATAAATAATTTTGTTCATGTTTTATTTTTATTAATTTCGGGAGAGTTTAAAACGATGGAAATAAAGATTTTAAAATTTGTTTTCTTAAGATAAAATAGTTTTTTGTAGAAATAAAGAATCAAATACGATTAGGAACACTTAAAACTAATGTGAAAATTAAAAACCATTAAGCCCGTTCTCAAGAATATTTTACATAACTATATCCTTAAAGTCAAAATTTTTTAAAATTATCACTTGAAAGGTCACAGTCTTTAAATAATTCATATAAGCCATACTGTGCCCCTTTAGTAGCTAATTATTATTACTCGCTTAGAAATCTACCATCCTTGGAAGACAAATCTTTTTTTTAATTTTGAATTATTTTTGTTATAAGAAAAAATGTGAGCAAAATAGTCTCACCTGTCACAATGGAATTGTCCATACACATATTTGTTAAGCATTTAGGTGCTTTTTGAATATAACAAGGCATATAGAAAATTATTAAATTGTTTCATTTAAATAAAATTGGTTTAAAATAAAAAAAAAAGTTTAAAGGCCTCAAGCTATTGGGCTTTTTATTTGTTTAAAAGCAGAGGTAAAAATGTTTTAATTATGTTTAAATTTAAACAGCTTTAAGCTTTTTAGAACTTTAATAAAGTTAAAAAGAAACTGCAAAAGCTGAAGTTAAAAAAAAATATTAAAACTTATTTTTGTTAAGTTTAAAGTTTTCTAAACTTAAAGCTGTTAGGTTTTGTTTAAAATTTGACTTGGTTTTTAAATATTTTGGTGGCAAATTACGGTGTTCAAAAGAAATAGAAACTTAACTTTCTCGAATGAGTAAATTTCCTTCTGGTTTTCATGCGAGCTTAAAGCTTCTTTCCTGCTTAAAGCAACCGTATTTAAGCCAATATAAGATAACTTTTGAAATAATTAATTTTTATAAATTTATATTAAGACAGTTTATCATTAAGATGTAGGTTTCATTTTCTTGGAAAATTAATTGCCTGTTTTTTAAAATTTTTTGTGATAAAGTTTTTTGGAATTAAAGTTCTGTTTAACACTTTTATTTTATTTATTTTAATTTTATTTTTATTTTAATGCATTAATTCTGAATTAGTATTAAAGGCATTAGAAGATAGTTTAAATAAAAAAGCTAATAAACTTTTCAATTACATTTTAAGGGCTTTGGTTTTTATTTATTTTTTTTAATTTTGTCAATTTTATTTTAATTTTTTTTTCTAGCTTTTTCAAAATTTCTTTTAGTGTTGCTGTTCTTTCTCCAATAAATTATTTTTAATTAAAAAAGAAATGTATACTATGTTTGTATGTATGTATATGAACGTCTGCTGTTTTTCTTAATATAAAAAAATGTATTTTTTTGCAAAAAAATATTTAATTTTTTGTCATTGAAAATATGTTCTTGTTACTTTTTCGTGTTTGTCTGTCTGTAAATGTGTGATATTTATTTTTTTGCAGAATTTTCTTAGCTGCCCATAAAATTCAATGAAATATGTTATGATCAAAAACCACAAAAATCTTTTGTGAAAATTTTTGCACAAAAAAAAAAAACAAAAAATAAAATTGACTTAAATATATAAAAAAGAATTAATTTATTTGCTGTCCAAAATATACATATGTTCATACTTTTTTTTTTTAGCAAAAATCCTATATTTTTGGAATTTATTTATCTTCATCTAGCAGACGATTTATTTTTAAATGCTTGAAATATTTAATGATTTATGCGATTTTAGCGATTATAAGTTTTGAAATATAAATTTATATTTTTTTAAAGAGATTTTAAAACATTAATGATTCATTCAAGAATAAAAGGGAAAATGAAATAAAGAAAACTTAAACTTACCGTTATTTTTATCGCCGGGACATGTCTTGCAGCATTTGCCGGGCAGCAAGATAGGATCATCACATAAGGCGGGCGGGCATTCATTTTTAATATTGCGACATTGAACACGAGCCACAATGCGTCGTTTTTTGGGCACCTAAAAAGGAAATTTGCAAAAAAATTTTTTTTCAGAATTCACTTTCATATAACTTCTGGACATTAATTTATTTGGTTTATTTCAAAATTTTTTAATGATCGTCTGCTGATTTCTTTATTATATAAAAAATTGGCAAAATTCATAACTTTTAATGAACTCATATTTTTTATTTATTTATTTTTTTAATTTATTTGAAATTCTGAATGCAGACAAGTAAAAAATATTTATTTTATTATGTGCTTATAATGTTAATTTTTAATTTGACTTTTTAGGTTTTATAATGAAATTTTATTTTTTGTTTTATTTATAAAAAAAATTTTGTTTGATCAAAATCAAAATCATGAATATTTTTGGCCTTTACATAGTAACTTAAATAAACTTATTGAGAATTACTATAAGTAAAACAAAACATTCGAGAGTTTTTTCAAAAGCTTAATACCCCATTTTCCGCTATTAACTGTTTTGAATCACACTTAGCAGCTGGACCGTTTCTTATTAAATTTGAATTGTTAGCACTTCTGATTATGGAAGGTGTGGTAAGCATTACCTATTTACGAAAAGATGTGGTGCCACGCCCACAAAAAATAAAATCCAAATGCCGGCGCTTCTAATGCACCAATTTTTATAAAACTGTGTATGCTTGCATAAAAATGGCTGGAGTTTTTTTTCGGGAAAAGGAGGGCGGTACCACGCCCACAAAAGGTATACCCTTAATACTTGCACTTCTTAATATAAATACTTTAATAGATTTTTTACTGTTTTGATTTTAATTAAAACAGTTTCACGCCCACAAAAATTTAATTCTCATTGCTAAGTGTACTTTTTAATGCAACCTTTTTATGAGATCTGGTAGACTTCTTTGGTGCTTTCACTTAAGAAAATCGAAGACTAAAAATTTAATTTTTTATCATAAAAGTATGTATATTTAGAACCGTTTTTGTTTTAAAATTTTAAATGATTAACTGTGACATTCTGGACCTGTATTTAGGTTGCATATGAGGAGGGTAGAAGAAGAGGTGCTTCACTCTCATTCAACTGAAAAACAATTAATATGTTTGCAAGACTTATTTTCAAAAATGTTTCTTATTGAAGGAAGTAGGGGGCGTGGCATCTCTACTTTATAGAACAGATACTTAAGAAACTCTGTTAGATAATAATACTTTAGTTTAATGGGGTAGGTTTCAGCAAAATAGGCCGAGTGAAGAGAAATTTTTTTAAATTAAAAAATAATATTTGCAAAAAATTTAGATAAATAAACTGCCACGAGTCTGGCTTACCAGTTAGAGAAATAGTGACCTTTGCTATAAGACTTTAAAGGAAATTTTATTTTGCAAATGTTTTCTTACTTCGGATAATGGTAATAGTACAAGGGATTTAAAAATTAAAGGAGTAAAACCTGTGCGTACAAGATAAAAACTAAAATTAAACTCTTAACAAAAAAATTATAAAAAAAATAAGTTAACAAATAAATAATTTATACAATGGTATTAAATTAATATTTTGTTTGAAGCTTTCATTCTTTTTTTAGTTTGCTTTTCCCGCCAAAAATTTTTGCAGAAAAAAAATTTAAAAACTTTTCCTCTTTAGTTTTATGCAATATTTCTAAAAACAAGGTCAAAGACAAGATCATGGTGGAATTATAAGGTGACCTTGTTCCTACAACAACTTCCAGTAAAAATCAGCATGAGTTTAAATGTTGCCAAGCTCTAGCCAAGTTGTCAAAAATTTTGCCATCACACATACACACAGTAACACAACAAAAATATAACATAAAAAGTTTGACATGCTATGTAGCAAACATATGGCGGAAATAAAAGTCAGCTGATCAGTTGCTCGAGGGTACACGTATATCAGGTAGCTTTAGATAAACAGCTAAGTAACGGTATTTCGTTATATTAATGTCAAATTTTGTTTATGTTTATGTATTTTCTTCATTTTTTAAAAACAACAACAGTAGTATCGTAAGAAAAGCTCAAAAAGAAGAAGAAAGATTTTGTGAGTTTTTGTTATTTGTCTTTGACATTATATATGACGGTTTTAGTTATTTTTGTAGAATCGCTCCTAACTGATATAAGTGTACCCTGAGTTGCTCCTAACTTATTCAATGTACCTTGGACAAGTCATTATCAATAGTAAGAAGATAATTGAACACCGAAAAAAATATTTGCTTGTTATATACAATGTATAACAAAGAATAAAAGTAAAAGAAACCCAAAAGTTATTAATCATTTAATACTCCTAAGACAACTAGCACACGTTATTTCAAATAAGTAGAAGAAGTCAAATTTTATTAAAAAAAAATTAAACAATGTTTTGCTTTAAAGAAAACGTTTGAACATTTTTTGAACAATTGTATTTGACTAAAAAAATTACTAAATATAATTTTAAAAAATGTCCTGTCATGTTTATTTCTTAAGATTACAATTTAAAAAAAAAAATAGAAAGAGACTTAATTTTAATAACATTTTGCCAATTAAAAATAGAGAAAAAAATACTTTCGAAAGCATGTTCGTTTTGGTGAAAAAAAGACCTTTAAAAAACTCATTAATCATTTGCTAAATGAAAGAAAACTCACATTTTCTTGGTTTTTCTTAATTTTTCTTTTAATAATTATTAATTATATATAAGTATTTTTGAGGTTTATTTAAGATACTTACCGCCACACATTCACATTTGATGCAATACATAACGCCGAATGGTGGTCCCAAATCAGCATACCAAGTCGAGCCCAATTCACGCAAAGTTTTGCCAAATTGACATTCGGAAACTATTTGTTTAAAAAGAGATGAAAGAAAGAAAATAATAATTAATAATATATAATAATAATTTAATTGGAAAAAAATATAAAACTAAACTACATATAAATATTATTTTAAATAAAAAATCAAAAACGGTTTTTTAAGTTTAGATTTTTAATTAATTTTGCTAGTATTTTTGTTTTTTTTTCTTTAACAAAAAAAAAAAAAAAACAAAAAAAAAATTTAATAAAATTGTATAACATTTGAAGGTTTGCTTTAATAAAACCATTTTTTTAAATTTTCAAACTTGTATCAGATTTCAATGGTGTAGAATATTTTTATTTTGTTTATTAATATGTTTTTTTGCTTTTTATTTTTTTAAACTTATGTAATAATAAATATGTATTTAAAATGCTGTTTTATAACTCTTTACAAAATAAAAAAAAGCATGACTTTTTAAAATGATATTTAATTCACCTTTCCTTTGCATTAATTAAGCTTAATTTTTTTTATCTTATAAACAAATTTACTTTTCGTCGCTTTTTTTGGGAGATAATTTAATGTTTATTTAACATTAACCTACTTCGATTACAAAAAACAACAACATTTTTACAAAACCCTTAAAGATTTGATTAAAGATCTCAGATAATATTTTTTTACCATGAAATTTGCCATTTATTTGTCAAGTTAATTTATTTTCGCAGCCACATAAGTACTATAGGTACATAGTAGTATATGCAGCTAATTGTTTAATAAATAATATTTTTGAAAATATTTAATTTTCTTATCGTCAGCTTCACAAAAAACATTTAACATTTTATTTATTTCCTTTTTTATGTATTTTTTTACTAACAAAAAATGAGTTCAAAATTAGAAGCAACAACAATGAAAAATATTAACAAAAATAAAGATAGGAAGAAAAAATAACAAATACCTAGATATATGTATGTATGTGTATGTACAATCCATACAGGCAAACATAATTTAATAATAAATATTCGCACGTAAAATAAATGTGGCGCCAAACTTAAATAAATAAAAAAAAAGAATTTAATTTTATACACAAACAAACAAACTGTAAAAAAATAGAGATAATTTAAGCCATTTTAAAATTTCTTAATTGAAAAAACAAACGGTACTTCTAATAGAAATCATACAAAAGAAAAATATAAGCCTAAGCTAGGCTGGAAACTACCCAGCTGGCCATGTCTTCAAGACATCTTTTGCGGCGGACAAAAGGCCACAATAAAAAATAATGAGAACATTTAAAACAATTCTTAGACGAATTTTTCATATAAATGGCCCACAAAATCATTTAGGACTCAAAACAATGTACATATGATGTATAAATCTACTATAAAGGACCACAAGATAATGTTATCACATGCCGTCCGTAGGTTATTAAATAATGTGTTTCAGACACTATTCGTCATTGTACCCGTCACGGCGATTTGGCCAACTGGGATACAACAACGTGTTTTGTACATACATGTTAAATACAAGATCTTAACAAAAATTCGTAGATTTTAATCACGTTTTTTTCTAATAATAAACTGCCAAAACATATTTGCTTACAAGCCGTTAAAAATGCTTTACTTGGTTGTGCCTTAACCAAAATAGTACAAATAACATGCAACAAATTAGTATTTTTTTTTTGTAAGTAAAACAATTGATTCAATTAAAATTTATAAAAGAGCTTATTTAAAAAAAATAGATTACTTGTAAAAAATAAAAATCGAAAACCTTTTTTCCGGCAAAAAAACATAATTATAATAGCAAAAAGTTAATTTTTTTTAAAACTTTATTTAACAAAAAAATTAAATTAAAGTAGACAATTTTCGCTAAACGAGAACATGCCTTAGCTTAAGCATTTTTCTTCTAAAAAAAGTAAACCGAAAGCCTAACTCCTACTTTATATATGTTTTAAGTTTAAAGTAAATTTGATGAATACTTCAAAAGTTATATGTTTTTTATTTTTTTAAACCAGTGCCCTACTACTTTCCAAAATACACAAGAAGGTAGGTAAAAATACAAACAGCAGCAGTGGGTTGATGTTAGTCTTCATATTTGAGTTGTGTTTAAATTTAGAAAGGTAAACTAATAATTTTGCCTATATGTGACCAAATCGCTTAGGCTAGGTACAGGGTCTCTGACGGCAGATTTATATTTTTAAACTCAAAGAAAAACGTAATAATTTACAGGAAGTTTTGTTAAGAGCATTTAACGATAGAGATTGTCATTATAAACTTTCTCTTTGGGGTAGCCCCATAAAAAAAAAACGTAGGAGTTAGATTGGGCGACCTCGGTGGCCATGGGATGTCCCCAAAGCGACTGATCAGTTTTCGGGGAAAATTTTTCGGAAGCAAATTATTTATAGCACTGGTTGTGTGTACAGTCGCCCCTTTTTTGACAAAAAGAATTCCATCATCATGCGTCGATAATTTTTACTCGTGACATTCGTCGCCTGGCCTCGAGAATTTTCGAAAAAAATTGTGCAATTATCTCATGCTTGGATAAGGCAGACCAAACAGTTACCCTGGGGCAAAGTAATGGTTTTTGATGTTTCAATCGAGGGCTGCGGGTTCATGGAGACCAGTAACGGCAGTTTTGCTGGTTGACGAGGCCGTTTAAGTGAAAATTAACCTCGTCGCTCCAGAAATGGGACTAACAGTGCGAAAACGCTCCAATATCTTTTCACAAAAAACGTTTGCGTAAATTAAAGTTATTTTCTTTCTGTTTCTTGAACGATTTCAATTTTGAAACAATGGAATTTTAGATACTTTTTAAAATAAAATGTATAATCACTCTTTGAAGTCCCATGAAGGCTGCTTTTTCCGTATTGAAAGTTGCGGATTTTTAGGTAAACTGCTTTCATTCAGTTCGGGAGTCCTTGAAGATCGATTTGACCCTGGCAGTCGGACATTGATAGCCGAAGCAGTTACGCAGAATCTCGTATCACGTATTCGCCGAATACCAAACTTTACACAAAATTGTCGACGAGCAGTTACGTAAGAATCATTACTTTTAAATGCCTCCCCACCAGGCACCCTGTATTGTATTTCAAGCAAAGATTTTTGAGACAAAAAAGACACTACTTTATTCGAAAAGGCAATCAACAATCCATAAGGTTAATTGGTTAAGAATGTACTGATCGACCCATTAGGAACTTAATCGGTTTAGGATGTGCTGAATTTCAAGACATTTTAGGACACGGTGTTGCAACGAATCTGATGATAAGCTAGCATGCATTGGTTTTAAAACGAAGTTATCATCACACACAGCATGTTAGATTTATATATTTAAGACCAAGAATCCTCTAAAATGGAGCCGGTAGGTACTAAAGAGTATTGAAATCTCCATGCCTGTTAACGTAGATTTAAAAACAGCCTAAGTTTTTCTGTGCATAGAAAAACGTTTCCTTAGTAACTACGCGATCTTCTGACCCACGTAGTTACAGCCGACACTAATGTCGACAAATTGGCAGCCCTTATACAATTAAGATTGCCGTTTTTACATTAAAAAGAAAGATTTTATATTAAAAAGCAGTGTTTTCCGAAAAAAAAATTATATATTTTTTACAATGTTTTCGTAAAAGGAAAGAGATGGCAGCTCTAAACCTAACAACAAACAAAACACCTGTTTTTCGGTTCTTTATTTTTAGTTCTAGTTTTTTTTTTGTTTACCTGTAACCATAGTTACAGTTAACTAAAGACCAAGGTATAAGCAAAATTCCGAGATGACAATATATTTTTTGTTTCGTATAGTGTCATCTAGATGGGGTGGCGCCTCTATTTTCTTGGATTTATAGCGAGTTCTCTTACTGTACTTCAGTCTAATTTCATTTAAATAATTAAAACTATACCATTTTGTTCCATAATATTTTTGCTAATAAGTCGCTTTTTTAAATATCTGATACCGAAATTCCTAGGAACTTTGTAAACAGGGTTTGTAATTTTTTTTAAATTCGTCATAAAATTTTTGACATCAAAATGTCTACCATAAAAATATTTAAGAACTAAGCCTATCACTAAGGGCAAGCTTCTATGTAAACCAGGGTACACGTATATCAGATAGCCTCAGGTAAACAGCTGAGTAACGGTATTTCGTTATATTAATGTCAAATTTTGTTTATGTTTATGTATTTTCTTCCTTTTTTACAAAAAACAACTATAGTATTATAAGAAAAGCTCAAAAAGAAGAAGTAATATTTTGTGAGTTTTTGTTATTTGTCTTCGACTTTCTTATGACGGTTTTGAGGTTTTTGTAGAATCGCTCCTACCTGATATACGTGTACCCTGATGTAAACTGTTGCCTGGACTTTACAATAAAAACATTTCTTCTCTTGTCTAGTTCGATTTGCCTTAAGATCACCTTTTCCCATAATTATTTTACAATTTCTTTAAATAAACCTTTTTAATGAACAAATGTAATTATTTGCCTTGTTAAAATTAGAAAAATATATTTTCTCATGCCAATTTCCGTCTGCTTAGATTTTTCTATATTTATTTATTAGCTTTTTTCGTAAAATTTTTCTAAAATTGTGTTAAAAGCATCTAATGCTTAATTACATTTTTGTAAATATACCTATTTCACAAACACTTGACACATTGACATTAAATGGCGCCACAAAGATAGCCCGCCGGCCAAAAGGAGAAGAGTCAAAGAAGAAAAAGAAAAAAAAAATAAAGAGAAAAAAAAAACTATTTGCAAAAAGATCAAATTTATTTTGGTGCCTTTTTTTAAGTTTTATTTTAAAAAAACTTCTCTATTTACAATGAATTGTTATGCGATAGCTTTTTATATGAAAAAAAACATATTCTGCCGGAAATGCTTACTTAAACATTTAAATATAAAAATTTTCGTTTTAACTTTATTATTTGTTAAGTGTTTTAAGCCTACGTTGCAAGCCATTGAGGCGCCAAATTGCATTTAGCAGATTCCTACACATGCAATTTTGGTTTTTTGTTTTTTTTTTATTTTTTGTAAAATGAGACAAAAAGGAAAAAAGTATTTGATGTAAAGTAAACTGTCAATTTTATCAAATTGCTTTGGTTTTTTCTTATTTCTTGTAAAGGAAAATAAGTAAAAAAGAAAACTTAACCTACGCGTTCAAGTTTTGTTGTAAGCGGCTAATAGACGCCACATTTAACATATTTTGTTTTTTTTATCTAGTAAAGAGTGTGTTGTTCATTGTAGAAAGAAAAAAAAAAACTTGGCATAGAAAAACAGGCCAGAGATGATTGCTTGTATTTTGTTAAACATGTTGCTAAATTAAAAAAAAAAGAAAATAATGAAAAAATGCAAACAAAATTGTAGTTTTTAAGTAACAAACAACTTCCTGTAATCGATTTAAAATAGCAAAACAATCTTAAGTAAAACTAATTTATCAAAGTGACACTAAATGAAATTAAGTGAAATGTTTGTTAGATAATGTGTTGCTCAATTTTAAATTTACATAAGTAATTTTGAAAAAATGTTTTAAATATTTTTTGAAAAAAGGAAAGAATGTTAAGCAAAAAATTATAGAAGAGTCTTTAAGAACTTTAACAATAATTTTATTGTAGAACTTTAAAGCCATAGGGCTATTAAGCGTTCAGGATAATGCTTATAATGCTCAAAAATGTCCAAGTTGCTTCCAGGGGACCGAACACTAATCGGGCTCTAGATGTTCATAACACGAGTTCCAACGAACATTTTAATATTTAAACAAAACAAAAGATTTCAGCAAGACAGTTGTGGGCAAATAAGATCCTAAATCGGCGACGCTCAACAGGAGAAGGTAATTCACCTTGAATTTGTGAGAGTGTGTGGGTGCTTTTTACTGTGCTTACAATTAAAAAAACAATGCAATATGTTGTTGTTGTTGTTACTTTTTTGTGTTTAGCTCTTAGCTAAAATTGTCCTAAAGATATGCAACATTTTGTGAAGATAAAGTGTACTAATATTCAGGTATCAGAGGTAGTTATAGTCGATAAAGTAATTTTCTGGAGAACATTTTTACATGGGCTTTGTGAAATGTATAATGTAATGTTTTTTGCCAGTTTTAAAAATGAAAACACAACGCACAAACAGAATACCCTTAACACGTATTTGGGGGGAATATAGAACTATTCCTAAAATTCAAACCACTTTAATGCCAGTTATGACAAATTTTAATGCCCTTCAAATAGGAATAAGGGAACAGTTTGTAAATTTTTTTAAAATATAAAGTGTATATATTCTGAATTTTTTTAGATAGGCAAATCAATTAAGCTTTGTTTGTTTAAATCAAATCTTCGGAGCCAAGACAAATCCTACGGGTAGCGCTTGGGTTTTTAACTTTTAGAAATATCTCTAAAATAATCGCTATTTAAAATCATCAAGACTTAAGCCAACATCAGAGATAACCCATTTTTAGGACAAAATCGATGAATATATCCCTATAAAACTCAGTAACAACTGGTGTAACAAAACTTGGGGTAAAAAGTTTTCAAGGCAGCAAGCCAATTTGGTATTTTTTTAGGTAGAAGCAAGGGGAGTGGCGGCCCTCTATGAAATTTATTAATTCCCAATATATGTATCTTAAAATTTGTAATAGTTATTAAGCCTAAACCTGCTACAAAGTAATTCTTGTGTGTCTCCGTTTTGGAAAAACTTGTATGATAGGAGCAAGAGGAATGCTGACTCCCTTGCAAATGGACCGAATTTATGCAATTTTAAATGTGCTAAATCTAATAAATTCTTATAGCAACGCATTTTAAATCTGCAGTGATATGATATCTACAATTGAAAAAAATAGTGAGATAAAAGTAAGGGTAATGGTAGCCCCCTGGCCAGCAAAAAAAAATGTATAATAATCTTTGAATGTGCAATATCTCTGAAACTCTTATAGCTATCGACTTCAAACCTGCTGTAAAGCAATTCTCGTGTAGTGGCTACGTTAAAAAAGAGGAATAGTAGCCCCCTTGCAAACAGACTTAATTATTAAAAAAATTTTAATGCACTCGATCTCGAATACTATTACGGCTATCGACTTCAAGCCTGCTATAATGTAGGTAATTCTAGTGCGACTTCTATGTTGTAGAAATAAATAAGATGGATAGAAGTAAAGGTAGCACCCTTGCAAGCGGGCCAAATTAAGATTTCGTAAGCTACATTTTCAAAAAAAAAAAAAAAAAAATTGGATTCGAGCTATAGGGAACTACATACCCCGATACAAACAGAAAACATCAGATATTATTTAAACCGAGTTTTCTCGTAAACTGTTACATCAATCGACTTCAAATTTATTCTGGTATAATCTCTGCATTGCGAAACAAATTTGGTAGTAAATTTGTAAGAGATCTGATAGCCCCTTGCAAACGGGCCGTTTGTATGAAATTTTTAAAGCTTTATTTCTCGGAAACTATATATAAAAATTATTGAGTTTTAACCTACCATAAAGTAATATTATTTGAATGTTTTTTTCACTTTGAAAATCATTTAGCTTAATCATATCACTGCGGATAAAAGCAGGCCAATGTAAAGGGTATATCAAATTAGAAACAGCCGAGTAACGCGCTCCTCCTTCCCTAAAGACTAATGATTAGCTTTCCCAGCAAACACACTGCCTTGCAACGAGTTAAAAACAAAAAAAAAACTCTTATTCTTAAACATTTAACCCTTTATTTTACCATGGCGATGACATTGGAGGCAAGTACTTACTATGCTCGCTTATAAAGAGGTCTTAAGCAATTACTTTATTCGCGTTAAAATAAACTTTTCCTGGGGACCCCAGTTACTCATTGTTGCATTTAAAGTTTTTCTATTTTATGTTGTGGTTAAAACTGGTTTAAAATACTAAGTTAGAATAAGTTAAGAAATTGTCAAACTTAAACTATCCGCCAAAATTTTAGATAAGAAATAACGCATTATCTAACAACTGCAAAGTAATACAGACGGTATGCAATAGTAGTTGAAAAGGAAGAAATTTGTAATGTCTAATCACTTCCAAGCTTTTGCTAAGCTTAGAATGGATTTTTATTAAAAGTATATGTATTTAAAAAAATTTTCTAAAATTATATTGTATATGATTGTAGGAAATTTGGAAACTTGCCCCAAAATTCGTTAGGCGTAAAAACCATTTTAAATTTTTATAAATTTATTTTTCTTTCGATTTTCTTCAGTTTAGATAAAATTTGTTTATTATTAACTTTTTACTTTTGTTTATTTATATTTTTTTGCGCTTTACCTGATTTTTGTTTTCTCTTTTTATATTTATTTGATTATTTTTCACAAATAAACATTTTTTTATTTACCAGCAAAAATATATGTATGTATATGTATGTGTGCGTGCAATATGTTAACATGTTGGTGTATATGTATGTGTATATATAGTTATATCGTGAATATATTGATTTTGTTTGTGTTTGTAACAAGAAAAAAACTTACAAGATTCATAATAAGAAAATAATAAAAAAAACTGATAAAACTGCAAGAATAGCAAATAAAAGGGCCACGCCCAATTTTGCCACCAATTTTAGGCCTCCCTTTCGTTTTCATTTATTTAAATATGGTAAAAAAATCCTAAGGCAAGAATATGAATATGTAATTGTAATATGTATTTGTTAATTAAGAATTTTGCTTCATAGGGCTATACTGGGGGAAAATTACGGCATTCGGTTCGAATCGAAGTTTTAAAATTCTTAGAATTCATATATTAAAAGCATTGAAACACTCGATCGATCAAGTGAAATTTTGATTCGAATCGAATGCCGTAAATTGCCCCCTGTTTTGAGGGCCTTAATTACCCTGCTTCAAACATTTAAATTCGGCATAGCTTTTTATAGCGAACTTTGTTGTTTTCATGGTGCAAAATCATATCTGAATCAGGTGGTGGCAATTCTACAACAACAAAATTTGATGAATAAAATTTTCGTTTTTGTAATAGTTTTCGCTGGCTCAGGTGTCAAAAAAAGATATGTAAATGTAAACAACTTTGACAACTCAGCCTGGACTTATGCATAAAAAAAGTAGATTAGCTGTGCTCGTAACACCACTTAGTCAAGATAATTGCACCATGGTTGTTTTCGTTTATTTAACTGGAATCTATCTTTGTTTAGTTTTAAAAGTTTTTTTCAAATATTTTTTTTTGCCCTAAATTTATGTAGATGTTTGTTATTTTAAGCTGTCACCAAGTTTCCTTTCACATAGAATCCAAATACACAATACGCTTATGTGCCCGGAATACAAAACATAGTAAATACGTTGTATTCTCCACAATATTCGTTCAAATTAGTAAACAAATATTAAAACAAGATGAAGAAATTCTAATAAACAATTCTAAAGATTTGTTTTATTTTTTTTTTCTTTTTTTAATTTATGTAAATAATTTTTCTTTTTGCGCACAATAACAAATTTTAGGTGTTGAAATTATTATAATAGCACTCACTCATAAATGCATAAAATATATATTTTTTTTTAAATACCCACGGTCGGCGACCTCAATAAAAAAAAGCAAAAACTGTAATAAAAACTTACCACAATTAAGGGTAATGACAGTTGCATTTATTTTAATGACTTTAAAGCAAAATTATTTTCAATAATGTATTTTACAGCTTTTAGCAGTTCGTGATTACCCCTAATAGAAATAACTGAAACAAAAACTCAATAATAACCATAAACTGTGTGGGTGTTAAAACTGCTTTTAAGTAGTTTTGCTTTGTTTTTTTTTTTTGTAGCTTAAACAGTAGCCAAAATGTTTAATATTTATTACAATAATTTATAAATTATTAAGTCTTAATTTTATTTTTATTGTAGGGAATATTCTTTTATATAAAAATTTTTACAAGCATGTTGAAATGAGAACATTGTTGAAATTCTTTGGCGCCAAAATAGTTTTTTTTTTTAAGTTGTAAGCAAATGCACTTGTAAATTTTTTCAATTTAATCATTTTATTAAAATTGCTTGCTTGTTAATTTCTTAACAAGAAATACGCAATGTTTTATAATTAAAATAATTAATACTTTTTGCACTTTAAAAAAAAAAATTGCGCTTTAAAATTTTATTTAGTTTAAATAAAAAATATATTTTTTATTGTTTTTTAAATTGCAAAGTTTATAATATAATTTGCATAGTAAATAATGTGAAATAATTTATATTTTTCAATACATTTGACATATTCAATGGCACACATAAGGTGGTTAAATGTTGTTTTTTATTTTTTTTCGCTACGTTCACACCTGTCAAATGTTTACCACAAAAGAGAGGAACAAAATTAATTATTTTTGGAATATTCTAGTTGCATATATATACATATATCACCAAATATGCAAATAAAGAATTTAAAACTCTAACTTTTTAGTGGTCACGTTTTTTGTAATAAAATTTTGAACTAATGTGATCATGGCACTAGTTATGCAAATGCTAAATCGTTGTTTCATTAAATTTAATACCAGACTCCTTCTCTTCCTGCCTCTTTTTCAGGGGGTTTAGTATTTATTTAAAAAGTTGTGTTTGCAGTGAAATGGCTTTCAAAAAAGGCAAATTTACACATTTAGTTGTGATTAAAAAAACATGAAAAACCAGCTGAAGAAAAAATGGTTTAAAAATATAAGTACATATTAAACTTTAAACAATTTTTTAGCCTAATTCAAACTTTACAAAAAAATAAAAAAAAAATGTTTTAAAATGAAAAAGGACCAAAACTTGAGAAAAATTTTTTTCACTTAGCTGACATTCGACTTCAGTCAGGATTAATAGTTTTTAATATCATACCTTAAAACTCAAAACTAAAAAAAACATTAAAAAAGTTTAAAAATGTGAAAAAGAATTTTTTGTCCACTTAGTTTCATTCCGACCTGAATTCGGGCCACAATTATTTCCTTTAATTTTTTTAGACTCATAATTTAAAATTTCCAAAAAGTACCAAAAATTTGAAGAAGTACTTTTATCCCGTAGCTGACTTCCTAATTTAATTTTGATCAATATTCCTAAATTTAATATATCTATACCCATAATATCTAAAAAAAAAATAGAGGAACTACCAACAAATGTGAAAAAATATGTTTTGTCCACTTAGTTAACTTCAGGCCTCTATATGGGTTAGCAGCCCTTTCATATTTCGAAACTCATAATTAAAGAAAAATCGAAAATCTTCCAAAAAATCTCAAAGAGTAGCTTTTGTTTACCTGATAGTTTCTAATTTTTAAATTCTTGACTTTTTATTAAAAAAATTTAACAAAAGTACTAAAAATGTGGAAAAGTACTTTTGCCTTCTGACCTCATAATTTAAAAAAAAAAACAATCAAAGAGTACCAAATATTTTAAAAATACCTTTTATCGACTTAGTTGAATTTGAACTTAAATCTGGGTCAGTAGTACTAAATTTGGTTTTTCTACACTCATAATTAAAAAAAAATTCGAAAAATGTTAAAAATTACTTTTTGTCGACTTATTTACCTTTGACTCTAATCTGGGTCAAAATACCTTAATTTGATATTTCTAGAATCTTTTCACAAAATTCAAAGAAATGCTAAATATAAGAGAAGACTACTTTTTGTCTACATATTTGACTTCCGATCGAAATCTGGGCCAACACTTTAAATTAATATTTAATGACGTAAAATCAAAGCTAAAACGCAAAAAAGTACCAAAAAAGGAGAATATTTTAAAAAAGCTTTTTATGTTGATTAAGTTCACTTCTGATCTCAATTCGAGTTAACATTAGATACTTATAATTTTAGACTCCAAAAAACAAAAAAAGTACAAAAAACATCCAAAAGTACTTTTTGTTCAAAAAGTAGGCAAAAACTTCAAAAAGGTTGATTTTCCTAACTAAAACGTTTTATACCTCAACTGAGCTCTATAGCTGCCGAACCCAATTAGCTTTCTATCTTAATTGGTTTAGAAGTTACAAAAAAAGTAAGTTTTTAAGTTTTTTTTCGCAGTAGGATTCAAGCTTCTCCAAAAGTAACGAAACGTATTTACAGGGCGACCGTTGAGAATTTTAAAAAGGGACATAAAAAGTCGTTTAAAACAAAACAAAGGCGCATAAAATATGCGTTTTAAAAAAATTAAATTACATTCATTTATAAAACTTCAATTTAAAGTTTTTTTTTAATAATTTGACTGTTATTCAAAAGGATTGATGATTTTTAGCTCAATGCTTTAAGAACTTTTCATTCTATAACTGCTATATTTCATTATGATATCTTAATTCATATCAGATTTAAAATAATGTTAAATCTTGATATTATTACTTTTGGCTCATATTGAAAGACCTCTTTTCTATTTACCCATAGAAATAGTAGTTTTAATGCTTGACATTTAAAATCCATTTAATTTTAAATACTTTTCATTAAAATTTTATAAAAACCTGGCAAGCGGTAGCACGAGCCAAAATAGAACCTAATTATTCATTTATAATAAACATTAATAAAACCCCCAAAAAGGTGCATAAATGTAAACAGAAAATTAAACTTAAAAATAAAAAAAAATATGTTTACATCATAACAATTACAGGGTTGCATTCATTAAAAAAAAGAGAAAATCAGACATTTAGATTTTATCGCCCTAACACCCGCTGCTAACACGCCCAAAAAAAAAAAACAAAAAACTGCTCTATTAAACAATAGATGCGTTTTAATGTGATTTTTCCTATTTAAGATTCTTGTAACATTTTTATTACACATCTAACACCTTATTTTTATATGTCCGCAAGACACATGGTGGCTTACAAAAAAAAAACATTTCTATAGCTTTGGTTTTCTTAATGAAGTTTCTTAATTATACAAAAAAAATGTTTATAACACTCAATTGGAAATGAAACATTAAACAAATACCGCCCATGCTTTTGTAATTTAATTTCTAGTTTTTTTTTATGAAATCAATACTTTTCGGAGGAAAGATAAATGACTTTTTTCCCTTTATACCGTGTTATGCTCTAAGCACAACTGGAACGAACGACGAATTTTTCGTTGCGAATATTCGTCTTAAAAACAAACAGGGCGTCGAATAAAATTCGTCATTCGTAACGAGCTCTGCGATAGGTTTTTTATATTTCTTTCGCCGGCTAACGACGAATAGCTTGGCAAAGAGTGACCATTTTTCTTATATTTTCACTTTTTATTTGTTACATAATATGTACTAAATGTATTTTTCATGTTATATTTATATTTTTAATATGTTTTTTAATTGATATTTTTTCAAATAGTGCTTCTTTTTTTAAGAAATATGGTCACTCTAACTGAGTTTCAGTTGACGAATTTACGCAGCGAATTTCAACAGACGAATTCGTCGTGTAGTGCAGAATTCGCCCCAGTTGTGTTTAGAGCATTACTTAAACTACCATTATTATTACAAATATCTAAAAAATACAATATAATTTTCAGAGATTTAAAAATACTTTTCATTAGACCTTAAGACGTCATTTGAAAAGTTGTTGTTAGGAAACCTTAAAAGTGCTTCAAGTTAAGAGCATATTTTACACAAAAATTATATGTATTAAAAATCTTTATATATATATTTTTTTCTATATTTCTTTCCTTTATAATAACAATAATTCACTGTGAATTAGCTGCAAAATAAACTATTAGACAGACGTCACAGTTTCATTAGAGCGAATGTGTGTTTGTTTTTCAGGGTCAAAAAGAAATTTATTTGTTTTGTCAATTGATGATTTTTAATTAATTAAATCTAAACAACAACATGAATTTTTCGTCAATTTTTTTTGTTAAATATTGTTGTGTTTTTAATGGATTTTTTGTTATATTAGTAATGAACACTATGCCGCCAAAAATGTGGGAACAAATTGAATAACAGCAAAAAATCAAAAAAAAAAAAAAAAAATAAAAAAAAAATAGAGATTTTTGTGAACTTGTAAACAAAGAAAAAGCCTAAATAAATAAAAATAATAATAATAACAGCAGTACTAATAATAATAATAATAATAATAATAATAATAATAATAATAATAATAATAATAATAATAATATGTAATAATAATAATAATAACAATAAATAATATATAAAATAATATAAACTTAATTAAAACTAGCAAAATTATATTTATTATCTCCTTTATATAAATTTTTTTTTGTCGAAATATTTTTCAAAACAAAATTCAGGGAATGTACAAATTATCAAAAAATAAAATAGTAAAAAAAATATATATATTCTTTTATATATTTATAAAAATTCATTTTGATCATAATAATTTATATTTTTTCTAAATGAAAATTATTTCTGCAAAAAAAGTTGAAATCAAAAAAATTTTTTTACAAAGAATTCACAAATTTAAAAATCTAGTTTAATACCATCAAGATGCTATGCTTCACTTGACTCTCTTATATTACTGTGTGTATGTTTTTTACAACTTTAAAAATCGGAAAAAAGTATCACAAAGAACCTGCTTTTTTCAAATAAAAGTTTCTTTCAACATTAATGGAAAAATATTAATTTCTTCTAATAAAAGGAAATTATATAATAAACTTCAGCCCAAATAAAAAGCAAAAATTTGTATTAAAATCGAAAAAATATTTAATTTTTTCAATTCAAATAATAATATCTTTTGATATCCATCAATCTTTCAGTTTGCTTTTTATTTTTAAACTAATTTTTTTAACAAAAACCTTTTGACAATTTCTGCTGTCATAAACATTTATTTTGCATATAACTTGCAGTTGGAAACAAGTAAGAGAGCCGTAATATCGATGTCTTAATGTAAAAGGGGTGTAACTCGACTTTTTTTTTGTTAAAAAAACGTTTTTTGCTTATTCTGGCAAGCAAATGTTAAGTTCATCATAATTTTGTTTGTGTTTTTAATTGAAAATAAAATTTGCTGTCTCTTTTCATCAGAAATTGCATTGCACCTTTACATATGAAAAATTTATACAAAAAATCGAGCTATGCCTTTTTTATAATAAGTCATTTCCAAAAAGGTTTAACATCTGCAAAAAAATTTAAGCAGGTTGGTATAACCTACGGTATTGGGTCTTTTATGGGAACCATAGGAAACTCCCAATATTTTCTTTTGTATTAAATCTAAATGTGGTTCTAGTACCGACATGCATAGCAGACACTCACAGAAATGAACGAAAAATATTGCAGAGCTCTAACGATAATCTCGCAAGCCTAACAAAAGCAGCAGCCATTGCAGCCATTTCTAAAACGGTGCTACAACAACAACCAACATTTCATTGCCGGATTAAAAAAAAATAAGAATAGCGCTATATTCGGTTGTACCGAGTCTTATATACCTTACCCATTCTCCTTTTGAATCCCCAGTAAACCAATCCAGTTAAGTTGTTGTCAAAATGTAAAATTCAGCTAAAAAATTACTTTGCTGCAGGTTTGAAGTCAATAGCTGTTATAGTTTCCGAGACAATTGAGAAAAAAAACATTTTAATAAATTGGCCTGTTTGCAGGGGTGGGGGTGGGTTGGTGGTGCTACTAACCCTCATGGTTTTCTTCTACCTATTTTTAACTAAAAAATTTTACCAATTTTGAAATCAATAGGGGAAAAAGTTTTGAAGAATAACACTGGACAAATTTCATAAAATTTTTCCGTCTGCAGGGGGGTTCCCGGACCCTCACTCCTTTCCCCAAACTCACTCTATTGGAAGATGCTATTATTTTTGCACATGGCAGCCAATTTCAAATCAGTTTTAACATTTGTAAACTAGACAGATGTAGAATACAAGTAAACAAGCCTAGGAGCGATACCCTCCCCAAGAATGCGGAATGATGGTGCTTTTTTTGCGTAACAATTCGTCTGGGGTGTTGGCGCAGCGCGATTTCCGTGGCCAATTCCCCGGTCATCCGGCACCGACTGCACAAGCACTGCGCCGCTATTCCACCAACCTTGAAGATTATGCGACCACACGAGACGCTGCCAAGAGTGGCCTACCCCAGAGAGCCCCTTCTGGCGAGAATATCACCGCTATTGCCCAGGATTATGAGCTGTCGCCAGAATCTTCGACCAGATGACGGGCTTCGCAATTAGCCCTCAGTCGGTCGTCCCTAAGGGGAATTTTGTTCAAAAACCTGCGTATGTTCCCGTACAAAGTCCAGTCCGTGCATCAACTGCTGCCTGTCGAAAGCGTGTAAATGGACGATTTTTCGACCAAAATCATAATGAGCGATAAGACAAAGCTATTGCTTTTGGAGCACTGAAAATCCATGTGTCGTGCCCGAGAAGCCATTACACCTGCTCAAAGTAACTGCTGTTCGGGCAATTTTTTCCAAGGACGCCGCTGGTCAAACGACAACAGTGGACGGTGCGAGCTATACGGCCAAGTTAGCCGAGTTTTTCCGCCGCAATTAAACAAATTAGGACTGGAGGACATGTGGTTTTAACAGGACGGAGCAACGGCACACACTGCTATTCTGAAGGCGGCGTTCCCGGGCCGCATCATCTTTGGTTTGGCATTGGCCCGCAACATCGCCTGATTGACCCGTTTCAAATTTTTTTTGTAGAGTACTTTGAAGGGGACTTACATAAACAAGCCCTTAAGGACAGCATTCGACATGGATGCGAGAATCTTCCGCCCGAAATTTTCGCCGAAATGATTAAAAATGCCATAAAACGAGACTGTATAGCAATCAATTGTGAAGGCGCCCATTTGGCTGATATGATCTGAACTTGGCCAATAAAATTCTAAAGGTTCAAATAAACATAATCAAAAAATAGCATCGAAGTTTTTCATTTAGAAAAAAAATGAGTGCCAAACAACTTTGGATGACTTCTTTTGGTCCACCTTGTACTCATGAGTTGCCCCAATAATAATATAATAAACGCAACAAAATTATATCCATTGACGTATGCAAATTGATAAATTGATTAACTCTGAAAATTTTTAAAATATATATTTATTTGGTAAACTGTAGCGTGCAATATAATTTCGCTTCTCTCAACCAAATACTTTTTTATTTTCTCAAAGCCAATCATATAAATGATTGCTATAATTAAAATTATGCTTCAGGCGATCAGTGACAAATATCAGACAACGTTTATTTGTTTGTTGCGGTTACTAAACAATGACGGTAATCCTAAAATGTTAAAATAATTTTCGAACTTGTACCTATGGCCCAAGCTTAATCATTTATTTTCCATTTAATTATTTTTAACCAATCTTAGCCCTATTAGGACGAAGTTACAAATCAATATTACATAAATTACAAATAAAAGTAGAAATCTATCCCCTGTCGCTTTTATTTAAGAGTAAAAAAGTTGTCCGTCTCTCGGTCAGGCTGTCTGTTAGAGTATAGTTCTTTAGCCCTTTTAGCATGTTCTTTATTTAACTCAGCTAAAGTCTTATGCACAAATGTACATACATACATACCTAAATATTTTATACTCTAGGGCTAAGGTGTAAAAATCCACACATTTAAATTATAAACAAGTATAAATAATGGTTGAGGTAGACAAGCCAGACTTGACTTGCCAATAATCGTGGCAATAATCATAAAATATGCAACTCACACATAACAGAGAATAAAAAAAAAAATTTTTTACAGAAAAAACACAAATCTTAAGATTTTAGCATGTCATAATCCTTAAACATGTTTGTCGCCTTCATCACTGTACTTTTATAAATGATGGTGGTGATGATGATGATGATGGTGCTGATGTCTTGTAATTAATACGATCACTGTTAAGGCGACGTTTTTAATCTTAAAACTTTAAAAAGAGTTTAAAACTATCTTCTAGCAAGGAGGGTAGAATTTAATTTTACAATTTATAACAAGTTTAGTTAGTAGACGCCCATGTTAAGCTACTTAAAGAGAACAAAAGGCGGGCGCTTTGGGTTTTTTTTATTTCAAAGGGTTTTATTTTTTTTAGTTTTTTTTTTCTTTTTTGCGTTTTATTAATTAAATGGATTTTAGTTTTGAGGACCCAAGAGCAATGATGACCATAGATTACTCTGGGAGAAAACACTTATTAAGTTTTAGACGCGTACAATATGAAAATCTCAATAATAAGTCCAAATCAGATAAAAATGTTATTCAGCTTACATGATGCAAGCTTTCAAGGTAGGTTTTTACCACACAGTGAAGCAGAATACGTGCATTCTTGTAAAGCATTTTCTCTCATTGGGCACCAATGCCCAAGAGCTTATGATAGCTCAACAATTTTAGAGCCCTCTTGTCAATGGTCATCTTTTTTTTTATTTTAAGGAATTTTAAAATTCATTTTTGTTTATTTTTTCATTTTGTGCAAAATCGGCTTATTTTTATTGTCAATAACAAGGAATTGTATTGTATCCAATTTATGCGTTTGTTAAAGCCTGTCACAAAAAAAACTGCCTTGTCTGAGAAGTTTCAAAAGAATTACATATTTGAACATACAAACATAACTGTGTCTGTTTACACAAATACATATGTATGTTTGCATATACAGAAAGAAATATATGGCAGTTATTTTCAATTAAAGCAAGAGAGGCAAATTACGGCATTCGATTTTAATCAAAATTTCATTCGATCGATCGAATAAGAATTTTTTAAATTCGATTCGAATCGAATGTTGTAATTTGCCCATAGCATTAAAAAATAAGGCAATTTAAACTATTTCCTTCATTAAATCTAATTTTATTTTTGCAATAAGTATTAAACTTTTATTTAATTAACATGTTACTTCATTCAATTAAAATGTTTAATTATAACAACAAATTCGTTGTGGTTTTAACATGGTGATGTGGCGTGGTGGTAGGAAGTGCTTGAACAACACAGCACAGTTTTAAATTACAGATGAAGATCAAAAAATATTAAAGGTTTAAAGATTTTTAATCTTGAGAACTTTGTGATTGTTTGACCTGGATAATACATATGTAGGGCTCGATCGTTTCGGCTTAAGATCATTTATTAAAACTATTAATTAAACAAATTGCTTGATATTTGCACACACATATGTTTGTGTTAAAAATGTTTTATTTTTTTTTAGTTTTAATCAGGTTTTTCAATATTTCGGCCAACTTTGTTGGCCAGGGATTTTTAAAGGACTTTTGTGATTTATGTTTATAGCATGTCTATTTTACAAATATTCTTTTCGTCCACGAAACAGGAAAACGTTATTTATTATTTATTAATTTAATTTTAATTTCTAATTAACTTTTTAATTAATTTAAGCAATTAAATTGTTTGAAATAAGCCTTTTTTTAACATATTAGTTAAAAAAAAAAAGCTTAAGCTATTAAAAATATTTCTCAGGAGATCGTTATTCAAAATCAATATCAAGTCAGTTTACTACGGACCGAGATATAACACAAACCTTTTTCTAGGGCAAACTAAATGCATTTATCCTTATATTTGCATCTCAGTTAATAGGTATGTCCACTGTTACTATAAAACTTGGAAACGACCTTTGAAGATGTCAAGCTAAGTCACTGAAACATTGCTTTGGATAGAAGCAACCAAAGGGGAAGCCCCTTGTAATTATTTTTTCTTTTAATTTTTTATGCGCAAGCCTGCGTAAAAAAGAAAAAAAATAGACTAGAAAATAGGGGGAAGGGTGGCCCCAATACAAATGGGCAATTTTATGAAATTTGCAATGCCTTATATCTCGAAAACTATTTCAGCTTTGGACTTTCAGCCTGCTACAGACAAGTTTAAGTAAAAGTAAAAATTAGTTGCTCTTGCAACTATTCCTCCTTGTTCTTAGGGGAATGGCAGCCCCCACACAAACGGCTATTTTTGTGAAACTTTTAATACTCTTTATCTCGAAAACTATTACAGATATAGACTTAAAGCCTGTTACAAAGTAGTGGGATGGTGCGTAGAAGCAAATTTGCAACTTCTTTACGAAACTTCATCTTTAAGCCTCTCTCTGCCATCACTTGTAAAGTTTAGATGGATGGTAGCAGTGCCTAGAACCAAAATATCTAATTAGCGCTAAAAAAATTATACTCGCTAACATATCCCTGTGCCTGTGACATGTGCCGTGCCTACTGGTGGTATTAATGTATAAATATTAAAACAAGAAAGGGTAATGCTGACACTTTATTCGAGGACGAACTTTTAGCCAAATATGCTTTACAATTTATTAATGTTTTTAAAACCTTGCAATTAAAGGGTGTTTAGAGTTCGGCACAAACCTACATACTTAACATTTTGGCTTATTAAGCTCTCGTTCTTGGTAAAATTTTATTATTGTTAAAGAAATCTTAAAAAAAAGCGGCAAAAACAGTATTGGCATATTTTAAATATTTTTATTTAAGTTTTTTTTGGTTTGTTAAAAAATTCTTGTAAAAGGCTTTTGAAGTGCCAAGCAAATTATTTTTAACGTGCGAAAACCTGGTTTGAATGTGTCTTTTTTTTTCTTTCATTTGAAGTACAAAAACTTAAGAGAAAAAAAATTGCAAAAAAGCACATGCCATACAAGACATTCGACAGCAAAAAAAACACATCTTTTCGAGCCATGCCAAGAATTTAAGTCTGTCTTGTGCCTTATTTTTTGTTTGTTGCCCCTTGTTCCTTTTATTCTTTTTCGCTAAGCCGGTATGAAAGCAAAAAAAAAAGGAAAATAAAAAGAAAAAAATTGTATGAATTTTATGCTAAAAAGGTTTGTGGAAGGTGGTGTAAACCTTACCTTAACTTGGTGGACAATCCATTTAAGCCAAAAACCCTCTGTTAACTTTTTCCATACACATACATACATGCACAAATTTAAAGCTGCTTTTAAAGCTAAGAAATGAATACAGATTTAAGCGGAAATTTTCTTAAGAATTTAGAAAAAAAATGTAGAAAAAAGTACGAAATAAATAAAGTTTAAGTTGGAAATTCAAATATATCAAAGGTAATTTAATTGCTTTTAAGAAGTAAAGTTGTTACATTGCACCTAAAGTATAATTTTTTTTAAGGTAAAAAATTCTTGCAATTTTTTAATGCAGTAAAGGAAAAAGCTTCTAGCATGCTACAATGAAAAATCTAGCATGGCATAAAAATTACCAACATGTTTAAGAACAAGGGGCAAATTATGGCTTTAGATCCTTATAAGAAATAAAAAATAAAATAAGAATAAGAAATAAGAAATTTTTAATTAAAAAAAATCACCGCTTTCAAATAAAAATTAAATTGTTACAATTAAATATTTAATTGTCACAATTAAATATTTTTCCGCTTTTGTTCCTGTTTTTTAATTCTTCTCAGTTCGGTTTTATGTATTTTTCCGCTTTTCGTTTTGCCTTTGCTCGTTGAAATGAGTTCATTCGGCTTGAGCTGAATTTTATAAAGTGGAGTAATAAAAAATATAATATTTACACTTCGATAGAACAGAATAACTTGTTGGCTGAGGGGGTAGAGCGTACGTCTTGCAATCATAAAGTCCCTGGGTCGAGTCGTTGTTTGAAATTCTAATGTATGCTTAAATTATTTTTATTTACAAATTAAATTTAACACATATATACATAATTAAATTGAATAAATATGAATATAAAATACATGAAAATATTTTTAAAAAAGTTTAAATTCAAGGTTTTTTAATATAGTTATAATTCTTAAAAAATTTAATGAAGTTTTTAATTGTTTACATTAAATTTTTGATTGGTGCAAATGTTAGTGAAAGTACTATGAAATTGTTGATTGTATTAACGCAGGCGGCATGTCTTGAAATGCATCCTTAAGCTACAGAAGTTTTCTTGTTAATGCTTTTATAATATTGAAAATATTTTTACCCGGCCAATAAAATCCTTGCTTACAGTTTTGGTTATTTATGTTTATAGACAAGAGTCTGATAGCAAGACTAAAGGTTTATTTATACGTGACTTAACCATAGCCACAGAAAACAGCTGCTCAAACCAAACTTATGGGCAACACTGTATTTGGTTAAAAGTAGGTGTCTTGCCATTACGCCATAACCATAACCATAAGAAGCAATTGAGTTTTGGTTTTTATAGCAACGGATATGGTTATGGCGTTATGGTAAGTCATATATAATTGAACCTTAAGACAGTTCACTGGCAAGCTTTAAGCAGGGATGGAAACCTTTTATAATCATAACAGCTGTTTTCGATCAATTTTTAATATTAAAAAATAACGTTAAAATAACTAGTGCCTTCTTTGGCGCTTAAGTTTTAAAAATGTTTAAACATTTGCAATTTAATCACTAAGCGAAAACTTTTTAAGTAGTTTTGTATTAAATTAAGTTTTAAAAGGAAAATATACAAAACATTTCATTAAGTTTAAAAACTTTTTTAATTTGAACACCTTTTAAGGCAATAACTATTTTTGTTGTTTTCGTTGACATAAAAAGGAGTAGATAAAAAGTGGAAATACACAAAAAATAAATAAAGACTCCAAAAACTATACAACAACCTATAAATAAAATAAGAAAACAACTTGTCAACATTTTACATGACATTTTGACAAATAAGGCAATCACTTTTAAAACAAACATACTTTCATGAAGCGCCACAATAGCCGACATATTAAAACGTATTTTTTTTCTAAATAAAAAAAAAAATATATTTTAAAGCAAATATTTATTTAAAAAAATTGTCAAAAAAATAAAAAGAGAAACTAAAAAAAATACAAAAATGGTTGTAAATTATTTTTTTTTTCAAACCTAGAAAATTGATTTTATGTTGTTTTTTAAAGATTTATTACGTTCAGCTACAGATACTATAGGAAAACAAATAAATATACATTAAATAAAAATAACAAAAATGCCGACTTGAACAAATAATAATGTTTGACTAGATGATTGACATTTCAACACTTTTAAATGTCACAAGACAAAAAAAAACACCGAAAAACCAATATTTATTACTTTTGGCTGTTTGGTTTAAGGAGAAAAAATAAAAAGAATTTTCATTATTTTTTGTACTTAATTTAATTTCAATTTAAGTTAATTCTTTTGAATTTACGTGAAAAATAAGAAATAAATTTTATGTTTCATTCCATTTTATTTTGTGATTTTATTTACTTTTGCTACAACACAAATCGGGTGCCATTAAATATTTCAAAACAGATTTTACACTTAAGCGTTTGAACTTTGAAACATAAAAATATAAAAATTTATTGAAAAATTGTTTTTTTCTTTTTTAAAATATATTTTCGTTATAGTTGTTGTTTTAGTTGCGATTGACGGTAATTAGCTTGAACGATTAATTACTCACAAGCTGACCTCAGCAAGTTTGTTTTAATTAAATTTCAATTTTATATACTTTTTAGTGCTGCTGGCTGCTTTTATTGTTGTTGTTTCTTTACAGCTTTTTTTACAAATTCTACTGATAAATGACGGCAATTGGGCGCCAAAAATCATATAAGTTTTGTAGCCTTAATCTCTGTAAGCTTTTAAAACAAAATTCAAGCAAACAAATCTTTAAAAAAATATTTTTTCTTATTATTTTTTTTATATTTATTTTTTTTAAATTTTCTGCTTTTTTAAAACTTTTAAAAATTCAATTCAGCTTTCTTAGCTGCTGCTTTTTTAAAATTATATTTTACAAAATATTTATGTGTAAAATCATTTTTATTTTTTTTTTGTTTTTTGCCAACACACAGTAAGTCAATGCACTTCTAAGTACTTTTTTTGTTGTTGTTTTTACAAAACATAAAATAAAAAAATTAACAACAACAAACAGCTACTGCAAAAATTATCATGCATGTCTATGCATTTAAAATACTAGTGGCTGCAGTTTATAGATACTTTTTATGTTTTTTTATATTTTTTTTTTGTGGCCAAAAATAAAAATATTTTCACAAAAACTTAAGAAAAATATATATTTTGTTGCATATTTTGTTTGCATTAATGTCTAGTAGGCGTGTCACTTACTTGTACTCTTGTGATGTCTGCTTGTAATTAATTAAGAATTTCAAGTATTTTTAGCAATTGCCATGATTTTGTTAAGGCAGAAGAAAAAAAAAAACGCATATTCAAAATACATACATATAGGCATGAATAGCAAACAGAAATTATTGATAAAATGCATTTATACATATTAAACAGCTAGAGGAAGTCGATATAGGGCAAACATATTTGAAAATATTAAAAATTAAAAAGCGAAAATAATTAATTTAAAATTGTTTTCCTGCTAAAATTTAAAAAAAACAGGAACAATTTTCATATTTTAAAAATATCTTATTTTTATTTTTATCTTTTCTTTAGCTTTTAAAATTTTTTTTTAACTTTACAAGCATTTTTAATATTTTTTATTAAATAAATACAAGGTAAAATATTCTTTCTATACTACTTTTAGTCAACCAGCTTAACTAAATCGTTGCAATCAATAAATTTTTATTATTAGAAAAAAAGGTGGTGCCACGCCCACTTTATTTCTTATTGAAAACTTTATGATAGCTATGAGCAGATCACATCTAATGTGTAGTTATTATTGCCATACAACCAGTATTCTATATAACAATTTATAGTTTAATGAATTCTTGTACCAACTAAGAGATAATTTGAGCTATTTTATAATTGCCTTTTTTAGACGCGGCACATAGTGGTAAGGTTAAACATCAGTTTTCATCTCGTTTGTAGTTTCTGAAATAATGATTTGTTACCACATAACATAAATATACAGGGTGTCCGCCGGCAAGGTATAGTACTTTTTGTTTGCCTCCGTTTTGATAAACATTAGTCTTGACAGTTCATATTTGGCAGTCGTGAAGTGGAAAATTTATTATGGAAAAATATTGGGTAAACCAACGTGTTTTAATCTCTAAAATATTTTATCAAAATCAATCATTCATTTTCATAAAAAAATCATAATGAGTGACGAGGCACATTTTCATTTGAATAAACAGAATAGATGGTTCCGAATAATAGAAAACCCCTTAAATTACTCATCAGTCACCTTTAAATCCATTAAAAGTGACAATCTGGTATGCAATTTGGTCAGGAGGATTCATTGGACCTTACTTTTTAGAAACTGAAAACGGCGTAACGGCAACTGTCAATAGGAAGCGATAACGTGATATGATTGAAAACTTTTTAATGCCACAACTGCATGCTTTGGGCTTAGTTAACATGTGGTTTTAACAAAGTGGTGCCACATCGCATACAGCCAGGATTATAAAGGAATAACCTCTTTCCACAACAAGTTTTTTCAAGAAATGGTGATATTGATTGGCCTCCACGGTCGCCTGATTTGACTGCCCCAGACTTCTTTTTATGGGGATATCTGAAAAGCAAAGTTTATGCAAACGAACCAAAATCGCTGGAGCAACTCAAACAAAATATTTGTGATTAAAATAATGAAATACCGCGTGAAATGTCCGAGAATGTAGTAAAAAATGTGCTCAAAAGGGCTCGCATTTGTAAGACTAACAGAGGCGGGCATTTATTTGATATTGTATTTTATATATAATTGCCGACATTAAATAAAACATTTATCAATATAATTTTCATTCCCTTTCATTTAATCAAAAATTAAAAGTAAACAATGTATTATACCTTGCTAGCGGACACCCTGTATTTTGGGTCCTTATTGAAAGGGAAGTCGATTTTTTCATGTCCCTTTGTCCATCTGTTCATCTGTTAAAATCAAGTTTCCAGACCCAAATCGAATAGGATGGGAGCGAAGGTAGAGTGAGCCCTCCTCTCATTAAAACTATCGGTTTTAGGCCTGCTGCAGAATGTGAGCAAGGGAAGTGGTGTCCCATAAGACTAGTGAGGTGCTCCGTAAGATCAGTGGGGTGTTCCGGTAGACCAGTGAGTGTGTGCACAAATCTACCAGTCTGGGGGTAGTGGGTTCGATTTCCGCCGGTGACTCTGGTTAGAATCAGGGTGCACATAAATCGGGTGGCCTCGTTCAATCAGCTGAGTAACGATATTTCGTTATATTAATGTAAAATTTTGTTTATGTTTATATAATTTTTTCTTTTTTACAAACAACAACTGTAGTATTCTAAAAAAAAGCTTAAAAAACAGAAGAGAGAATTTGTTTTTGTTATCTGTCTTTAACATTCTTATGCAGAATCGCTCCCACCTGATGCATGCGCCCTGGTTAGACTACTTAATCCTATTTTTTTATTCTACCCTTAATTGATTACCCCTTATATTCCCACGCTTTGTATCTTTCTCTGCTGGTAAATAGAGCTCATCACATAGACCTCCAATAGTTTAATAATTTATTCCCTACGGGGAAGTGAACTGGTCCAAAACTATTGACGTGACCGGTCCTTTAGGGTAAGGACTGGTTCTAGTTCCAACACTTTATATGAAGAGAACCTGTCACTTTTACATTGCGTTGTCATTGGAGGGGGCAATTGGTTCAAAACTAACGCCTAAGAACGGGTTACAGGCCAATCCTACATAAGCAAATTTTGCATTAATTGTTTAAGATCCACTTCAATATACTTTGTTTGTATTAAGGCGTGTGTGTGTGTTTATAAAAACAGATGTATGTGTATGTGAAGGGACCAGTGTTTCTATTTTTTCCCCTAACTTCTTTAACACCTTTGAACCAGTTACTTGATGTGTGCATTTTTAACCAATCACGACCAACAGCTTTTGTGCAATTCATAATTTGTACCGGTCACAGGACGGGTACGCCGACCAATTGACACCAATTTCCCGCAGGGTTATTTTCAAAATAAAAATTACAATTATTTTCGTTCCATTACCAAATTTTACATTAAATATAACATGGTTTCGCTCGACAGGGTTGCTGAGCTTATCGGAATACCAAGCTTATTGTATCACTGAGCTTATCCAACTAAATTATTAAACACTTGAAACAAAAATTTGACTTGGTATAACGAAAAGATGACATTTTTAGTATCATGTAAACGACTTTGTAGACAGTCTTAAATTTATTTTGAAAATCTATACTGAACGGTAAGTCTTTATTCCCAATCTTGCCAAGAAAATCCCCAATTTAAAAAGAATTCCCCTAATATGTAAACTAACTGCAAACAAATGCAATAGTATCTTACGTAAGTAATTTTTATTAACACACAAGAATATTTTAAAATATTCATATGACGGCTGCGAATAATATCAATCATAAAAAATTAAAAACTAAAAGCCAGAACAACATTTTTTTAATTTTTTTTCCTTAAAAGCTTAAATTTTAAAATAAAAAAAAAACAGTTTTTCGTATTATCGTCTCATAAATGATACTTTGTGTGATAATAAAATAAAATTCTACTAAAATTATTATTGCAAAATGTTTCTTTTTTATTCAAAAGTGACTGACCTAACACAACAACATTGAGTGTTGAGAGTACTTGGTAGAAAGCCCTACTTTTTTTGTGTGTAAATTATATTTTGTACTTGTGTGTAGTAATGGCTATTTATATGCACATTTGAGTTGTATTCATATGTAAGAGTGTTTATGTCATAGGTTGTCAAAACTCTCATTTAATGAAATGCGTCTGTATTGGATAAGCGAAAATTGCCCAGCAAGCATAAAACTAAGCATTGCAAATGTGATGAATTTTACTTTTTAAAGCAAAATGGAAATGAACTTAAAAAAAGTTATTAAAATTAAATACAAAATATGCCTCAGTTATTACATAATTAGACAATTTTTTTTCACACATATTCCATTGGGCGAGTTTAATTTACAGTTAAAACTTAAAAAATTAAGTGTATTTAGGTATTATAAATTAAGTTTTTCTTGTTTTCTTTGTTTTAAATGTTTGGTAACATAAAATGCATTGCATGTTACCAAAAGCATTTTAATGACAAAACAAAAATTTTTATCTTCCATTATACTATTTTGTTTGCTGGTTTATTTTGAAATTAAATCAAAGCTGAAAAAACAAGAAAGCTGAAAAAAAGCAGTAAGCATCCGCACATGTGCACTCGTTAACACTCAATTAACGACTGAAATCAAACTGAAATAAAAGAGAACAAGCGTCGGTGTGAGTTTTTTTTATTGTTTTTGTAGCACAATTGTGCACTAAAAATGAATTTTTGACAACCTATGGTTTATGTCTACGACAAAAAATTTATTATTGGCTGAGGCGAACGTGACAATTTGCATTACAAAAAAAAAAGTTAAATAAAAAAATAAAATGTTTTTAGACTACAGACTGGCTACAAAAGAAATATTTATTAGAGAAAAAAAATTGAGATAATTTTCACATGACGTTATGAGGTACAAAAGCAATTTGCGTAATTATATTTTAAAACAAAAGAAAAAAATTAAAAAAATTTTCAGGTTTAATTTTTATTTAAAAAAAAAGAAACTCCAGACTTAATATTTTGATGTAAAATTTTTTTAAATAATTATTTATTAAAAGCAATTCATTGGTTTTTTTATAATCAAAACTTTTCATCCATTTTTAAATGAAATTTAAAATTATATAATTTTTTAAATATTTTTCTGTTATGTTGAAAAATCACGAGACATTTTGTTTACAATTTTGTCTGTATGGAATTTCTATGCAACAAAACATTTTTAAGGGAAAAAATTAAACAAATACAAAATGCCGCTTGTGTTAAAAAGAAATGATAATAAAAATAAATCAAAATAAAATAAAAAAAATTAAAAGATATGGTATTTTATTCAAAAGGTTTTATATATTCAAATATACTACAAATTGTGTTTAGTTTAGTTCTAATTCTAAATTTGTTAGAAAAAAATATTAAAGAGAATTTAAGGTCTGAGTAGTTTAAAACAATTAAAATTTTGTTTATGTGTTATTTTTGGGTTGTTTCTTTTTATTTATATTTGTTGTTGTTAATGGTGATAATGACGCTCGTTGATGAATTTATAAAATATTTTGTGCAAAAAAGAAAAAAAACGCTTCAATGCATTGAAATTATTTTATCAGCACATGTTTTTTTTTTCAAGTGTTTGCCTTTTTGGCATTTGACTTTCATAGCTAGAAAGAAAAGAGGAAGAATAAAAATAAGAATAAAAAAAAAATAAATCAAATGGCAAATTGATATGGCGAAATCATTATCGTCATCAGCATTGTTAGGAAAATAGCTTTAAGCAACACACCCACTTTTGTGGTTATATATAAATGTTTTTTTTTTGTGGAAGCAATCACAAGAATTTTAAACTGACCCCTTTTTAAATGACTTAGGGCCATTATTACAAGTTGGCGACAAAGTTGGCGGTAGTAAATGGTAGCGTTAACAGAACAGGGCGATAAAGTGGCCGTTAGCAAATTTCCATTATTACAACTTGCCGGTAAAGTTAAATACATATTTCTTATTGTGTGGCAATACCGTTAGCAATTACCGACTACTTTTGAAAGAGTAATAAGATTGTAGTGGCAACGACGCACATTTGTTTACATTTTGAAAAGCAAAAATTGTGTAACGGATAGTGCTACCATATTAAAATAAGAAAATATGGTAACTTAAACATAAATCCTCCTTGTAAAACTTACCGCCAAGACGAACTTGCCTTTAATTTATCGCTCATTTTTAGGTTAAAAGAAAGTTGTAATAATGAAAATGTTTTTATCCAACCGATAAAATCTCACTTTAAGCTAACGCCAAGTTGTAATAATGGCCCTTAAAGACATGCACTAACATATGGGCTATTCAACGTTAAATGTCCCTATATGGGAAAAAAATATTTTATTATTTTCAATACAATTCGATTGTATTATTAAAGTATGAAAATTGTGTAAAAAAAAGTGAATCATATTTAGCTTTAGGCACCAGGTAATCAGAGAGTGAACAATCCGCCTCCCTGTTTTTAATGTTCAATAGAAATTGTTGTCACTAAAAAAAATATTTCTATCAAAGAACAAATTATTTCGCAGAAACTCGTTTATTGAAAACACTTTAAGCCATCAAATAAACTAAAATCATTGTGTTCAATATATGATCTCAACAAAGAAGTTCTTTAAAATTCAAATTTGCATTCGTCTCAGCCTTCTTGTGGTAATTTTGGATAGAAATCATGCCCTCTTACCGCCTTCTTAAGATTTAATGCCTAAGGTCTGCCCAAACTTGGGCGTTATGACTTTTTTTGCTTAAAAATTTTAAATTTTAAACCTATAACTAAAAATATGAGGGAAATTATCACATCAATCCAAAATTCTCTAATACTGAAATCTGTAAGGTCAAAGGTTAAATCTGTCGTCGTCTAGTGGTAGTTTTGAATAGATTTCATTTTCTTTCAGTGTATTTTAATTTTTTAATTCTTAAGGTCATCCCACGGATTGGTATCATATTTTTTTTTTATTAAAAAAATTTTAAGTTCTAAAATTATATAATTTTAAAAGGTGGCAACGCCCGTCACAATGGAATTGCATTTATATATACATATGTATTATACCTTTGGCAATAAAAAAAATTAAAAAATTAAGTTACACCCTAATGAGGATAACCCTTTCCTTGTCCACCTCCTAATTAAGAAAAAAAATCTGTCTACTCTAACCTTAACAACAAATGTATGCAGTTTTATCAGCGCTTTCCCCAAATAAGAAAATGAAACACCTTATAATGTTGTTATATAAAGAAAATAAGCAGAGAAAAAACATAAATAAGTATGATCACGGGAATATTCTTTCATCATTGTATGATCATGAAAATCATATTGATAACTGCTACAACTATACTTTAATTGTAGTAAGGCAAAAATGTTTTTAAAGTTATGATTAAAAATATCATTATATGTTTGTTATATTTATTACTTTGATCATATGTAACCATAATATTATTGCTCTCGAATTATGATAATCATATTCTTAGAACAATATATTTTTGATAACCCAAAATTAAAATGATTGCTTACGACCAGAATAATATATTTTCCCAACATTGTATGAAAATTGTAATTATCACTATTATTAAATCTCTTTCCTTAATACAACTATAGTATGGCTGTGGCAGTTAAAAAAAAATACCTTCATAATCAAACAATGGTGAAAAAGTTCTAGATTATATTTTCCTGCTTATACTTATTTATGTTTGAATTTGCATGTATGTGTGTATGCAAACATGTTTAGGAAGTGCAAATACATTTGCCGTTAACTGTTTATGTTTAAGTTTTAGTTGCTCTTTTGAAAAAAATAAAAAAACAGACTTAGGTGGTTTTACCGTCTTACCACAGATATACAAATCACACAAATCGCATACGAATAAGTATGTAAAATAAGTCAGGTGTAAAAAATGTACTTCATATCATTTTAATTTATATTTTCTTAAGAAGCAAAAAAAAAACGCCAACAATTGCTTTAAATATTTTTTTTATGAAAAATAATTAAATTAGAATGTAACAAAACATTTTTAAAAAAAGTTTTTTTATATTTTTTATAGTTTAATTTTCCTTTTAACTTAATTTTTTAAATATATTTATATATGTATGTATGTTTGTGTTTTTTTTCAAATAAGCCTTTGGCGTGTTGGGTACTCGCTGTTAGTTTTTTTGCTTTCCTTGTAAATGTGCCGTGCCGTTCTGTCTGTGTTTCAAATATCAAGATTTTCATTTTTGACGAAGCTTGAACATCAGAAGAAAAAATAAAATGAAAAAATTCTATAATTGCAAGTTAAAATGTTAGAGAAGCGAGATTATTTTTTAGAGATAATTTGAAATGCACTTAAAGAATGTGGCATAAAAATAATGATGGGCAAAAGAAATTGAATTTTGCAACTAAAAATTGGGTAAAAATAGCAGCAATTTTAAAACTTTGTCATATTTTTAAAATAGAAAAGTTTTACAATTTTTTTAAACCACTTAAAGTGCTGCATTGTCGAAAATAACATATTTTTTAATATTTAGGGACCGTAATATTTATGCCAAAAATTTTTTTAAATAAAAAAATTTAATAATTTTATAATTATTTATTGATTGTTTTGAAAAGACAAACATTATTGTGTTTATTTTTTTTTTATTTAGAAATTTTGTTGGCAGAAATTGTTAATTTTTTGAATTAATATAAGATTAAATTATAACAGATTTTTGTATAAATTAAAAATATCTGCAAAAAAAAAAACAATTAAAAATAATTTTTCTTTTTTGCGATAAAATAACAATCAAAGATTGAATGTAATACCATTAAAATGGTACATGAACTTAAATTTGCTGTCCGTCCTAGCAAAAACTTCACTTACAAAGTTTTTTGTAATGACTTACTTAATTCATTATTTTGACTTAATAAACGCACGTTATTATTATAAATCAAGTCTATTCGGATTACTTCAACAAATCAAGCAGAACAAAACTTGTTGCTTTAATATATTATTTTACATTTAAAAACAAAGTGTCTTGTGGCCTGAGGTAGCGCGCTGATGCTTGAGTTCGGAAAGTCCCTGGGTCAAATCTCATCTACGGTAAGTACAAAAAAATTAAATTTTTAAATTAAAAATTTTAAGTTTATAAAATAAAAATAAAATTTTTAAAAAAAGTCTTCTTCTTATATAAATAAAAGTACCTATTTTTTGGGTTATGACTACCTAAGTCGTTTTGGGACATCGCGAACAAAAATAAGTATTTTTTACAGTCGAATTGTAAGTAGTGCTTAACGAGAATTCTACTTACTTTTCTACTTATTTTGTAAGTAAAATTTTTGCTGGGGTTGTTTCCCTACGCCTACTATTTTCTTAGAAAATTTGCAAAAATTATTATTTTCAGTTCCTGATAACATCCACTTAATATTCAGAGGATTATTCATAAGTTTTTACTTCAAAATTTTCGAAATCACTATTGTATTGGTTACGCATTTTTTGTTAAAAAAAAATATTTTGTTAAAAAATAGGCAAAAGTATTTTAAAAATACTATTTTATAAAAAGCGAAAAAAAATTTAACACAAAGTCTGTGAGAAAACTTAAACTAGATATGGCAGCACCAACGCACCAGTATTGCCAATTCAGACGTTTTTGAATTAGATTTTGCAGTTTTCATTAGCAGATGTTTTAAAAGTAGTTTTTTATTTTAATTTATTTATTTTTTTGCGAATACTTTTTACCAAACTGATATTGATAAAATTAAAAGCAAAACCAATATTTCAATGACATAAGTATTTCCTAACTTAATCCTGATCATTTTCTTATTGTTTAAGGCAAATTAATATTTATTTATTTATTTATTTATTTATTTTATTTATTTATTTACTTGATTTCTTCATTTCCAGTGCAACAAGACAGAGTCTTATATTTAAAGCACAGGAACGCCATATATTACACATTTTACATAGAATAACATTTTTAACTAAGCTAACTAAATTAAGAATAAACTTAACACATACATATGTACATTACAGTCAACATTAACGAAAAAATTATGAAAAAAAATTAAAAAGAAATGATTTGAAACTATTAGCATTGCGGTTTACTTGTTGGTTTGATGGAAGAATATTCCAAAGTCGAGTGGCATTTACAAAAAACTGCCATTCAGATATTAAGCTGTGATGTCTAGGAATTACGCATTTTTTTCCACGGGGTGACTGGAAAAACTTTAATCTATCAAACAAGTATTTGGGTGTCTCCATGTTTATTATTTTATGCATGAATATAAGAATACGAATTTTCATCAGATTCTCAAAAGAGACACCGTAAAGATTATTAGAAACCAAAGATATATGATCAAACCTCTTCAAGATATTGTTGTACAATACATTCAATTTTCTTTTGCTTACCGAGTCACAGTTTGCATATAACTCACACCCATACATTAAGCCAGGAATCAGGTAAGTCTTGGCAAGTAAAATTCGGATATTTAATGGTGTAAAATATTGCGTTGACCAGAGAGCACGTAATTTAAAGTATGTTTGACCAATTAGCAAATTTATATGGCTGTCCCAGGTCAAACTTTCATTAAATATTATCCCAAGATTCTTAGCTGCATTCACTATCTCAATTTTCTCATTGTTCATAACGATATCATAAACGTTATTAAGATTTAAACATCTTTTGTGTATTACCATGCACTTGGACTTGTTTGGGTTCAAGCATAGACCATTCGCGTTTGCCCACGTGTAAATTTTGCCCAACTCTTCATTTAAAGTAGCAACACTCAAGGCAACATCCTGAATTGAACTAGTCAAAAGAAGCTGAACATCATCCGCATAAAGATGAATCTTGCAGTTTGAAAGTATCTCGGGTAAATCATTTGCATATAACGAAAAGAGAAGTGGTCCCAGGATAGATCCCTGAGGCACACCTCGAGTGATAGAAATGGGAGTTGACCAGAGATCATTAACAAAGACTGATTGTGTCCGACCCGACAGGTACGAGGATATAAGTTTAGTTGACGATTTAGAGAAATGAAAAAAACATCTCAATTTTCCAAGCAGCGTGCCGTGATCAACTGTATCAAAAGCCTTGGAATGATCCAAAAGCACCAAAAAATTAATATTATCATCTTCCAACCCCTGTCGTATATGCTCACTAACTTCCAAAAGGGCAGTAATGCAGCTGTGATTGCGGCGAAAACCTGACTGTATATTAGACAGTAAACTATGCGTGTCAATCTGGTTATGCAAAAGCTTTTCGAGAACCTTAGAAAAAAAACACAAGATTGCAATGGAATTATCTTTGCATGTTTCCACCTTTACGGAAACGTGCATGACATTATAATACTATTAAACAAATGCGTCACATACGGTAAAACTAATGGCAGAAAATACCTTATAAACTTTGGGTTTATACCGTCATATCCAACTGAGTTTGACTTTATCGCAGAAACCGCTAAGAAAACGTCATACTGTGAAACACGGGAAAATTGGAAAAAATGTTTCTCAGCTGACACGTTGCATACATCTGAGGAAAAAGGAGGAAAGTTATAAAAACTTGGGCTAGCACGAACAATAGGAAAATTAGTAAAAGTTTGATTAAGTTCATCCGGATCTATTTGGTAATTGACATTACTATGTTTACTATCAATTCCTATTTCACGAATGGTATGCCACGTCCGTTTACAATCAATTGCAGAACTAAAACGTTTAGCATAATACTCACTTTTCGCACATTTAATTTGTTTATTAACATTCCTTCTGGCAAAAGTGTACTGCAATCTTAACTCCGGTGTTTTATATCTCTTCCACCTTGAGTATGCCAAATCCCTCAGATATATAACATGTTTCAAGGCATTAGAGAACCAGGGTTTTTGTCTATTCCCAACTTTCCTTTGTTTAAGAGGTACAGTTGCATCAAAAAGGTACTGTATGTTACGCTCCAAAAAAAGGGATTGATCCTCAACCGAAGTCATATAAAAAATATCGGTCCAAGCAATCTGGCCAAAATTTTCATATAACGCGTTCTTATCCAAATTTTTGAAGTCACGATAGGTAATATTTTTCTCAGCCAATTGAAAACCAAAGTCATAAGTTAAGAAAATTAAGTCATGTTTTGAAAAACATGGAGCAGATATTTGATCATACAATAAAATCTTAGATGTATTAGACACGAAAAAAAGGTCAAGAAGTGTGCTGGTTGTTGAAGTATGATGAGTAGGCCTCATTGTGTTAACTAGTGAAAGACCAAGTGATAACATATTGTCAGAAAATTTAAAATTAAAGCAAAAAAAAAAACAAATTTTGCATTTTTTGTTGTTGTTGCTTTTTTTTAATTTAAATATATTTATTTACTTATTTCAGAATCTTACAATATTTTCAAATGTTTTTATATATTTCTTTAAATTAAGAAATTAAACAAAAACAAGTTTTTAATTTTTAAATGGTTTGAAGTTACTTTTTTTAATATTTCCATTAAAACAATTTTAAATTGAAATTTTTTTAAGACTCTTGCTTAAGACTTCATGGTTTTAAGCTAAAATAGGATTAAACAGTTACAAGCGTTACCTCATGTCAGGTTTATTTTTTTTATAAAAAAAAGTTTTGAGCTTTTAAGCATTATTTAGCTGAAACGATGTCATCTTAATGTTTTTTCTTTCAATATCATAATGCATGTTATTAATAAGTTTATTTATTATATATTTAATATATGGTTTGTTTTACCAACTAACAAAAAGAAAAACTGTTGCAATTTGACACCTTGTGGGCATTTAAAGCTTCCTCTGCCTACATAAACTATGAAGATAAATTTAATAAAATTTTATTTATTTTTATTTTTTGTTTTTCTCTTTTTCCTTACTCTTCAAGTTTTAGATGCTTAAGTTAAAAAAGAAAAATAAACCGATGTTATAAATTATGTTTCAAACATTTCAAATCTTTTAGACGTGACGCCTTAAAGCCTTAAATGGCTTTAGTTTAAACCAAAATAATGTTTGTCTATGTTTAAAAAAAAAAAATCTTGTTAGAAAACAACTTTTTAACACCTCTAACCATATTTAAAGTTGTGTTTTAGTTTGTAAACCCATACATCATTCAGAGGCGAAACTAAAAAACTAAATAAAAGCTTCAAACTCCCAAAAAAAGTGCGTAGTTGCAATTTTTCATTGATTAAAAACCATTTTTTTTTTTCTTAAGCAAACAACTCCATTCATTGAAAACATAATAAACACCAAATAAATTTTAAAGATTTCATTCATTAAATTTCAATTTTTTATTTATTTATTTTTTTCTCTTCTTTTTAAAATATCAAAAACAACAACAGCGACAATAAAAAAAAAACCTGTAGACGTACGCCTAAACCCACATACAAATGTTTAAACAAAATAAATATCAATGAATTTAAAATATCGAAAAAAAACAATTTACAATAAAAAATAAACCTCAAAAGCTGGTGGGTTTTATGTTTAAATCACTTATAATTAAGCCAAGTTTTTTTATCTCATTTCTTTTACAGTAACTCACTCGCCGAAACAATAAAAAAACTAAATAAAAAAATATAAAATATTGATTTTTTTTATTTCTTAAAAAAAAAAAAATATTAAATAATAATAAGCAGCTTCTACCAAAAAAAAATTGTTCTGTTTTTTTTTTATTAAAAAAAATATTTCTTTTAATAGTTTTCTTTATTAAACTAATTAAATCTGTTAAGAAAATAACAGCTGCTTTTTATCTTTTTTATCTTAAAAAAAAAAATGTTTGAAAAAAAATTATTTCAACAATAGAATTACAAACCTAGCATTTCATTTTTGTTGTTTTTTTGTTGTATTATAATAAACCTAAAATTGTATTTAGCCAGTTGTAAATCCTAAAAGGTCAGGGAGGTCTTTTTTTTTAATAATAATTTTCTAAAACACAAAACCTTTTAAATATAAATTCTAAACGGCTTAAAAGAACGAAGAAAAATGTTAAAGAAGAAGAAGAAAAATTCTTTAAATATTTTCTAAAAATGTGTGTAAGTATGCAGCATGAAACATGGTACAACTTTAGACAATTTGGCACCGGGGATTTTCTTAAGCCAATAACAAATAACAAACAACAAAAACATACATTTAAAGACGTGAAACATTCCTTAACATAAATGGAAACTTTTTCTTTTGAATTCTTTAACAACAAACAGTCTCTTCCTGCTTTATGTGAGTTACTTAAGTCAAGACGTCTAAATGTCTAAAGTTTTTTTTTTTTCTTTAAAAGTTATTCAAAGATTTTTCTTTAGGTTAACATCGCATATGTATGCGTGTGTGTTTTAACAATTATAACATTGTTTTACTCCTAATAGCATCTACTAGATATGCGCAACATGTTGCATTTAGGAATTTCCCACAGCAGCGAATTATTTGTAATTTATTTTTCTTTTTCTTATCCTTAAGGGACTTAATGACATTGACAATGTTGTTTCTTTATAATGCCAAGGACAGAAGTAAGAAGAAAAGAAGGCATATTACAGAATACAATAGATACAAAAATAAAGCAGAAAAAATTTGAAAACAACAACAACTAAACTAAATTTAAATTAAATTTAAAATTATGTTGGGAAATTTGTTATTTAATATAAAATATGGGCGTTTTTCAGAAATCATATGCCAAAATATTGGGAAAATACCAAAATTTTACTAATTTGTTTATCCTTCGTCGTCGTCTGTGTGTGTTTAGATGTTTGCAATAATTTTATGGCATGTTGTAAAATATTTTCAACTTTAGTTGTTTTTAAAACAGTCAGGTCATAAAGGTGCGAAAAGGTTAATGTGTATGTGAGCCTTATGTTTAATGACAGCAGGGTCATATTTAAGTATGGGAATTTCCATAATTAAATTTTGTGTTTATGTTTATGTTGCAGCAACATTTATATACATCCAATTAGAAATTTTCAGGTACATGCATATGCAAATGAGGAAATGTTTAAAGGACCTTAAAAAAATAACAATCAAGAGCCGCTATAATTGACAAACCGAATTTTTAATACCCTTTAAATTGCTCTTTTTGTATCTCTAGTTAACTAATCGACTTAAGTTGTTTTTAAAATGTTAATATTATTATAAAATTTTTAATAGTCGACTTATTTCTTCACATAAACTTTATACAAATGTCTTTCAGAAAGGGCCTTTTGGCTATAACTGCGACAAATATTACTCAATAGACACAAAATTTGAAAATGTGTAAGTCTGTTACCTACCATGAGTGCCACATTAGTCCCATTAATCCGAATATCATCTTATCCTTTATAAATTTTTTTTAAGACTCTTACTAATTTTTTTAATCTATTTTATTTTTAAAAATAATGGACCAAATAACAATTCTTTTAAAAAGGAACTAAACTATTTACAAAAGTGATAAAAATGCCGAAAACGTTAGATTAAAACTAATTCATACAGAATGTGTGATATGCCGAAATATTTTAAAATCTTTAAAACGAAATAGTTGCAAATTTTATAAATTTTTAAATATTTATTTAATTTCAATAAAGCGAAAAATCCCTAAAAATGTAAATGACGTGATTTTGAAACATTTATTTGGGATTATTACTTATATGATCATGCTGCATGTTATTACAGGATTATATTTGATATCTGTGATCATAAAGGTGATCACCAGATTAATATATAAGCTGCTCAGATTGTATATGAAGGCATATTTATGAATTTTGCAATATGTTTAAAGGTTTTGTTAATAAATAAGATTTATATTTAAAGCAAACGCAACTACAAATATTAATGTTTCTAATCGTGATGCCACTTAGTTTATGGTTTTAGCAATGCAGAGTTTTTACGTGCAGCTGTTAATGCAGCTGCTAATTTTCGGAAAGTCATATGAAGTGCACCTCCTTAATTGTATTAATATAGACTTAATGAAATTCAAGCGATTTTTAAATTTTAAATTTTTAAATATATTTGTTTAGTTGAAACAAACATTAGTTTCTTTCCGAAAAAATAATAATTGTCATTTTTAAGTCTTTTTTTGTAAATTCAAGTATAACAGTTATTGTATAAATATTGATTTTTTTCAAAAATTAAAAAAAAATATTTAATGTATATTTTGGCTAAAAAAATTAAAATCAAAAATAGTTATTATTTGCTGCACAAAAAAAATATCGAAAACTAAACATTTTTTCTAGAAGGATTTGCTTAAATATCTGAATATTGTATGTTATTTTAAACAAGAAAGGTTGCACGCCTTAATATAAATAATAAAATTATAATTAAAAAAGTTTATCATTAAATAACAGAATAAAATGTAAAATGCAATTAGTTTAATCAAGATATCAAGCAAGTTATCTCGATTGTCTCTAAAACTTTTTTGCCTTAAACTAAATTCATCTGCCGACAAAAATGTAAAATGATATGACCTACTGAATTTAAAAAATCAACTTGGTCTAATTAAGCAAATGGTATTTAAGAAATATTATAATATATTTTTTTTTGTCAAAAAATCAAATTTTAAAAATTTTTAATTCCTCAAAATGGGTTTTTATAAAACAAAATTAAATTTTAAATTTCTTTTTTGGAGACAATTGCTGTTGATTTCTGCTGCAAGTATATCATTTTATGTAAAATTTTTAAATAATTCATCTACATGTATTCTGTTCCAATAATAATTAAAAAAGTTTGTTTGAATCCAAGTCTTTAAAAATTACTAGATTTCCAAAGAGCTGATAAATATTATAAATATATTTCTTATATTAACAGCGGTTTGGGTATTTAAAGCAAAGCTTGATTGTAATGCCTTATTTGGCATTTTTTTAAATCTTTTCAAATCTGCTGAAATATTTTTTTTTTAAATCTTTAAACTGGTAAACCATATTATTAAAAAAATGTCGGGCTTTTTTTAGTTACATTTTAAATACCTTACGTTGTCTTAATAAAATAATGAATTTTAGGTAATTTATATATTTATGCCCTTTTCAAGCAAAACTTTTTTTCAAAATATAAAATTTAATAAATAAACAATTATTTTTAGAACAAATTTACAATTTCAAAAATGATTATTAAATTTTAAATTCAAATATTTAAGAAATATTTTTTTAATTGTAAAAATTAATGCCGGTTTTTCTATTTCTTTCTCCAGTTCCTTCTTCTATCTGTTAATTTTCAATAAAACCATTTTTATCGTCATAAATGCATGGAAAAATGTAACAAGTTGCCCTCTTCTTCTTTGGGGTATCTGAGTCTTTCAAAAAGCTTAATTTTTTAAATCCTTTAATTTTTTTTTCATAAAAATTCCATATTTGGGGAATTTTTTAATTTTCTTTTATAATTCTATTAAATGTTTTTTTAAATTATTATTTTTTGCCTTAAAAATTAAAAGATTTTCCGGTGGCTTATATTTCAAATACCTCTTCAAGCAATAACAAATATATTTGAAAATTTTTTATTTCAGCCAAAAGTATTTTAGATATTTTTTGTTTAAGTCAGGAAAAGTTTTATTTATTTTTTTTATTAAAAGTACAATTTATTTATTATTGTTAAAAAAAAAATAAAAAACTTTATTGAAAAATATCAATATAGGAAAATTTTGAAAATAACACTATTTATTATTTTTGAACTTTTCTATTTTAATCAAAATTTAAAAATTTTACTGAATACTTTTTTGAAAAAAATATTAATTTTTTTTTATATACAGACTCTGGGTTAAATTTTAAAAACTAAATTGAAATAAAATTAGAAACAGTTTGTAGAAAAATATATAAAAAATTAAAATTTTAAAAAATAACATTAATAATTATTTTTTTTAATTTTTAAAATAAAGTTTTGGCAACCTAGTCGCTGTATCAAACTAAGGCAGATTTTTTTCAAACAAATATTAAAGTTTCAAATTGGCCTATAAATAAAACCTATCAAAAAGATTAATAGTGGCTTTAAATTTTTTTTTTAATTCTGTTTTACAACATTTTATTCTTCGTTAGGACCAGTTGTTGAAATGGCAAGAATAAGTGACATATTTCAACAGCACATGATATGATTAACATTGTTTTATCCGTGTCAAAAACCATTGAGACGTGAAAAATGTAATGTTTCTAAAATTGCAAAAAAGCAAATAATTTAAGTGTTTCAAAAAAATTTTTTTATATTTTTCTCATAAAATTGGAAAATTTTTTTAGGCAAAAAAAAAATCAAAGACAGATGTTGCCACTGATGTTTAGAATAGCCGACTCATAAAACAATGGAGAGATTAAAACTGTCATGTTTTTTTAATTAGAAGATTTTCAAAGATATTAAAATATTAAAGCATTTTGCAAAACTAAAAAAAGCAGAAAATTTAAATTTAAATTGTATTAAAAATTTTTTGTTAAGATTTTAGAAAAAATATCTTAAATAAGAGAAGCAGAATTTCCATTTTCTTAATTTTTTAAAATTAAAATTGCATATTTAAAGAGTTTGAATTGTAAAATAAATGCTCTTAACTTAAAGTTTACTACAATTAACTTATTTTATTTAAAATTAAATTTAAAAATCTAAAAGTCAATGCAAACTTACCAGCTGGTCGATTGTTGCGTCGGTTACCCTCAGCTTCTTCTACAAATAAAGGTGAATGTTTGCGGCTTTCCACAAGTCCTGATTGGCTGAGGCATATTAATGAAATTATAAAAAGTTTAAAGGCTAAATTCGTTAGTGATGTGCTTGATAATGGTGATGAGGTGGAGGTCATTGCTGATGATCTTGTTGTTGTTGCTGAGGGTTTATTGGAGTAGTTTGCTTTATTTGTCATTGTCATCGTGTGACTTGTAATTTTAGCCATTTTTCTGCGGTTTGTTATTGAATATTATTAATTCACTTCTAATTTACTTTGAAAAAAAAATGATTTTTTTCTCTCAGTTGTATCTTAAAGATACAATTACTTCTACTTATAGTTGCAGTTGTTTTTTTACACTTTTTGCAAAAAAAATTTTTTTGTTTGACTTTTGCCTTTTTTAGTTTTTTTTTGCTTTTGTGGGTATTTAAACAAAAACTATAATATATTTATTAAATAAATGAACATTTATAGATTAGATAACATTAAGAATAAAAAAAAATATCAAATAAGATGATGTTATGTGTTATTTTTTTTTTTTTTTTTAATATAAATTTTTCCCTTCAACTTTTTTATTATAGATTTTTTTTTATTTCACTATAGATAGCACTTGTTGTATTTTATGTAGGTATATGTATGTAAAAACATATATATTTTACATTTATTTGATTTTGTTATAATTTTTATGATCTCTTGTTTTATTTTTTTTATACTTTGTTTTAATTCTTTTTTTATGGTTTACAGCAACGTTTTCAGTATTTCTTTTCTTACCCGCGTTCTTTCTTAGTTTTTTCCTCTTGCAGAATATATAATTTTATTTTATTTATTTTTTTATGTTTTCTTTAAATAAACTCGATTTTTTTTTTAATTTATTTCTTTTGTGCTTTTTTGCCTTACAAACGTACACACATGTTAAGTGTGTTATAGTTTCTTTTGTATCTAATAGATACGTTTTTCCTTCGACTGTAAAATACGTTTAAAGCATTTACTTTTTTTATGTTTCTAGATTTTACTTAATAAATTGTTTAATTATTTTATTTAAAAAGTTCTACTTTTAATATAAATAATTTTCTTAAATAAGACGTTTTCAAAAATGTTGCTGCAGCAGCAGTTGCTGTTGACGGGGTATATGTGCTGTATGTTGCGCGTTTCGAAAAATAATGTCCACACACGGTATCGGTCGTTGAATAAATAAACTAACGAGATCACACACCAAAAACCAACAAAATACAGAAAATTATAAACCTTAATGTTGTTGTTGGTGTTTTTGCTGCTGCTGTTGTTGCTTTTGATTTTAGAAAACTCTTTGCTTTGCAATTTTTGTATTTTTTGTTTTCTTTCTTACAAAAAAAAAACGATATTGAGATACATTCATTTACTTGTATCTCTGTTCACTGTAATAAATTTTTCGTAACAAAATTAAACTTTTGTGTGGCTGCTTGTGCTTTAAAAAAAGAGATTTCTTGTTGTCTGTTTTTTTTTTTTTGCTAACGAAACGTTTTTTCTTATATTTTTTTTTAATTTTTTGCTCTCGTGCCAATTATTTATTTATCCGTACGAACGATTCTTTAAGTCATTTGCTTAGAAAAGTCAAATATATAAACTTTATAGAGTGTTTTAACAACTCACATTTAAATAAATTTGCACTTTTTCTCTCTTTATATATTTGTTTGCATGTATGTTTAAGCACTTAAAGTTAAATAAGTTAATTAATTTTATCTTTTATTTATTTTTATAAAAAAAAGTAAACGTTTTAGGCTTTGAATCATCTTATGCGCACGTTCCCTTCTAATACTCACTGCATACTGTAGATCACTAGCTGTGGCGCAAATACACGAAGCCTCGGGAAAATGTTGCTCAATTAGCAGATACAAATTATTTCAAAATGTTTTTATGCTCTTTACCTAAGCTCTGGCAACATTAATTAAAACTTGGCAACAGGTAGTTTAACAACATTTTGTTAAAAAATGTTTAGCTACAATGTTTACAAAAATAAGTACAACCAAGACCGGATATCCGTAACTTAACAAACACACACTAATTAAAATGCTTCCTCTTTCTAACTAAACTAAATGCACACATACACACACACGTAGATAAGCATTATGCACTCAGGTAAAGAGGCGACCTGTTACACCATTTTTAAGTTTAAGACCAAATCATATACATACATGCATACACATAAACTTACATGCTTGCAATCATACACATTATCTTTCTCTCCTCCTCCTTCTCCGGCCACCTATTGCTATCTCTTCTAAGGGTGATTTAAATTGTTTTCTTATGTTTTGTTGTGTTTGTATTTAAACCATGATTTTGTGGGTTTTTCAGCAACAACAATAATAAAATGTGTTAAACAAATAAAACGAATGTTGTTGTTGCGTTTGTACATTGAAAATAAAAAAAGTGTGAAAAATCGTAGGTTATTTGTATTTAACAGCATAAAATACACACAAACACAATAGTACACACATGCATGTGCTTACTTCCACTCTATAGACATGCAGTCTATCCGTCCGTCTGTCCGTTTACTTTTCTAGTTTACTTATTTACTTTTAACACCTTTTTTCTATTGCTTTTCTAACAAATACCTTAATGTCATATGCAACATTTCTAGCATTTTCATTCTTAATTTCAAAATTCTTTACTTTATCTTTCATCTTTCAGTTCTAAGAGTACGAACGAACGCTTTGCTTTTATCTTATTTCTTAGATATTTTCTTTTTTTAAAAAAAAATTTAAACAAACAATGTTTTTTTTTTTATATTTTATTCTCTATTTCTCTGCTTTTAATTCAGCTTATGATTTGTTATGACCAGTTTTTTGATTCTATTAAAGTAATAAAATCGAAACTCATGTCAATCGACATACTTTATAATAATCGTTGGAGATTATCTAAAGATAATGACTAACACTAGAAATTAATTAAAACGTTTTACGGTTGTTTAAATTATAAACTTTTTATTAAGAGGGTTTTGATAGAGATATTTATCTTTAGTTGAAATTGATTTGTGGATTTTATTACAATATTTTATTTATATATAATTTAGTAAAAAGTGACTGCTTTATGGGGCTTTAGCATGAGAAGTTGCTTTCAGATTATAAGGTGGAAGCGGAACAAATGATTTGATTAAAAATAGATTTAGTTATTATATACGCAACCGGAATTATAAAGTTGCAAAAAAACATGTTGAATACCAGGCATGGGAAATCACACTTTTTTCGCATCACTCTTCCATCTCTGGGAGAGTTTCGTAACATCTTCTTCTTCGATTGCCCATTCCTTTTTAAAGGTTATCGATTATGAAAATGCAATATTTATATGTTGTTAATCACGACCCTGTAGTTTTCTCTATCCTTAGCAGCTGGTAGGAGATGTCCCATATTGATTGATTCCAGTCTATTTAAGATATTTCGGAGTTATAAAAAGTGTTTTCTGTCCTTCTTCGAAAACTAATTGTTGCACGATTCAATTGTATACCATTTAAAAAGAATTCAGGGATATGCAGGTTTGGTGCAGTTTTTAACTTTTGCAGGGGCCACATACTTCAGAAGGCCTAATTCGGGATCTGCGGGGGAGTAAACCACTCTTTACTGATAGTGGGTGATTCTCCAATTCTTGTTAATGACTACAATTCGGAATGTACTGCTAGTACTATTAGTAAAGCCCATAAGGGAGCTTGCGTTGCCATGTATTGTAGGGTAGAGCGGGTGCTGTTAATACTGGCAATAGTTATAAAAGGGGTCTCTAAGCCCTCTAAAGCCTCTGTATTTAAATATTATGGGTTTCAAACGGCTTCTTGCAAACATATCTCTGTTAGTCATTGGGCTAGACGCAAAAGCGTGCTCCTGTATGTGTGTCAGTAAGATGACTAGGCCAATACATATTTTAAGTTTGGTGGTTTCTGAACCCGTTGTTAATTTCTATGGGTCAGGTGTCATTTCTCCTGAAAATCTCTTTGGTAACCCTTAGTCTGAACGCAAATTCATGCTTTTATATCTGAGTATGCTTAGCGAGTGGCATCATAATTACCAATCAGCCGAATGATGTTTATAATTTAAATGGTCCCATTGGAGCTTGCGACATCGATGTAGCTGCTGCAAATAGGGCAGCGTTTATTAAATTCTACAAAAGTGAGAAGTGTGTGATGATTGGAAACTAAGCGACCATTATCTCATTTAAACTCCGGTTTCTCATCGAGAACGAATGCCTGTAACCAAACAGTCTCGTTCTTAGAGGGACTGTGACGTAAACTATATCTGGGAGATCGTTTCAGAACGCCCAATTTAGGATTTTAGGGAGATTACCAAGTTGGGCTTCTAAGTCAGCGGATGTGTTCTGCAATGAATTCTAAGGAGGGAGCTTCATTTCTGATAAAAGGGATAACTTTTGGGATACACCTTTCCGTATTTGCAGAAATAAAACAGAGATATATAATAGAGAATAGAATAGAACGTAGGCTTCATTCAGGTTAAATACACAATGTTAACAGCCTAGAGGAAATAAATGTACAAACTTGGCCGGATATGGTCATTGTTTTTGATGGTAGTGCTTTGATTGTGAGTTGTGTTTAAAAAAATTATTAAAAAAATGCTTGACTGAGCGCGTGTGATCGCTAAATACCTAAGAGGGGAAGGAAAAGACTTTGTGGAGTCCTTTCTCAATAAGGCTCAGAGGAGTAATGCTTATTGCCTTGTGCTCTGGCCCTCGACCGTCGTCTGCCCTTGGCTTGTTGGTGTCCATAAGATAGTTGCAGCTTGCTGCCTCTGAAACTGACAAGACGCAACAGAGTGAAAGTGAGCGTAGCCATTGTTACACTATTTAGCTACAACTTTGCTCGGGAGGGCGGCTTTTCAATGTTGTGTATTTTATACACTTTTTTTGTGGCATGTTTTCAATGGGGTGACCAGTCCTTCACTTTGTCAAAATTGGAAGTAGTTCTGACTACGTGGGGTGAGCAGTTTCTGATAAGAGCCCGTAGAACCTCAGTTCTAGCCTAACTACGGCCTGACTCTTTTGCAAAGCAACATCGTGGCTTGGATTTATACCTTAATCGCGGGGAGTTGCATTGTAACTGGTTTGTGTGACCTCACCAAGGGAAGAAATCATACCTATATTTATATCTTTAAAGTGATTCTCACGGGCGGTGATTAGCCAAGTTGGCAAAATGCCATGTCATTTGGCTTACAACTAATTATAACAAATTTTGCTCTCTTTGGTATTAACCGAATACAAGGCCCTTCGCATTTTCCCTGTAATTGTTGACAATACTAGATCGTATTGTATTTATAGTCGAATACAATGCTTTTCTCATTTTTTCTGTTCTCGTCAGCAATACTATGGCCTCAATAGTCGAATCTCGGATTCATTCCGTATTTATTCTTGGCATTTTTGCCTCTATCATTCCATTGGTTCGACTCTTTTCCTCAAAGAAAGCAGACCGTTAAACGACCTTGGCCAGGCTGAGTCATGCCTTCTCAGCTTGGCAATTAAGCTGCATCACAAATAAGTGCAAAATAGATTTTTTGCGCGTAATGAATTAATTGGTAATACGGACCTTAGTATTTACCACTTCAAATTGCTTCCTTTTTTAATTATGACATATCTCACCTAAAGCTTGCATATGTATATTTTAGCTCTCTTTTTCAAATTCTTTTTTTTTTATTTGACAAAAAAATTTTACTAATTTAATTTTCAATTTATAAGAAGTTGTTTATAGGAAACTTGCTGAATTCTATCTAAACTTCTTTGTTTGCTTAAACGTATAAATCATTTTATGTATTTGAAAATGTGTTTTTTTCTTTAATAATTAATAAAAGTTTCATTGACTCCAAAAACATCTTCATACTTATTCGTGTTATATTTTCGTATCTTCTTAATGTTAACAATAAATACAAATAAAACGATAAAAAAGTCTACGATAAATAAAAAAAAAACAACAACAAGGTCACCTCATTAAAAGCTCAGTGTTTTTCACATATCCTTCAAACAGCTGTTAAATTTAATATCATAGACACAGTCTCCGAGACATCGACATCGACATCGACTAAAATAAAAACAAACAAAAATTATAATAAATTAAAAGTTAATACACACACACGCATGAACAAACATTTCTACATACATACGAATAAATGCATATATGTATGTATATGTAAATGCGCATGTATTTATATATTTATAGCAGACATTGCACAAACGTATAAACTCTACTTCATCATAAATTTAATTAATATGTTTTTTTTTAATTTTTGCCCAATTTTAATTTGCCTCTTCTTGGTTTCAGTTATAAAAGTAGAAAAAAAAATCAACAATCACAAATATTGGGGGCGTGTAATATAATTTGTTGTTCCACACAAGATTAAATACATTGTGATATGTAGCTGTCAACCATTATCATCAGCACAAAACTTTAACAGAAGATCAGCAACAACAACAAAAAGCTTAAGCGACAACAAATTACAAACAAATATTATGAACTCGTAAGAAATAGAAAAAGCTAAATTATACAAAAACAATACGGTTTGAGGCAAAAATACAAAATTGTCTCTCACAAAAGACTCACACATACACACACACACACACTCACTTTAATATATCAAAAACAGTCACAACAAACAATTACAAAAACTATAAAACTGCATTAAAAAAACAAAATGTTTTGATAAAATTAAACTGATGAACATATTTAAAAGCACAAGTAGATAAACTCAAAGTAATTCCTCAACTTATTTGTCGCAGAGTTTCTCAATCATCGTCTTCTGTGATTTAATAAAAAACCAAAACCTACATAATTACTACTCAAGGAGTAATTTTATATCTTTATACCATTCATTTGTAATTTCTATAATATTTATTGTCGATCCCATTCAGTATATATATTCTAAAGCTATGTCCGTCTGTCCATCTGTTTGTTCGTCTGTTGAGAACAAGTTCCCGGAACGAAATAAAGTCGGACGAAAAGCGTTTAAATGTCAAATTATCGCAAATATTCCTAGGCAGAGTCCTATTTTAAATCAGCAAGATAGGTTTACAGCGGACCGAGCCATAGGCAAAAACCTAAAATAACTAATTTTTCTAGGAAAAAATCCGTGCGTATATCCCTTTAAAGCTATATTTACACTACCTGAGTTGTCATCTGAGTTTCACAACTGAGACTTATTTTTATAGTTTTATAATAACATGTCTATTTTCATTTGTTAATATTTTTGTCTAACCTCAGTTGAAAATAGAACGTTTTCTATTTCAAAATTATTTAACGTCTGAGTTTTAAATTTATGTTTTTAAAAGTTACCGGATTAAATGCTTGTTTTTGTATTGCCATATACTTTGTACCAATTTAAAAACTTTTAGAATTAGCGGACTTATTTTAATTTCTTAGATGTAATGTAATACTTAAAATAAAAATTTAAAATTGTTTTTTAACACTCATAAAAATTTATACTTATTTTTTTGACACTCAACTCAGATGAGAACTTAGGTGGTGTAAATATAGCTTAAGCTGAAAGTCTATAACATGCTTTGATGCGTTCTCGCTTTATACGCGATTGTCAAAAAAGTTGAATATGTGTTCTTCAATATGGCAAGTTACAGAGTATGACGCGTTGATGTTATTTGACGCGACGCACGCAAAAAGTAGAGCTACTTTCTACTTTTGCATGCGTCATAAAGCGTCAAACCAACAGACCAGCTATTTTAACTAATGGGGTTGAAAGTTTTTTATTATTTTAAAAGATATCGATAAACTTTATTGAAACGCAATTATTTTTGTTTTGTTACTGTAGTGTAAAAAAACACAAAATTCAATGCATCAAAGCATTTAATGCAACTTGAAACGCAACAACGTGCAAAAAGTTCATAAAGCCAAAATGCATTGTGACGTTGACGCGTGCCTTTCAGCTTTATATCTAAACTAGCAAACCCGGTGCGCTCCGCTACACCCCATTAGAAAAAATTAATGGTAGGTAGGGATTAGATGGAAGGGATATAAAAAAACAAGTAAGAGCGCTATATTCGGCTGTGCCGAATCTTATATACCCTTCACATTGACCTTTCGCAATCCCAAACTTTTTTTATTTTTAACCATTTTTTTTACTTAAGAAATATTTATAATTTTTAAATAGGCTCTAAGGGCAACTCTAAAGAAGTTGTGGGCATTTTCATATCATTTTTGTAAATTTTGTATGGCAACCCTATTAGGGCGTGGAGATAGGGGGTAAGTATGTTCTAAGAATATGTATGGGAGGGCAAACTAATTGGGGTCGGTCGTACACTTTATTGCTCTAAGGCCAACTATGAAGAAGTTGTGGGCATTTTATCATTTTTGTAAATTTTGTATGGCAACCCCATTAGGGCGTGGAGATAGGGGGTAAGTATGTTCTAGGAATATATTTGGGAGGGCAAACTAATAGGGGTCGGTCGTACACTTTATTGCTCTAAGGCCAACTCTGAAGAAGTTGTGGGCATTTTATCATTTTTGTAAATTTTGTATGGCAACCCCATTAAGGCGTGGAGATAGGGGGTAAGTATCTTCTAGGAATATGTTTGGGAGAAGAAACTAATAGGGGTCGGTCGTACACTTTATTGCTCTAAGGCCAACTCTGAAGAAGTTGTGGGCATTTTTACATAATTTTTGTAAATTTTGTATGGCAACCCCCTTACGGCGTGGAGATAGGGGGTAAGTATGTTGTAGGCATATGTTTGGGAGGGCAAACTAATAGCGGTCGGTCATACACTTTATTGCTCTAAGGCCAACTCTGAAGAAGTTGTGGGCTTTTTATCATTTTTGTAAAGTTTGTATGGCAACCCCATTAGGGCATGGAGATAGGGGGTAAGTATGTTCTAGGAATATGTTTGAGAGGGCAAACTAATAGGGGTCGGTCGTACACTTTATTGCTCTAAGGCCAACTCTGAAGAAGTTGTGGGCATTTTATCATTTTTGTAAATTTTGTATGGCAACCCCATTGGGGCGTGGAGATAGGGGATAAGTATGTTCTAGGAATATCTTTGGGAGGGCAAACTAATGGGGGTCGGTCGTACACTTTATTGCTCTAAGGCCAACTCTGAAGAAGTTGTGGGCATTTTATAATTTTTGTAAATTTTGTATGGCAACCCCATTAGGGCGTGGAGATAGGGGGTGAGTATGTTCTAAAAATATGTTTGGGCCAAGAAACTAATAGGGGTCGGTCGTACACTTTATTGCTCTAAGGCCAACTCTGAAGAAGTTGTGGGCATTTTATCATTTTTGTAAATTTTGTATGGCAACCCCATTAGGGCGTGGGGATAGGGGGTAAGTATGTTCTAGGAATATGTTTGGGAGGGCAAACTAATAGGGGTCGGTCGTACACTTTATTGCTCTAAGGCCAACTCTGAAGAAGTTGTGGGCTTTTTATAATTTTTGTAAATTTTGTATGGCAACCCCATTAGGGCGTGGAGATAGGGGGTAAGTATGTTCCAGAAATATGTTTGGGCGAAGAAACTAATAGGGGTCGGTCGGACACTTTATTGCTCTAAGGCAAACTCTAAAGAAGTTTTGGGCATTTTTACATCATTTTTGTAAATTTTGTATGGCAACCCCCTTAGGGCGTGGAGATAGGGGGTAAGTATGTTCTAGGAATATATTTGGGAGGGCAAACTAATAGGGGTCGGTCGTACACTTTATTGCTCTAAGGCCAACTCTGAAGAAGTTGTGGGCTTTTTATAATTTTTGTAAATTTTGTATGGCAACCCCATTAGGGCGTGGAGATAGGGGGTAAGTATGTTCCAGAAATATGTTTGGGCGAAGAAACTAATAGGGGTCGGTCGTACACTTTATTGCTCTAAGGCCAACTCTGAAGAAGTTGTGGGCATTTTATCATTTTTGTAAATTTTGTATGGCAACCCCATTAGGGCGTGGAGATAGGGGGTAAGTATGTTCTAGGAATATGTTTGGGAGGGCAAACTAATAGGGGTCGGTCGGACACTTTATTGCTCTAAGGCCAACTCTAAAGAAGTTGTGGGCATTTTTACATCATTTTTGTAAATTTTGTATGGCAACCCCCTTAGGGCGTGGAGATAGGGGGTAAGTATCTTCTAGGAATATGTTTGGGAGAAGAAACTAATAGGGGTCGGTCGTACACTTTATTGCTCTAAGGCCAACTCTGAAGAAGTTGTGGGCATTTTTACATAATTTTTGTAAATTTTGTATGGCAACCCCCTTACGGCGTGGAGATAGGGGGTAAGTATGTTGTAGGCATATGTTTGGGAGGGCAAACTAATAGCGGTCGGTCATACACTTTATTGCTCTAAGGCCAACTCTGAAGAAGTTGTGGGCTTTTTATCATTTTTGTAAAGTTTGTATGGCAACCCCATTAGGGCATGGAGATAGGGGGTAAGTATGTTCTAGGAATATGTTTGAGAGGGCAAACTAATAGGGGTCGGTCGTACACTTTATTGCTCTAAGGCCAACTCTGAAGAAGTTGTGGGCATTTTATCATTTTTGTAAATTTTGTATGGCAACCCCATTGGGGCGTGGAGATAGGGGATAAGTATGTTCTAGGAATATCTTTTTGGAGGGCAAACTAATGGGGGTCGGTCGTACACTTTATTGCTCTAAGGCCAACTCTGAAGAAGTTGTGGGCATTTTATAATTTTTGTAAATTTTGTATGGCAACCCCATTAGGGCGTGGAGATAGGGGGTGAGTATGTTCTAAAAATATGTTTGGGCCAAGAAACTAATAGGGGTCGGTCGTACACTTTATTGCTCTAAGGCCAACTCTGAAGAAGTTGTGGGCATTTTATCATTTTTGTAAATTTTGTATGGCAACCCCATTAGGGCGTGGGGATAGGGGGTAAGTATGTTCTAGGAATATGTTTGGGAGGGCAAACTAATAGGGGTCGGTCGTACACTTTATTGCTCTAAGGCCAACTCTGAAGAAGTTGTGGGCTTTTTATAATTTTTGTAAATTTTGTATGGCAACCCCATTAGGGCGTGGAGATAGGGGGTAAGTATGTTCCAGAAATATGTTTGGGCGAAGAAACTAATAGGGGTCGGTCGGACACTTTATTGCTCTAAGGCAAACTCTAAAGAAGTTTTGGGCATTTTTACATCATTTTTGTAAATTTTGTATGGCAACCCCCTTAGGGCGTGGAGATAGGGGGTAAGTATGTTCTAGGAATATATTTGGGAGGGCAAACTAATAGGGGTCGGTCGTACACTTTATTGCTCTAAGGCCAACTCTGAAGAAGTTGTGGGCTTTTTATAATTTTTGTAAATTTTGTATGGCAACCCCATTAGGGCGTGGAGATAGGGGGTAAGTATGTTCCAGAAATATGTTTGGGCGAAGAAACTAATAGGGGTCGGTCGTACACTTTATTGCTCTAAGGCCAACTCTGAAGAAGTTGTGGGCATTTTATCATTTTTGTAAATTTTGTATGGCAACCCCATTAGGGCGTGGAGATAGGGGGTAAGTATGTTCTAGGAATATGTTTGGGAGGGCAAACTAATAGGGGTCGGTCGGACACTTTATTGCTCTAAGGCCAACTCTAAAGAAGTTGTGGGCATTTTTACATCATTTTTGTAAATTTTGTATGGCAACCCCCTTAGGGCGTGGAGATAGGGGGTAAGTATGTTTTAGGAATATGTTCGGGAGGGCAAACTCATAGGGGTCGGTCGTACACTTTATTGCTCTAAGACCAACTCTGAAGAAGTTGTGGGCATTTTTACATAATTTTTGTAAATTTTGTATGGCAACCCCCTTAGGGCGTAGAGATAGGGGGTAAGTATGTTCTGGGAATATGTTTGAGAGGGCAAACTAATGGGGGTCAGTCGTACACTTTATTGCTCTAAGGCCAACTCTGAAGAAGTTGTGGGCATTTTATCATTTTTGTTAATTTTGTATGGCAACCCCATTAGGGCGTGGAGATAGGGGGTAAGTATGTTCTAGGAATATATTTGGGAGGGCAAACTAATAGGGGTTGGTCGTACACTTTATTGCTCTAAGGCCACCTCTGAAGAAGTTGTGGGCATTTTATCATTTTTGGTAATTTTGTATCTCAACCCCATTAGGGCGTGGATATAGGGGGTAAGTATGTTCTAGGAATATATTTGGGAGGGCAAACTAATAGGGGTTGGTCGTACACTTTATTGCTCTAAGGCCAACTCTGAAGAAGTTGTGGGCATTTTATCATTTTTGTAAATTTTGTATGGCAACCCCATTGGGGCGTGGAGATAGGGGATAAGTATGTTCTAGGAATATCTTTGGGAGGGCAAACTAATGGGGGTCGGTCGTACACTTTATTGCTCTAAGGCCAACTCTGAAGAAGTTGTGGGCATTTTATAATTTTTGTAAATTTTGTATGGCAACCCCATTAGGGCGTGGAGATAGGGGGTGAGTATGTTCTAAAAATATGTTTGGGCCAAGAAACTAATAGGGGTCGGTCGTACACTTTATTGCTCTAAGGCCAACTCTGAAGAAGTTGTGGGCATTTTATCATTTTTGTAAATTTTGTATGGCAACCCCATTAGGGCGTGGGGATAGGGGGTAAGTATGTTCTAGGAATATGTTTGGGAGGGCAAACTAATAGGGGTCGGTCGTACACTTTATTGCTCTAAGGCCAACTCTGAAGAAGTTGTGGGCTTTTTATAATTTTTGTAAATTTTGTATGGCAACCCCATTAGGGCGTGGAGATAGGGGGTAAGTATGTTCCAGAAATATGTTTGGGCGAAGAAACTAATAGGGGTCGGTCGGACACTTTATTGCTCTAAGGCAAACTCTAAAGAAGTTTTGGGCATTTTTACATCATTTTTGTAAATTTTGTATGGCAACCCCCTTAGGGCGTGGAGATAGGGGGTAAGTATGTTCTAGGAATATATTTGGGAGGGCAAACTAATAGGGGTCGGTCGTACACTTTATTGCTCTAAGGCCAACTCTGAAGAAGTTGTGGGCTTTTTATAATTTTTGTAAATTTTGTATGGCAACCCCATTAGGGCGTGGAGATAGGGGGTAAGTATGTTCCAGAAATATGTTTGGGCGAAGAAACTAATAGGGGTCGGTCGTACACTTTATTGCTCTAAGGCCAACTCTGAAGAAGTTGTGGGCATTTTATCATTTTTGTAAATTTTGTATGGCAACCCCATTAGGGCGTGGAGATAGGGGGTAAGTATGTTCTAGGAATATGTTTGGGAGGGCAAACTAATAGGGGTCGGTCGGACACTTTATTGCTCTAAGGCCAACTCTAAAGAAGTTGTGGGCATTTTTACATCATTTTTGTAAATTTTGTATGGCAACCCCCTTAGGGCGTGGAGATAGGGGGTAAGTATCTTCTAGGAATATGTTTGGGAGAAGAAACTAATAGGGGTCGGTCGTACACTTTATTGCTCTAAGGCCAACTCTGAAGAAGTTGTGGGCATTTTTACATAATTTTTGTAAATTTTGTATGGCAACCCCCTTACGGCGTGGAGATAGGGGGTAAGTATGTTGTAGGCATATGTTTGGGAGGGCAAACTAATAGCGGTCGGTCATACACTTTATTGCTCTAAGGCCAACTCTGAAGAAGTTGTGGGCTTTTTATCATTTTTGTAAAGTTTGTATGGCAACCCCATTAGGGCATGGAGATAGGGGGTAAGTATGTTCTAGGAATATGTTTGAGAGGGCAAACTAATAGGGGTCGGTCGTACACTTTATTGCTCTAAGGCCAACTCTGAAGAAGTTGTGGGCATTTTATCATTTTTGTAAATTTTGTATGGCAACCCCATTGGGGCGTGGAGATAGGGGATAAGTATGTTCTAGGAATATCTTTTTGGAGGGCAAACTAATGGGGGTCGGTCGTACACTTTATTGCTCTAAGGCCAACTCTGAAGAAGTTGTGGGCATTTTATAATTTTTGTAAATTTTGTATGGCAACCCCATTAGGGCGTGGAGATAGGGGGTGAGTATGTTCTAAAAATATGTTTGGGCCAAGAAACTAATAGGGGTCGGTCGTACACTTTATTGCTCTAAGGCCAACTCTGAAGAAGTTGTGGGCATTTTATCATTTTTGTAAATTTTGTATGGCAACCCCATTAGGGCGTGGGGATAGGGGGTAAGTATGTTCTAGGAATATGTTTGGGAGGGCAAACTAATAGGGGTCGGTCGTACACTTTATTGCTCTAAGGCCAACTCTGAAGAAGTTGTGGGCTTTTTATAATTTTTGTAAATTTTGTATGGCAACCCCATTAGGGCGTGGAGATAGGGGGTAAGTATGTTCCAGAAATATGTTTGGGCGAAGAAACTAATAGGGGTCGGTCGGACACTTTATTGCTCTAAGGCAAACTCTAAAGAAGTTTTGGGCATTTTTACATCATTTTTGTAAATTTTGTATGGCAACCCCCTTAGGGCGTGGAGATAGGGGGTAAGTATGTTCTAGGAATATATTTGGGAGGGCAAACTAATAGGGGTCGGTCGTACACTTTATTGCTCTAAGGCCAACTCTGAAGAAGTTGTGGGCTTTTTATAATTTTTGTAAATTTTGTATGGCAACCCCATTAGGGCGTGGAGATAGGGGGTAAGTATGTTCCAGAAATATGTTTGGGCGAAGAAACTAATAGGGGTCGGTCGTACACTTTATTGCTCTAAGGCCAACTCTGAAGAAGTTGTGGGCATTTTATCATTTTTGTAAATTTTGTATGGCAACCCCATTAGGGCGTGGAGATAGGGGGTAAGTATGTTCTAGGAATATGTTTGGGAGGGCAAACTAATAGGGGTCGGTCGGACACTTTATTGCTCTAAGGCCAACTCTAAAGAAGTTGTGGGCATTTTTACATCATTTTTGTAAATTTTGTATGGCAACCCCCTTAGGGCGTGGAGATAGGGGGTAAGTATGTTTTAGGAATATGTTCGGGAGGGCAAACTCATAGGGGTCGGTCGTACACTTTATTGCTCTAAGACCAACTCTGAAGAAGTTGTGGGCATTTTTACATAATTTTTGTAAATTTTGTATGGCAACCCCCTTAGGGCGTAGAGATAGGGGGTAAGTATGTTCTGGGAATATGTTTGAGAGGGCAAACTAATGGGGGTCAGTCGTACACTTTATTGCTCTAAGGCCAACTCTGAAGAAGTTGTGGGCATTTTATCATTTTTGTTAATTTTGTATGGCAACCCCATTAGGGCGTGGAGATAGGGGGTAAGTATGTTCTAGGAATATATTTGGGAGGGCAAACTAATAGGGGTTGGTCGTACACTTTATTGCTCTAAGGCCACCTCTGAAGAAGTTGTGGGCATTTTATCATTTTTGGTAATTTTGTATCTCAACCCCATTAGGGCGTGGATATAGGGGGTAAGTATGTTCTAGGAATATATTTGGGAGGGCAAACTAATAGGGGTTGGTCGTACACTTTATTGCTCTAAGGCCAACTCTGAAGAAGTTGTGGGCATTTTATCATTTTTGTAAATTTTGTATGGCAACCCCATTAGGGGGTGGAGATAGGGGGTAAGTATGTTCTAGGAATATGTTTGGGAGAAGAAACTAATAGGGGTCGGTCGTACACTTTATTGCTCTAAGGCCAACTCTGAAGAAGTTGTGGGCATTTTCATATCATTTTTGTAAATTTTGTATGGCAACCCCCTCAGGGCGTGGAGATAGGGGGTAAGTATATTCTAGGAATATGTTTGGGAGTAGAAATTAATGGGGGTCTGTAATACATTTTTTTCCTCTACGGGCAAGTCCGGGGAAGTTATAGCGGTTTTTACCTTATTTTTTAAAATTTTGTATGGCAACCATGTCAGGGGCTAGAGATAGAGGGTAAGTATGTTCCACAAAAATGTTTGGATGGAAAAAATAATTCGGGTCGGTTTTACATTTTACCTTTGTAGGAGAACCCTGGAAGCCGTAGGAGCGATTTTAAAAATGTTTAAATTAAGCTTTGTATGGCAACGCTGTTATATGTATGAACACTAATACTAATAAAATTTTTGTTTTGGGTGTGTTTCAATAATATAGACATGACTGATTCTGTTTTTTTCTTTTTTTGTTGTTTTTTTGTTGTTTTTTTATTATTACATGTAAAAGTATGTTCTTTGTTGTTGTTGTAGACTCAAAAAACCGAGGTAGTCGTGGTTTTTTGCTTATATCTCGGTTATTTATCGGGCGATTTTGCTGAATTTCAATACCGATTTTCTCGAGACTATCTGTGACAGTTTGATACCACATTCGGGTCTATGCGATATCGGGGGGCTTCAGAAAGTTGATTTCAACCATAACACGGACAGACGGTCAGACGGACAGACGGACAGACGGACAGACGGACATCGCTAAATCGGTTTCCCTATCTATAAGGATCCAGAATATATATACTTTATGGGGTCCCAAATGGATAATAAAGGAATTACAAACGGAATGACAAACTTATATATACCCTTATCACTTATGTGAAGGGTATAATAAGAAATTTCTTTTAACATTTTTGTACATATGTTTATCACAAAACTACATTTATTTTTTTTTTTTTAACTGAGATCCTTTTTTATTGTATGTAAGCAAAAGCATTTACATACAGCTTGTGTGTGTATGTTTGCAAATTGCTATTTTGCTTGGTTTTAATCCCAATTACTACTACTTAGGCTATTGCACAAAATTTTGAGACTAAATGTATCACCCTCTGCTTTAAAAAATAATAATTTTGTATGGGAGCTACCTCTTCCCCTGCTTTGATCATAAAAATATTTGACTGAAATAGAAAAATGTTTAATTAAATAACTTTTACAAAATTTTAAGCAGATAGCGATTATAGTTCTCGAAATATACCATCAAGTCCATTTAATTCGTATGGGAGGACTATGCCCACTTAAGGTAAAAAAAACAAAATATAGACTATGTCCGTTCAGGAAGCAAAAAAATAACATTGGTAAAAAAATCATCCAAATCGGTTAGGTAGTTCCGGAGAAAAATCAAGACATACAAAAAAACGTTTCCTCTTTATTATTAGTATAGATAAATACAGCCAGTCTTGCCACAAAACTTGTCAGGGATACTTTAAAGATGGAGACCAAAATTACGGATTTTTTTTTATGGGAGCAGGGGAAGTGGTATCCCTCTATAATTACACAAATTCTATGAAATTTTTTATGCGCTCAATCTGAGAAACTAAAACAGCTATCGACCTGAAACCAGACACAAGGTAGTTCCAGCAAAAGCGTACATTTTGGAATTAAGATAAGTTGGATAGGGGCAGGGGGAGGGGAAGCCCCCATATAAATAAACAATTTTTAAAAAACTCTCGATACGCTTTATATTGAAAACAATAATAGATATCGATTTAAAATGTCCTACAGGATGTAATTGAACAACAATTCCTGCATTTTGCAATAAAGATAAGTCATACAAATGAACCAATTTAATAAAAGTTTGCTGTAATTCAAACCTTCTCCAAGATATTTATAGTATGTTTGTTGTATTTAAAAGAAAAAACCTCTTTGGACAGGAGGTCTGGAACTGGCCTCACCCAGACGAGGATAGTTACCGAATTCAAAGCCGCCACAAAAAAGTTTTATTATAATGCTTGTAGTTCAAAAATAACATGGCAAGTTTAGATGACTAAATATTTTAAAATACCATTGTTAAAGGTGTATAAGATTTCGCACAACCGAATCTAACGCTCTTACTTATTATTTTTTTTAAATAAAATTAACAAAAAAAATTGTTAAAAATTGTCTTAAAAAAGCGCTTTCACGTTGTAAACTTTTATTGAGTTCAAATGTTCACAGGTCTTAGTTCTGTAAATAATCATAAACGATTTAAAAAATAAAAGGTTATTTATCTTTTGACACAAAAAATATTAAAAATATAAATTTAAAACATTAATAGTTTGTGTTTAATTTTTCTCCAGAAGTTAAAAAAAAACTCAAAAACTCAACATTTGTGCTGTTCGTTGTTTCATTTTTTGTATTCAATGGATACATGTGCCCTGTTGTTATAAATAATTTTCAGAATATCTTTATTGTTGTTGTCGCCGCCTTTTTGAGTTTTATCCAACAAAAAAGTGTGCAGACAGGGGCAAACCATAAAATTCTATAAATTCATCTCTTAAATTAAAATTCAAATTACAAAAAATGATAATCATAATATCGAAGTTAATGATAATTAAATGAAATGAGAATGAATTAAAAGTGGGCAATGATGGCGTTTCAATAAGTAAATATTATCTTTATTGTCATTAATATTATTTTTCCACACAGCTTTATTGAGTGCATTAGCAATAACACAATTTTGTGTACCCTTTTTTTATCAGTCTCGATCGCGCACCTTTAATTATTGGAGACACTCTTTACTAATGCAATGATAAAAGCCTGTTTCCTGTCCTGCAACAAGGGCTTAGCTTCACACCATAATGGGACTCAGAGCTATCTTAACTATGTAGGAAAGCACGTCGGGCATTTAATGAGAATAAGCTCAGAGTTTAGAAAAAGGCTATATAGCAGTCGCTCCACTGTCCTCGTACAACTTTTTAGTACGCGGTATATAAAAGGCTGGATATTTAAGCCATTTCTAATACTTATGTTGGAGTGGCCCCATTGCCTCTCCTATTTAAAAAAGTTTTTTAATATAAAAAGAAATATATGTTTGCCAAATTTCGTGAACATTAGAAGTCCATAATTTAAAACGGGTCCATTTAAGCCCAACCTACGGAAGTCATATAACCAACGTAAAATGCATTCAACTTTTTTAAAATTTAAGCTCTACCTTTACCTTTAGATTTTTTTAACTTTGTTGTGTTTTCTAAATTCTCAAAATTTTATTTTTCCCCCTTTCGATTTTCGAAAAAGAAAATATATTCTGCAAAAAAATATCCAACGCTTTTTTTCCGTGTCTGTCTGTGAAATGCATTTTGTTGTTGCCGGCATGTCTCCCGCCAGATCGTTCATTTCGTAATACTCTTTCTTTTTTATTATGATTTTTTTTATTTTTGGCGCGTACACCCGTAAAAGATATAAAACACCGAAGAAAAATACTCTTCAGCCAACGAATATAAGAAAGAAAAATAATTTAAATTGTGATTCACCTATTTCGGTACAAAATGTGACAAATGTGACAGTGTAAAAAAAAAACGAACAGAATTTGCTTTTATGTGAGCATACAAATAAATATCATAGAATTTTATAATTAGATATTTTTTGTTAGCAAAAAAAAAGAAGACAAAATGTAACGAAACGAGATAAAAAATTTGTTTCTAAAAAAAGGAAATTAATGGCGGTTGTTCATATGATGTATTTATTTGTCTCGTAAAGTTCATTGTTTTTTGGTCGTGTTATTTCCTAATTTCGTTTTGCAACACAATCATACATAAATATTTTATGGTAGTAGACCATTGTTGTTTAAAATATATTTTTTAGGTTGTATAATAGATATATAAAAACCCTAGATCTACAAATTATTAATTTTTCAATTTTGCGTATAATCAGGACCCACTACAGTTTTTTATAGAAGGCCCATTTTTATACTCCTCACATAAGTGATAAGCGTGTATAAACTTTGTCATTCTGTTTGTAATTTCTTTATTATCCATTTGGAACCCGATAAAGTATATATATTCTGGATCCTTTTAGATAAGGAAGCCGATTAAGCGATGTCCGTCTGTCCGTGTTATGGTTGAAATCAACTTTCTGAAGCCCCCCGATGTCGCATAAACCAGTAAGTGGTATCAAACTATCAGAAATAGTCGCGAAAAAATCAATATTGAAATTCAGCAAAATCGCCCAATGAATGACAAAGATATAAGCAAAAAACCAAGACTACCTCCTTTTTTTTAGTCAACAACAAAGAACATACTTATGTATGTAATAATAAAAAACAACAAAAAAAACATGTTGATATTATTGAACTACACCCAAAACGAAAATTTTATTATTATTGATATTCATACATATAACAGGGTTGCCATACAAAGCTTAATTTAAAAATTTTTAAAATCGTTTCTACGGCTTCCAGGGTTCTCCTACAAAAGGTAAAATGTAAGACCGACCCGAATTATTTTATCCATCTAAACATTTTTGTGGAACATACTTACCCTCTATCTCCAGGCCCTAACATGGTTGCCATACAAAATTTTAAAAATAAGGTAAAAACCGCTACAACTTCGATGGAGTCGCCCCTAGAGGAATAAAATGTATCACTGACCCCATTAGTTTCCCCTCCCAAACGTATTCCTAGAATATACTTACCCCCTATCTCCACGCCCTAAGGAGGTTGCCATACAAAATTTGAAAAAATTAGTATAAAAACCCCTACAACTTCCCCATAGTCACCCGTGGAGCGATAAAAAATGACACCGACCCCTACTTAAAAATATGAAATATTTCATGAGTAAAAAAATGGATAAAAATAAAAAAACATTTGGGATTTCGAAAGGCCAATATGAAGGGTATATAAGATTCGGCACAGCCAAATATAGCGCTCTTACTTGTTTCACATAACCCCCCCAGAATAGGTCTTTTGGGTCATAATTGCTATGAAAAATATTCAACTGCTTTAGCTTTAACACGAAGAAGCCCAGTAACAATTTTTTTCATCTTTTAGCTTAAGTAGACATCTGCATAGCTGTCTAAAACATGGGTAGACCAGGAAAATCGACCAATAGTCCCTTTACTCCAATGTATTTATGGGACATGGTTTATGGGTTGTCCTGACGCTCCTTAGATCAGGCGAATTGATTTAACTGGAATAAGTACTGGATTAGTACAGGTGAGATACTACTGTCATCAAAGAGGTGAGATGGAATGGGCATGGTGTTACCAGAGCTAAGGAAGGGGATATATTTTACAATTTTATTACAACTTCAGTTTACAACGAGATTGATTTTTAAATGAAAATCCATTCTTGTGATTAACGAAGCTTTATAAAAGGAGAAGAGCTTTATATATTTATATTTTTATAAGACATATTTAATACTTATAGTTTAAAATTGTTTCTGTACCTGTCGTAGCTGAGATTTGAACCTGGGACCCTCCGAACTGCAACACTAGCGTGCTATAACTCTATGTTTAAAATCAAAAAGGTTTTTCTGCTTGCTTATTTGGATTGATTGAAGAAAATCTTAGTTCGGAATGAACTTCAAAATTTTAAGTTTTTTTTTGGATTAATTCAAGAATAAAATTCTTGATTTTAGAACGTGTTTTTACTTTCTGTGTATAAGATAATAAATATTGTAGAAGTTTTAAATGCAACGACAAGCTCATAAAATTACAACTTTTTTTACTAACTTAAGTAAGGGACATATAAAATTTTTAACACTTTTTTATTTCAAAATGATTTTAATTGAGAAAGAAATAGAATTTAACAAATTTTTTGGACACTTAAATATATATAAACGTCGTGCTGCACTGTTTTTTTTAAACGACATAAAACACTTTGTTAAATTAACACGCCACAATTTAAAAAGACTTATTGCACTAAAGTTTATAATAAATCACCCTCTTGAAATAGAATATCCGCAAAAAAACTTCAAAATTAAAATTTTGACAATGTCTTTTGGCGACACTATGCTTATTACCTTGAGACTTTTTCACAATTTTTTTTTTTTGCAAAATTTTGTTTTGTTTAAATAAACAGTTTTTAAACACTTAAAGTACGTTAACGGCTTTGTAAATTGTCTAATAAAAATAATTCCAAAAACGTTTTGTTAATAAAAATTTCCCCGAAACTATTAAAAAATTTAAATGCTACGTGTTTTTAGGCACATCGCATACTTTTAGCAACTAATTAGGTCTAAAATGATTCACAATTACTTACACTAAATGAAATTTACATGTGTACAAACATATGTTTTTACATACATACAAACATATGTAGACCATTAAAACGAAAACTATTTTTAATCATTACGCATCAAAAAGTCTCTATTTAATAACGTTTTTCAATTTAATTTTGCTTTTATTTTGGCTTGGGCAGCATTTTGTACTTTAGATTAATATATTCAATGGGCGGTGGAATTTTTATTAATTTACTTTAATTGAAATTCTAAGCTTGTTATGGGGTTTATAGTTTCTAGAAAATAAAAATTTTTTAAGGATTCTTAAACGTATACTTACATGTGTATTTTAAGTTTATGACGCTTAAGGGGATAAATCGATTATAATATACACCCTTCTTCACACCATTAATTTTGTTTGCGTCAATACCAAGACTCCATTAACCTGTGTGCAGGTTATGGTAAAGGGATTTTTACTTTTCAGTAGGTTCCCTTTCCAAGGATACATTTTTATCAAAATATTTTCTAAAATGAATCCTGCTGTACTTTACACAAAAAAATTTTAGTTATAAAAAACATTACAAGCGTAAAGCTTTTTTGATTAATAATTAGAGGTTTTTATACCATAAACGCTTGAAGCTTACAACTAAACAAGACGTTTAGCTTTATTTTGAACCCTGGTTTTGTGTTTAACAGGGTCTCTGGTAGCAGAGATTGATATTTTCAAACTTAAATAAAAACGTAATAATTAACACAAAGTTTTAGTAAGAGCATTAAAAAATGCGGATTTTATATTTTAAAGAGGATGATGTCATCCATATATCTTCCGTCGAGTTGAAAACACTGTTCAAAACGGAGTCTTGTGTTCTGCGCCACATGCTGCAGTAAACTTGAACCAATTGAGCAGATTTCTTGACAAATATTTTCCTATTAAGCCACAAGAGATTGGCAATTGTCATTATAAACCCTTTCTTTAAAGGGGGTCCTATAAAAAAGTCCATGGGAGTACGATCGGGTAACTTTAGTGGCCATGGGATGTTCCCAAAGCAACTAATCAGTTTTTGGGGGAAATTTTTCTGAAGAAAATTCATGGAAGCTCTGGCTATGCGTGCAGTCACCTAAACCTGTTGAAACCACGTGTTTGAAGATTACTATGGATGAGCTCATAGCCTTAGGAAAAAAAAATTCCGTAATCATCCGTCAATAATTTTTACCTTTGACACCTGTCGTTTGACCGCGAGAATTTTTGGAAAAAAATGGTCCAATTATATCTTGCGTTGATAAGGCATACCAAACAGTTACCCTAGGGCAATGCAACGATTTTTGATGTTTCAATCGAGGTTTGCGGGTTCTGGGAGATCAGTGACGGCAGTTTAGCTTATTAACGTGGCCGTTTAAGTGAAAATAAGCCTCGTCGCTCCAAAAAATTGGATTTACAGTGAGAAAACGTTCCATCATCGTTCAACAAAAATGTTTGTGTAAATCAAAGTCACTTTCTTTCAGTTCTTAAACGATTTGAGTTTTTTTCGTATTAAAAGTCGCGGATTTTTACGTAAACTCCTTTCAACCAGTTCAATGTTTTTGGGAGTCCTTGAGAATAGACTGCGCAGTGACCAACCTATTAGGCAACTGACCACAATAAAATTCCAAAGTTTATCGATTTCGGCGTAACAAAAGGCATATCTCCAGAACATTTTTGAGGCTCAAGCCTTGTTCAATTTACCGTCTGACCACTCACCCACAATAATTACTATTTGCAATCCCCACGAAATTGCAACTCGTGATATTTTCTTATCTTTAGGGTTAAAAAAAAATATATGAGCGCCCACTGCTCGAAAAACCAACCGCTACAAGCTCCGGAAGTCATCACTGATTGTTTAAGTAGCCTAAATGAACACATGAAAAAAGCCGCTGAGCTTGCTTTTCCACATACCGCCACATTAAATACAACAGTTTTTTTTTTACCGAATGGGTAACAGCTTTTATCTGAGGCGGTTAGTCGTAATTGTCTAAATCCAATGAAATCTTTTGTTTTGGCATAAACTTGAATCCATAGATTTTCCGGCTATACGCCTAAATGAAACTGTGCTTGAATATGTGAACGAAGTGAGATATTTGGGATTCTACATAAATTGGACCTTAACGTGCACAGACCATGTAAATGATGTTGCTAGGAAAATATTTCTCACACTTTGTAATCTGAGAATGTCTTCTAAGTATGCACTGCAAGCAGCAAGGAAGCGACTTGTTGTTCAACATATACTTCCATTAAATATGTATTCTGCTGAAGTTTATGGCAATGTTGATTTGCAATCTCTACATAAACTTCAGGTATGTTAATGGCATTAGACGGTACAAGGTACATAGAATGGCATCACTGAAGGGAAACTTGGATTGTCTAGACATGACTTCTCAGACAAATTATTCCCTATTGCGATCAGCAAAACGCTTTAAAAGAACTACTACTGCATAATGTAAGTGAATCCTGGGTAAAAAATGGCGAAGAAAAATGAGATCTGCAAGCAAGGCATTTAAAGAACGTTTCTCTTCCCAATACATGCACTGACGTACGTGAATTACCGCCCATTGTTGCTAGACATCCTATAGAAATACACTTCCGATTTCTAGATGTCATAGAGGCTATCGATAATTAAATAAAAAAATTAAATTAAGCAACAAAACCCTTTAGAGCTGGCTTGCAGAGCAAAAACAATAATCCTTTTCTTATTTAAAGCCCTATTAGAGCTTAAACATTTCCTGCCAATATGGAAATTGCCTAAGTAAAGATTATTCCTAAGTCTGAAAAGGATCCTTCGAAGGTGGAATCTTACATGCATATAAGTCTCCTACCAACAATGTCGAAATCGTTCGAGAAACTGCGATTATAGAAGCATTTACATCAGGCAGTAGACCGGAGAAACTTAAAGTCTTCTTTGCAATCAAGTAGACAGAAATTGCACACAGGGTACGGCGGAACCATGAAAAAGTTAGCAAAATGCCGTGAAGCCACTACGCAGACCACATTATAAACAGGGCTAGGAAAATTCTGAATCTGAGGAAATCCGATTTAAATAACGGATCACTAAGACCTACTTATAACCAAACCTCTTTGGATAGAGGTTAAAGAGAACAGCGTCTACAAAACAAGCAAAGAGAACATCGAAGCGATAAAAAAAATATAATTTGTTACTGTCCTGATCTGATGTTTTACCAAATGTAGCTCACTTAAAGAGATATGAAATAGGAAACATCGAGGAGGCTTATCTGCATCATCGCTATTTTATAAACTTTACATCTTCAATCCATTTTTATTGCAAGGAACTCGTTACAAACCAATCACCGGCCTTTTCGACCCAATCTAACCTAAAATCGCGCAAACAAATAAAACCCCTTTTACATAAATATGGGATGTTATCAAAATTTGTTGACAGCAGCAACAGTCACTGTTAAATTTTAAGAGGAATATGATCATATCATAGCTTTAACTGAAAATTATTCGTAGTGACGCAACAAAAAAATTAAATCCTTTTAATGATTTTGTAGGAAATTATTAAATAAAGAAAACCAGTTATTTTTCATACGCAGTGCGTTATCTTTACTAATCCTAAGTCGCCAGTATTTAATCTACAATAAAACTAATATTTTATTAAAAATGCTTAATGGATTTTGCAACATTTTAAAATAATTTCCGCACATTAATGCTCATCAATTCACAGCACAAAACTAATAATAAAACTGTAAATTTTTAATATAAAAAACTATTTTTAGAAGAAGAACTACATTGTAGTGTTATGCCTTTATAAAACGATTTTATTTTCAACAAATAAAACGGAAGAGAAACAGGAATAAATATCAAAGAAAAAAAAAAGAAAGATAAAACTAATTTAAAAATAAAAATTACCGGCAATATTTCATGAAAAATGCGTTTCTCACCTCATTACCAAACACAACAGCACCTTTTTGATGATGGCGACCGGTGAGGCAAAATTATGAGATTCACTCACGGTTTGTAAATAAATAATGATCATAATAATGATGTTCATATGTATGTTTGTAATGGACATGATATTGCTGCTGCTGATGCAAACCATGTCACACTGATGCCAGTTTGACTCGCCCAATTTGTTACAAAAAAATAAAAAAACAAACTTGGCAAACTAAACAGCAACAACAACACAACGTTTGTAAGTAGAAAATGTTAAAAAAAAAATGAAAATTGAATGGAAAAGCAAACATAACGAATCATCTATAAATGCTTGATGTGTATGGATGAGCCAGCATACGCCGCTAAATCAACAGCAAGCGGCCGATTGACTGACCAGCCACTTTAATCATTTCAATAATAATCATTTCAATAAAAATGTTTAAAAAAAGAAGGCAAAAACTAAATTTAATTTTAGGGAATTTAGTTTTTTTGTTGGTTCTAATTTTTTTAATTTTTATAAACGTCGTGACTATAAAAATAATAATCTCCACTAAACAACTGTATCATTCATATAACACAGAGCAACAAACGAAAGCATAACAACATGCATATAAACATATGAAACATCTCGTATGGTTACAGTGGGCCAGATTCTTTTTTAACTTGAACAACTTAGAATCAATTTTTACTCTGGAGTAAGCACCTGTTCGACTATTAAAAATAATATTTTTTTTTACTTTTATCAAACCGCCTTATAGATAATATACACGCAGCCAACTGATGATGTATAATGTCGTACAAAAATGTATCGAGCGTTACTTAAGTTATTAAGTTTAACTCTTCTTCAAACTAAGATATTGTAAGCAAACGACCGACTATTACCAAAGTCAGCAATGAAAAAACTCATCATTACTCATGTAGGATTAAGTAGACTATTAATTACTTATTTAAGTTGGCTTTACAACGTGCTCTTGGGCTGCTTAATAAATGCCCCCTTCCCCACTCTTCCTCTATCACTCTTTTAAATGTGTAAACCAAGGATTTGACTCTCTAAATCATCTAGATTCTTCCACCGGGGTATCGGTCTTTCCCTTCTGTAACTTTCGTGGTAGTTTTCATACAGTGCTTTTTGGATAAATTGAAAGGCCCAGCTAGGCGATTGCTGTTATTTGATGCTCTTGACTACTTTCATATTCGAATATAGCTTATACAGCTCAGGGTTCGTTCCACGTTTATATTCCCCTTTAACACAGGTCAGACCAAAGACTTCCCAGGATTAGTATCACAGAAACCCCCAGCAAGACTTTTTTAGGTTTTACAAGTACCCGTGTTGCGGTGTCACTCTGAGCCATTTAGTTTTTAATTATATATCTTTGCCAAATCGTTTTAAGCAATTTTTCTTTTATCGGCGTTTTGAAGGCGGCTTTGTAGTTGGTGAAAAGATGGTTTGTATTGCTTTGCTTTTCCTGGGTCTTTTCCAGCATTTGCGGAAAGTTTCGTCGATAGTAAATCTATTCGGACTGAAGCCACTCCGTCAGTGTTGCACCAGTCCGTCGAGTAGTGTACAGTATGGCTGTATTCCAAAACGCAGTTTGCTTTGCATTACAAATTTCCAACTTCTTCCTTATACACTCTTTACCATTTTGAAAATGTGTTTTGCTTCCAGGACATTAATATAGTTGTAAGCACTCATTTTGAAGCAGAAGATATTATCGAAAACCTCATTTTTGCTTTAAGGAAGAACTTGAAATTTTATGATGCAAAGCAAAATGCGTTTTGAAACACAGCTTACGCCAGATAGGATCTTGCATGCGGTTGGCGCAAATTGTCTTGGCTGAATTCATTTGAATCAGAAAAAGTACACCGCGGTTCGATTATAAAGCAGGGCTCTATGCTCACAGATGGACAAACTATCTGATTTGTGCTCTTATTAGCTCTTCTCCTCCAAAATTGTGCACCTTTGTTGGTATCCTTTCTGAAACTGCGACCTTGTTGTTTTTAAGCCGACCAATTGCTGCTGTGATCTTACTTGGGTTACAAGGTGGCCACTTAACTTTACGACTGTGTAACATGATGATTAATGATTACTCGAAGTATAGTCAGGTTCACATTTCATTCGCATTCGCAACCTTTCGTTGTAACAAAGACTGAGTTAAAAGAGGCAACCCGTATGAACTGAACAAGATGATTAGAGTGCTAAAGGAGTCACTAAAAAAGAGCACACCTGCATCGAATGGGGCTTGCGGAGAACGAGCAGGTGCAGGGCATACAGGCAGGTCATCGAAATGAGCATTCGTGTGTCACTACCCAGCTTTCCGGCAGACTAGGGCTCGATGCTTTCTGTCTGAAGTTTTGCCACATGTGGTTGACTAGGGAGCCGTAAAATGGAAATGTTAAGGGAATTTTTCCGTATTACCCAATTTCTGTAATCGTCTAGTGCCTGCTGCCACTCTGAAGCCCCATCTGTTCCTTCACTGAAAATTCGTCTTTGGTTACACACTATCTTTACCAAGTATACCGGAACTAAACATAGCCTGACATTAAAGGTGTCCATAATTCTACCCTGGGCCTTCCTACAGTCCCTCACCAGCCTACCTGTGATAACTTTTGCTCTATGTTATAACATATGGTTGCAAATACTGATCTGCTTAATTACCACTAGTTTCAAAAAATCCCTATCACTCTGTTACCGCATTCGAACACGAACATTCTATTTACTGTGATTATTTGTAACGTGTGTGATATACTTATATTTTGTATGAAATATATGTGTGTATGCATACATACATACATACATATAAAAGTAAAAATGTTCCACCCGATCAGAAGCAGAAAATGTTGTAATTTGTGGTCTATAAAAAAAAATAAAAAAAATCAAAATAAAAAACTAAAAATTATATGAAAATAGGGGGGAACCAACTGCTGTGCTGCTGTAGCACACACACTGTGGGATACAAATGATGTGTTTTTGCTGTTGTCATACTGCTTTTGCTTGGTCATTATGCAGCGCGACGGACAGTCGCTGACATCGGTGACTGTAAAGTACATATCGCTCATTTGCTCAAACAACGTCATAATTCAAAAAAGCCATTTTAAGAAAAACGCGATTAAAGTTTTCGATTTTCTTACATTTACTAGAAAACACTAACAACAATTTCTTTTGAAACTGAAAAAGTAGAAACATAACATAACCAACAGCTCTGCATGGTTAATTTTTGAAGTTAATTTTTTTTAAGTTATGACTTTGTTTGAGCAAAGGAGCGATATCATCATAGTTCTATATTCACTCTGTATGAGCTCAAAATATGTATTTATTATTGCAATAAGTGTTGTCGTTGTTATTGCTGTTCCTTGGTTGAATGGCTGCTGTTATTTTACTATAATGTCGTTGCCTCTATGTTGCGATCAATTTGTGTTTACATGCAAATTAATTGGCGGCAACAATTAAAAATTGTCGACCAATTCTTACTTAACTATTGGCAAATTTATAGTCCAACACAAGCGTTCTATGTTGAAAGGTACGATGAATGATGTTAAAGAATTTATTACATTAACAAATAAGTTACACAAAATAATCCGACTAAAAAACGCTTCCCTTCAGAAAAGGGTATACGAAACTGACTTTATTTATTTGTAGCCTCGAAAATTGAGCAGTTCGTAGTCTAAATTCTTCTATGAAGAAAAACCAGATGTAATAAAGAATTGAATAAAATTGTGTGACAAATTTAAGGCGCTATAATAAAATAAGATTTTTGGAAAAATTTTGTTTATCCCTATTATCGACTTGATTTATATTTTAAAAACTTTTGAGATTATTGTCGTATTAAAATTATCTTACTGAAGCAAGAAAGAAATTAATAACAAGAATTTATTGAAAAAGGGAAATTGTTGAGTGTTTAACATCAAACTTATGTTGAGTTTTTTATATCCAATTTATGAAAAGAAATTATCACTGCGTCGAATGGGGAAGAACATTATTAAAGTTTTTGCAAAATAAAATAAATAACTAATTGTTTAATACAAACGAGCTATAACAAAAGAATAACTCAAATTCCATGTAAAAATTGCTGGCTGATGATTAAAATGTTTTTGTTTCAATTTGTAAACAGTTAAGAAGAGAGAAGTAAATTTTGAAAGTGATTGAGTTTTCGATTATTATTAGGAAACTCCTAATTCAATCTTTTAGTTTGTAGAAGTTTAAAACTGCAATAGAATAAGATGATCAAAGCTTTAGTACTTTGTTATTAAAAAGGCTCTTTTTCTAAGTTTTATAACGAGGAATCTCGCCTTAACGAAGTCAGGACCAGGGACATTCTGAAAACTGGAAAGCTTTTGATTAAACCCTCATCGGATGGGTATGCCAAAAACAACATGGTCAAGGCATGCAGGGAGGGCATCGAAACGATTAATCATTTCCTGTGTCACTGCTCAGATTTTGTTTTATGTCTGATGTTGTACCAGATGTGGCTCACTTAAAAGGTGTTGCATGAAAGGTTTTGGGGAATTCATCCGGATCACCAAATTTCTGTGAACTTCTAGCACAAGATTATTTTTCCTTGCTAGGAGTACACAGCAGGCTGATCACTGGCTATGGCCTATGGTCTGCCGAACTTCACGCATTTAAGGTCCCCGGTGCCCCGGTAGATCAGTGGTAAGTGCACGAGTCTACCAGTCTGGAGGTTGTGGGTTCGATTCCCACCAGAGGCCCTGGAAAGTCTGCTTCATTTTTCTGTTCTTTCTTTCTTTCTTATCCTTCTCTAAATTTCTTCTTTCCTTTCATCTCATTCTATTCTATCTACCTCTCCAGGTAACACAAAGGGACCGAATTAAGCAGATCCAAGTGAGCTGTATCGTTTTCTTTAACGGCTGCCTGTTCTACCTAACCTAACCTAAGGTCCCCTTCTTTATCTCTTTATAACTTCTAAGTAGATTTTTTAGGGGTGACTAAGATTCCTCTTGTGAGTCAATTTTGAACATTGCTGTCTCTTCATCTGGCTGGGTGTCCTTCTGAAATCAGTTTTTAAGATATTTTTAAAAAAATTGGCCGCAGGTAATTTTTTTTTTTTTTGAAAAAAGGTCGATCCTATTGAAACTTTTGATAATTATTTCACAAGGCACAATATTGAACCAATTGTCTTTGGATCTTTTTGTCAAGAGCAACTCTGGCGAGTTCTCAACTGGGACATAATGCCAAAATACCGACTAAGGTGGAACTTCTGCGAAATATAGTCAGTAAATTTTACTTTTTGTAACCATATTCTTGCTTTACCCAGGACGTGGAAATATTTATCTCAATGTGAGGCTTTCAGGTAACATCTATGAAACTGAAGGTCTAAAATAGAAACTAGAACTGCAGCGTGTTTCTTCAGCGAATAACTTTAAATCTTAAAATTATTCAAACTTGATGATAATTTTAGTGTATTACAAGCAATAATGTACACCACACTTTTGTTTCAATTAACAGTGGTCTTACGAGGAATGCATGACCATCTTTCGTGGACAGTCCAGCTGCGCTGAGCGCTCAGAGTTCCAAGATCAAAGGAAGACAGAGACTATAAGTCAGTGCTTAAGCATTACCATTGGTTGGATTCCAGGGCAATTTTGGATAATCCAAAAATAAGGCTGCCAAGACCAAGGCTCTTTTTGGGTAAGGAGGACCTAGAACAACTCACCAATATTTCCACCGGTCCCTGCAATATCAGGTTGCCTGACCAGAATTTGGGAAGGGACATGACTACGAGTGGATTCAACTTTCTTTCTGAATTCGTGACCAAGATCCTTCGATATTTTCCAAACGGTAAAATTGCTGTTAAGGATGATTTCACAGTTCCTTATCCCAAATGGCTTCGATACTTTAGCCCTATCGACCTTTTTCTTACTGAAAAGTATGCATCTGTAGGCAAATCGGGCCATTGCACTACTTTCGAACTCTTTTTTTATCGACTCTTGATTTATATCGAGTTTTCTCAGGTTAAGCGCTTAAAATAATTCAGGGATACCGCGGAGGTCCGGCCTCTCTCCCACTTCATCCCTCATCTCTATTCTTCTATGTCATCTTCAAATGCTAGTTATTCTTTTGTGAATGATAGCAGCATACGCTATTAGTTCTCATTTGCTTGAAGGTTTTTCCAGATTGAAGCTATAAGACGATTATTAACAACTAACTTAATCGGGACCTAACGGTAATTTACGATTGATGTTGTGCGAGCCGAATCCTATGCCCGTAAGGCCTAATGTTTCCATTTGACACAAGAACGCGATGTGGACCATCCCGCATCATCTGTATTAATAGGTTTTGTAAATATTGAGAAGGCAGAATCTCTTGATATTTTAGGCATGAAAATTCAGTGTGATGTCCGCCGGTTAGAACATATTTTCCATGTATCGAAAAGGGAATCCAAGTTTCTTTGTTTTTTCAAACGGTAACTACTTTAACAATGTGATCCTGTTAATATTTGAGCAAAATTGGAATACAACTCGCACAGTTTGCCTGTGGAATAAAGCTTCTTTAAGTTTATTTTCTGTCACGTTTAATATCGAGAAATTTATACAAATATCCGCAAACACTACTTCCTGTATTCTTTTTCCCAAAACATATTTTCTTGATACCACACAATGCAATGCAAGTACTGGGAGCATCCTCTAAGTGCTGGTTATGAAAAATAACCAAATACGCTTGTCTACTGTTGCTTGTGCGAGGATGCAGACGAAGTCGACACGATGGAGCATCTATTATTATCAGCACTTGTCCTGAGACGATGACGGTATTTTGGCAAATACTTCTGGATAATTTATTAAAATATCCAATAGGGTTATTTTTTGGATGCTAGTATATGCCAAAGGCCTTAAGTGATAGATTATTTGATCTTTTTTTTTTAATTTTCCTCTTTATATCCTTACTTAGCTTTCTACTTATTTTCTGCAAACTTTAAAAGCACAACAATGGACAATGTATTGCCTTCGAGTGACCTAACCTAACCTGCGTTTCAATTTGTCACATCTTTGAGACTACTATGTAACTAGAAGTATTTAAGACATGTGAAAAAAATTGACAACCGTTACAATGGAAATACCCACATGTATCACTATTGTAATTGTATGATCTATAAAACTGCAATATTTCATTTGTGATTAATTCGACGCCCCTGAATTTAAAATAAACTCATAAAAATACTTGTTTCGCGTGTTTGTTTAACGGCCTATCGAAAGAATAAAAAAATTTTACAATTTTTTATATGTTCTTCATAATTCACACACACACACACACATAAACAAATATGTTCGCAGAATTGTTTTATGATTTTTTTTTTGCAAACCAATATTGCGTTGATATCTCTGATGTTAGTAGTCAGCGATTAATATCACTCTGATAGTTAAACATTTAAATACAGACATTGATCATTTTGTATTCAAACGCTGTTTTATTATTATTAATTTAACTAAAGCAACTTTATTCCAATAATAATAAAATTGATATTTGTTATCTGGTTTGTTTTTTGTTTTATATTTTTTTTTTCATTTTTGTTTCTTTTGCTTTTAACGACCATAACAACAACAACCAACCACTTTAGCAACTTTGTATGTTTGAAATTAAAATAAACTGTTAATGGGAATGTTGTAGATGTGATTTTTATTGGTTCAAAATGACCAGTTTGAGTTTTTTTTTTCTACAATATAATTTAACTCTATATTTAAACATGAATTATTATGGTGGCTGGTTGTGATTAGAACAGGTAAGGGCGCTATATTTGGTTTATTTGAATTTAAAATAAAGAGAAAAAAGTGTTTTAAATTATAAAACGTGTCAAATAAGGGAAATGGAAAATGGGCATTTTCAAAATTAGTTATCCTTTTAATTTTCCTATGTATATGTTTATTACAATGGAATTGGAACTGAAACATTCCGAACACACTTTTGTGTAAACAACCGAGCTCTTTGTAAGTCGAACTGTTGGCAAAAAAATGTTTAACCGCAGTCATGGGCGTATCTAGGGCAGGAGGGGGGGGGGGGGGGGGCAGATAACTATCTCAATTCTGAAACTCGAATAAGAGTATTTATTTTCTATTTAGTAATAAATTTATATAGTTGAAAAAATTAACAGCATTGGCAAAGAAGAAGTACCAGGCCAGTTTTGATTATGAATATCAAATAATGTGTGATTGTATTTGTTAAAAACTTACTGTCAAATTATCAATAAGAAAAAGTTATTAGAAAACCATAGCAATCCATTAAGACTTAAAGCTTAGTAGCAGTTCCCTCTAAAAAAATTAAAAAATGTACTCAAAACGATTTAGATAATGATTTATAAGGATTCTATTTCATTTAGGAAACTATTTTTAAGGCCTCAGGATAACTTTTAGCTTCAGGTTATTAAACAAATTTATACTGACATAATCCAACTAAAAATTGAAAAGGGTTGGTAGCCAATTCGTGATTGCCGAGGTGATGGTCCATTGTTATCTTCTACTCTAAAATTATTTTTCGACCAACTTTGCGATTTCGTATGGAAGCTGGAGCCCCCTTAAAAACAACGCAAAACATTGAACTGCCGAAGCTAAGTATAATTCGAGAATTTTTTCTGAAACTAAAGAGTTATGGGAAAAAAAGCCAATATTTCTTTTTTTAAAATATTTAAAAGTCCACCTAAAAAAAAGTGAAACAAAGTCTTATTGACTTTGTAGACGCTTTTGAAAAGGCTTTGAAGGATATTGAAGGCAACGTTGAAGTGTAAAATTATTCAAACACATTATCCACCATTGTGGTCAAAGCTTTAGCAAGTTTTGGTTTAAATTTGAAAAATTGCACGGAAATTGGTACAGATTTTGCTTTTTAGGGCTGTATGTAAATAAAACTGGGGCTAAACCGTCGCATTCGAATCGAATCGTTAAAAAAATTCTTATTACAATTTCTATATAAAAAGCATTGACGACTTGATCGATCGAGTATATTTCGAATCGAAAGCGAGAATTTGACTCCTGTTCAAAAAAATTCGAAGTCGCGAGAAATTCAAAACAAACGCCCTGCTAATACTACTAATATTCCTGTAATATTATTAATTCCATTTCCAAAATTAACAAGGTACCAATAATTAAAAAATTTGTTTCTTTTGTAGACTACCAAACTTTTTCCAAACCCCATAACGCTAAAAGAAATCATGTTTTGTCTAAATATATGAGAGTAAGACTGTCTCTGTTATGCTAAGCAAGATGGGCAAATCTCCACAAAGGATTTGGAAAAGATATCCTAATGGAGAGATAAAAATAAGTTTTCGAAAACCTTCTTGGTTTAAGAATTGAATTTATTTTTTAAATATTTTATATTTTATATATATTTAACTTGATAAAAATATTTATAATATCAGTTTTTTTGCCTTATAGTAATGCCACAAGTGAGAGGTAATTTTTCAGCCACCGGATAAGATAAACTAAAAGCGAAGAAAGATTAAATGGATTAGTAATGATGTTAAAACTGACTCAAACGTAATTTTAGATAAATTTGTTTCAATTGGTAATCATCGATTACACATATAAAAGACGTTATCAAAACAAAATTTATTTGTGCCACTAAAATAAAACTCACAAAAAACTACTTATCTGGGCACTTAAACCATAGTTTTGCTAATCGTAATTTTTTGTTTCTTAAACATTAAGATATTTAAAATTTCATGCTACTAAAATACAATTTTTGTGATATATTAAGGGTGACCATTCGTACTGATTTCATCAGTACATGTACTGATTTTTCTTTTGGTGTACTGATTACTGATTTGTGTACTGATATGTACTGATTTTTTTTGAAAATGTACAGATTTTACTAAGCTTTCAAAATGAATAGAAATTTTAAGTTTTTCGCCCAAAATATTTGTTAAATTATAGCAAAACTAAATAGTTAAATATGTTTGTGGCAGCAAAAACTGTACTAAAATTATTTTGATATTTTAAATTTTGTTTTGAGTCGATCGACAGCCTCCAAAAAATGATTAAAAATTTTTTGAGAATTTATTTTCTGAATCAAATATTTTCTTTACAAGAATACATACATACACACCCAGACGGACGGAAAGGCTTTAATTGACTCAGTTCTTAGACTGAAAAAATGAAAATCGTACTCATTTCGAACCAGAAATAAACGGTCACCCTAGATATACTACATTGTATTTTAATTAATTGCAAAAACAAAAACTAGATTATTTTTTTATGTAAAAACCAAAAACGTTTAGCCCCCCTAAATGGAAAAGCTGGATTCGCGCCTGACTCTAATCGTTTACACAAACAAAATTTTCTTGCAACATTTTTTTTTGTGCGAAAATTAAATTTTATATATAATTTTTTTTTTTAATTTCAATAATTTTTTTTTCATGCACTTTAAATTAATTTTGTTTTATGGTTCGTAGTTTTAAACCTAAAAAATTAAGAAACAAGTTCAAAAAAGAAGATAAAACTTGGCACAATAAAATTAGTTATTGTAATTGTTACAAACAATATATTAGATTAGTATACCAACTTAAACGTCTTTTAGTGATGATAATAAAAATGCTGCTAAAGCGTTAAATGGGCTGGTCAACAATTTGTAAATTATACTTAACCAAAATGTTCATTAAAATAGAAAAGAAACTTGAAATAAAATAAGTGAAATTAAAATTCATTCATTAAAAGATCAAGGAAGAAATACACAGAGGGAAAAAATCGTTCGAAAAGCACCGAAATCGACACCATCCGTTGTCAAAAGTGAGCTAAGCACGTTTGTTCTCTATTTGACAACGGATGGTATCAAATTTTTAAGAACGTTTGGCTCTTATTTTGATAACAACCGTTCTTATTTTGGCAACGAGTCGTTATTATTTCGACAACAGCCGTTCTTATTTTGACAACGCTTAATTCTTAACTTTTTGCAAAGAATTAACCCATTAGAGAACAATCAATTTAAAAACACGTACATATGTACACACATTTTTATGTATTTTTTTAACAACAAAATTTGTGGTGTAAATCGTGGAAAACTGTTTGTAGGAATCGTGATGTTAAGATGATGGCCTATTATAAACAACTTTTAATTCCAAACCTTTGCTAAAAAGTATATTTGTAGTTTGTATATTCGTGTTGAATTGTTTAAAAAGGTCTTCAAATTCTTTTATCAATAATGAAAATGTACTATACACATACATTTTAACACACTTTTTACCTACCTTTTAAAAAATTTTACCAATAACAGAATTTATTGGAGGCATTGCTGTGCTATTATTTTCGTTGATCCAACCCTACTTTATATCATACCAAAAGAGTTCGTTTATCGATTCGAAATTAAAAGCGAATATGATAAAATTTTAATTTAACTAAAAATATCTACACATACTATCTTGCATACCATAGAGTGTTAAAAATTAAATTAAGAACAGGCCGTTCACAATTTGACAACGACTGGTATTTTTAGGATTTTCGTTTTTGATTTGACAACATTTGGTGGTTTTTATTATTGCGTTCTTGATTTGACAACGTTTCGTTTTATATTTGTGAACAAATGTTCTTGAAAAATAAAAAACGCTTCGTTTACAATATGATACCAGCCGTGCATGATTTTAGAACTCCTTTTTTCCCTCTGTGTAGATGCTCGAAAAGTGTGACTAGCAGTCAGATACACACACACAAACGCATATAAACAAATGCATAATCAATCAACAATAAAGTTAATAAATATTAACGGTTTCATCTAAGCAAAATAGTATCCCTTCTTTTGAGACAAGTGTATTCACCATGTTGTCAGATGTTTCGAGCCAGTGTGCGTTTCTAACTTATTTAAATACTTGTCCATATAGTTAAGGATTTTGCATTTAACTGGTGGAACTTTTAGATTCTTGTGGATGTTGCCCCTACCAGAACAGTGACAGTCATTTGACCGGTCATATGATCGACACAGATGACCGGTCATTCGGTCATTATTTTCTATCATTTTCTTAAGGGCGATGTGAAAAAAATGACCGAAACTTTGTGTACGTGTGATCTTGCATCTCCCTCGCACCTTAAGAAATGATAGAAATACTGGCCACAAATGTCCGACAAAAAATGTTTTAGTGTTAGTTTCGGTCACAAATTTCTTGTAGGGGCTGTTTTTAATATACCAAGAAGCACCGGTTATAATCTTAATTTTCTATTTTGCCAGAGTTGAAAGTGCCCTGTAATTGTATACCATAGCACCAAATTGGCTTCAAAATCGATTTGTCTACAATCGAGACAACGCTTAGAGTTTCTGCCAATTAGCCAATGAATTTGTGTAGCTTTAAGTTTTATTTGCGTCAACTTAGCATCAATATGTGGCTTCCATTTAAGGCAACGATCCAGATGAATGCCAAGCTATTTCCTCTTTAGTCGCTGAGGCACCATAAGTTTGTTAAAAAGAATTGGGGAGTACGTTTCTTTGCGTAAGTTAAAAGTTACGTGGGTACATTTTCGTTCATTAATTTTTATTTCCCATAGCTACATGTTTTTAACAAACGCTAATTTAGTTATTTTGCAAAATGCAACGGCTAAAAATAAAATTAATGGTATTAAAATATTTGAAAACAATCCTTTTTTTATTGTTAAAAAAAAGATGCCAACCTCGTAAAAATTATGTTTTAACTATTTCTCGTGTTTTTATACCCTTCACATAAGTGATAAGGATATATATCACTTTGTCATTTCGTTTGTAATTTCTTTATTATTCATTTGCGACCCCATAAAGTATATATATTCTGGATCCTTATAGATAGGGAAGGCGATTTAGCGATGTCCGTCTGTCCGTCTGTTGAAATCAAGTTTTCGGAGTCAAATTAAAAGATACAGACCAGTTAATGGTGTCAAACTATTAGAAATATCCTGGAGACAATCGCTATTTAAAATCAGCAAAATCGGTTTACTATTGACCGAGTTATAAGCGAAAACCTAAAACAACCCATATTTTTAGAACAAAATCCGTGCATAAATCCCTATATATCTCAGAAAGTATAGTCACTCTTCCCACAAAACTTGGCATGGATACTCCTAAAGAAGGGACGTAAATAATGGAAAAAGGTTTTTTCAGATAGGACTAGGGCAAGGGGTATTTTTCCTGCAATTGCACAAATTTGGTGAAATATTTTATGCGCTATATCTCGGAAACTATTACAGCTATCGACTTCGAATATTCTACAAAAAGTAATAATCAAATAATTCATACATTTTGGAGAAAAAGTTGGAGAAGAGCAGGGGGACTAGAACATCCCATAACATTTAACAAGTTTTATTAACCTTTAAATATGAATAATGTAGAAAACTTTTAAACCTCTCGACCTCAAACCTTCTTCATCTACATATTTCTATTATTTATACGAACGTTAAAATTTTGTATATTTTTCTATGGACTTTAAAACTCGCACAAGGTTTAATATTATGTTATTTGCAGTACAAAATTAATCGGCTGGGTATATTAAAAGACCAATGTGAAGGGTATATAAGATTCGGCACAGCTGAATATAGCGCTCTTACTTGTTTTTTTCTTACTTACTTGAAATGTCTTGTGCTCAGAATTCTTATCTTACATATTTACTTCAAGTACTTTGTTACTGAATTACTTTAAAATTACATTTTTGCCGTTAAAGCAAATTCTTTTTTTTTTTTTAAGTTTATTGTGACTTAAACCTACAGCAACCTCTATAAATAAATATAAAACTCTCTGAAACCATTTTTTTGTTGATGTCCGGAAAAGTCCGGGTTTTTTTGCGCTGGCTGTCCTCTTTTTTTGAATTTGAAGATAACAATCATAGTTGAGGACAACAAATGTGGTTTCCTTCTTTAATGATAAATTATCGTCCGCTTTTGTACTTTTCTAAAAGGTTGGAGATATTAACTGTCAAGCGGGTTTGACTTACATAGGTGCGTTGGGCTGGTTGGATTTTAGTGCGTTTGCATATGCAACGACTAGCTAAATGCGAAATTTTTGTATTCGTGAACAAGTATTTAAATAAGTTAAAAATATATCCAAATAACTTGTTGACTGTTGCCCTTTTTCCAATTCACGAATTCAGAAAATATGATTTTATATACCTAATTGAATCGTTTTATGAAAAACGTTTTGAAATAAAAATGCTGTTCCTTCGGGTTTTTAATTTCGTTGGCAAAAGTATTTTATGTTTGTAAATTTTGAAATTTTATTTTTTTTTATTAAACAAATATATAATTTCAATGATATTAAATTGTGAAAGCAATTAAATAACGCAATAAACTCATCAACCATTAACTTATTTATTTCCTCCACATTTGTGCTTCACTGATCATTTTAAAAAGTTGTTAATAAAATTGTCATTAAATAAATTTATCCATAACCTTAAATGATTTATTTATCAATTTGCATAACATTTGTTTATTTGCAATTTTTTTTATTGAAAAGCATGTGTGTTTATAGAAAAATATTTTTTTATAATAAATTTTTCTTTTGTTGTTGTTTTATTTTCTTGTTTTTTTTTATTAATTTGTTGGCATCACATATGTCGTACACTTAATGGGTGGGTATTTTATGTTTGGCCTGGCATTTAATTTCAGTAGCAAAAGGCATATGGGAAGCGTAACGTTAATGTGAACCTATTAGTTCACATTATTAAGAGACAAATTCTTAAAAAACTGTGGACCTATAAAGGTTTACAAAACAGATTTTATGAAAATTTTGGGCCCATAATCTCTATATCAAATTATAAAACGTTTATAAAAAAAATAAGTTGTTAAAGCGTTTGTAGAAAAGTGTTTTCAAAATAAATTTAAAATGAAATTTCTTAGTATGCGTAAGACTTAAGACAATTTTATTATAAACCGTTTGAGTGTAATGACATCGAGGCATGTACGATTGTGTTTTCCTAGTGTTAATAAAAAAAATATGTATTTCTAGGAACATAATTTTCTCATGATCCATATCCAATAATCTTTATTTTGGAACGTAATTATTGTGGTTAATGTAAAAATAACGTTTTGATCGAATTTGTTTTATTCAAATCAACTTGCCTTTTAATATTTTAATATTTTTGTAAAAAAATTTTGAAATAAAAACATAAGCTCAAAAGTAAAAAATATAATCGATAAGTTAAGAAAATTAATTTTTACTTTCGACTTTACAGGTTTTGAGGCCTTATCGTTTTGAAATCACAAATACTCTTAATTTTTGTAGCGTATTTCTATGTTCGCTTCAAACTGATTCTTTTAAGTTTGTTGTACTTTATTTGTATATTGACCAGTTTATTAATTTTTTTTTCTTTCTGTTTTTCAAAATGTTGTATTTGAATAGATTTTTGTAAAATCTTTGGTATGAAGTCATATTTATTTTTGCTTGAGACTCGTTACTATGAAATTTTATTCTCTCTGGGTCTCAATTTAAAAAAAATTTAATTTTTACATTGAAAACGTTTTTTTGTTTGTGCTTTTCAAAATTTGTTTTTACATAAGTATGTTTGTATGTAAAAAAATTTTAATTAAAAGTTTCTTAGTTAACCAGCAAGTATTTGCTCTGGTACATGTTTTTTTCCCCCAATTGATTTGTGCAATGTTTTTTTAATTACTTAATAGTAGTAATAAATTAAAAACATTATGCATTTAAAAAAAATAAATAAATTTATTTAGATTTAAAGTATTAATGCAGTATTAACTAGATTAATACATTATTTAATATATTTATTTCGATATGGATACTGGTTTCTTGTTTATTTCTTTGCTGGTGGATTAAACAAATTACTATATGGCAAGTGAGATGACAGTGGGCAACAAGCTTAAAAAAATCAAAAAATTTTTTTAATTTTTTTATATATAAAAAAATATACTAAAACACTTTTTAAATAAAGAATTACAATTTAATAAAATATAAGACTTATTAGAACATATTAAGGAATATAAAAACTTTTAAAATATTTCTTTAGATTTATGTCCATAAATATGTTCTTCAAATTAACACATTCATAAGTAATTAATAGTCTGCTAACAGTTACCCACAACAGTAGGAAAATATCAAATTCGTTAAAAGATTGCGTGAATTTTAAAAATTTAGGCTCCTTAAAAAATACCAACTAAAAATGGCTTTAAAAATTTTCACCTCAAAAGAGCGCAAAGCGATTACTTTCATCGTGCAGAAGAATTGAAAAGGACCCGAATATCATAAGAAATGCAAGATGGATGTTCATAAAACATTGGCATGATTCTAACACGGCATTTAGACTATGTTACTTGTAACACGTTACTGTAACATGTTACAAATTTTTGAGGGCGAAGGAAGTAGAGAAGGCAGAGACGTTACAAAAGTAACACGATTTCTGATTTTCATGTTACTTTTTGACGTTTCTCTTTTGACGTTTTCGTTTTTTCTTTTATTTTCTTTATTCTCTTATGTATATGCCATGGTTTAATTACCTTTAAGGTAATTTTACATTACAATTAAGGTAATTGTACCATGGTCAAAACGTTCAAGAAGAAAAATAAACAACGAAACCAATACAAAAAATAAAAAAGAGACAAGTTTGTAGTAACATAATGTAAATGCTTAAAGTTTTTGGAAGTTACTTTAAAACGAAATAAGAAAAGAGTCATGTTACAAGTAACATAGTCTAAATGCCGTCAAAGACAACAACAAACAATTTTCAATGACTACGTTTATTCATGACAACTTAAGTAAGGCTGAAATGTTGTAAAAGTGATAATAATATTTCCAAATATCGTTCACTGTTTATATCTTTCTCCCAAAATTGTTAAGAAAGAAGAATTGTTAAGAAAGAATGCTCATATGTATGTATGTATGTATGTATGTATGTATGTATGTATGTATGTATGTATGTATGTATGTATGTATGTATGTATGTATGTATGTATGTATGTATGTATGTATGTATGTATGTATGTATGTATGTATGTATGTATGTATGTATGTATGTATGTATGTATGTATGTATGTATGTATGTATGTATGTATGTATGTATGTATGTATGTATGTATGTATGTATGTATGTATGTATGTATGTATGTATGTATGTATGTATGTATGTATGTATGTATGTATGTATGTATGTATGTATGTATGTATGTATGTATGTATGTATGTATGTATGTATGTATGTATGTATGTATGTATGTATGTATGTATGTATGTATGTATGTATGTATGTATGTATGTACATATGTATGTATGTATGTATGTATGTATGTATGTATGTATGTATGTATGTATGTATGTATGTATGTATGTATGTATGTATGTATGTATGTATGTATGTATGTATGTATGTATGTATGTATGTATGTATATATGTATGTATGTATGTATGTATGTATGTATGTATGTATGTATGTATATATGTATGTATGTATGTGTGCATGTATGTATGTCTGTATGTCTGTCTGTCTATCTGTCTATTCATACGTCTGTTTAAACCCAGTTTCGACAGCCAACTCAAGACGGCGTTAGGGTAAAATTATCAGAAATATTCGTGGGACAATAAGAAAGGCTATTTTTTAAATAGGACCAAGGAAAGAAGGACCTCTTAGGAATGCATAAAATTTGTAAATGTTTTCATCTTCTTTATGTTGAAAGCAGTAGTAGCTCTCGAGTTCAAGCTTCGCTACTAGCTTCGGAAAAAACGAAGTTGGATCGGATCAGGGCGGATGATACGCCTGATACCGGAATATTATTTGCTAATTTTGCAAAAATATCTATTAAATTTTAACCTGGTGCGAAAGTATCTTGCAACATTGCAAATATTTAATTGAAATCTTTTAACAAACTCCATTAAACTATTGTGTTTTTAATACGAAGGGTATATACGATTCAGAACAGCCGAATATAGCGCTCTGAGCAGAACAATAGAATTAGAAAATAGTTTAAACTTTGTAGGCAGTTTAACCAAAAATCATTTGTTTATTTACATATATAAACAAAAGACATTTCTTGTTACCATTTAAAAACATGATACTTGTTGCACAGTGTAATAATTGCCTAAGTTGAATAAGCGCGACACTAACCAAAACTATCATATCATGTCATATAATTGATTATACTCTTTCTGTTTTTGTATTCTTTTTTGTATTTAGAAAAAAGTCAGCTGCTGATAACGAAGGGCGACATATCATGACAATACACCCATGGAAATAGAAAAGCAAAATAAAAAAGTTTATATTCACTATACTCTGTTAATTATTATACCCTTCACATAGTGATAGGGTATATATCACTTTGTCATTCCGTTTGTAATTTCTTTATTATTCATTTGCGACCCCATAAAGTATATATATTCTGGATCCTTATAGATAGGGAAGTCGATTTAGCGATGTCCGTCTGTCCGTCTGTCCGTCTGTCCGTCTGTCCGTCTGTCCGTCTGTCCGTCTGTTGAAATCAAGTTTCCGGAGTCAAATAAAAAGATACAAACCAGTTAATGAAGTCAAACTATCACAAATATCCTGGAGACAATCGCTATTTAAAATCAATAAAATCGGTTCACTATTGACCGAGATATAAGCGAAAACCCAGAGTAACCCATTTTTTTTAGGACAAAATCCGTGCATATATCCCTATATATCTCAGTAAGTATAGTCACTCTTGCCACAAAACTTGGCACGGATACTCCTAAAGAAGGGACCTTAATAATGGAAAAATTTTTTTCAGATAGGACCAGGGGAAGGGGTATTTTTTCTACAATTGCACAAATTTGGTGAAATATTTTATGCGCTATATCTCGGAAACTATAACAGATATCGAAATGAAATGTTCCACAAAAAGTAATTGCACGCTAAGGGCTACGCTTTAAAGAAAAAATTTTTTGGGTGGGGGCAAAAAAAGGGGTAGCTCCCATACAAATCGACAATTATTATCAAATATTCGATACGCTATATCTCGGAAACTATAACAGATATCGAAATGAAATGTTTTAAAAAAAGTAATTGCACGCTAAGGGCTACGCCTTAGAGAAAAAATTTTTTGGGTGGGGGCAAAAAAAGGGGTAGCTCCCATACAAATCGACAATTATTATCAAATATTCGATACGCTATATCTCGGAAACTATAACAGATATCGAAATGAAATGTTCCACAAAAAGTAATTGCACGCTAAGGGCTACGCTATAAAGAAAAAAATTTTCGAGTGGGGGCAAAAAAAGGGGTAGCTCCCATACAAATCGACAATTATAATAAAATATTCTATAAGCTATATCTGGGAAACTATAACAGATATCGAAATGAAATGTTCTAAAAAAAGTAATTGCACGCTAAGGGCTACGCCCTAGAGAAAAAATTTTTTGGGTGGGGGCAAAAAAAGGGGTAGCTCCCATACAAATCGACAATTATTATCAAATATTCGATACGCTATATCTCGGAAACTATAACAGATATCGAAATGAAATGTTTCACTAAAAGTAATTGCACGCTAAGGGCTACGCTTTAAAGAAAAAATTTTTTGGGTGGGGGCAAAAAAAGGGGTAGCTCCCATACAAATCGACAATTATTATCAAATATTCGATACGCTATATCTCGGAAACTATAACAGATATCGAAATGAAATGTTTTAAAAAAAGTAATTGCACGCTAAGGGCTACGCCTTAGAGAAAAAATTTTTTGGGTGGGGGCAAAAAAAGGGGTAGCTCCCATACAAATCGACAATTATTATCAAATATTCGATACGCTATATCTCGGAAACTATAACAGATATCGAAATGAAATGTTCCACAAAAAGTAATTCACGCTAAGGTCTACGCCCTAAAGAAAAAATTTTTTGGGTGGGGGCAAAAAAAGGGGCAGCTCCCATACAAATCGACAATTATTATCAAATATTCGATACGCTATATCTCGGAAACTATAACAGATATCGAAATGAAATGTTTCACTAAAAGTAATTGCACGCTAAGGGCTACGCTTTAAAGAAAAAAATTTTCGAGTGGGGGCAAAAAAAGGGGTAGCTCCCATACAAATCGACAATTATTATCAAATATTCGATACGCTATATCTCGGAAACTATAACAGATATCGAAATGAAATGTTTCACTAAAAAAAAAATTGCACGCTAAGGGCTACGCTTTAAAGAAAAAATTTTTTGGGTGGGGGCAAAAAAAGGGGTAGCTCCCATACAAATCGACAATTATTATCAAATATTCGATACGCTATATCTCGGAAACTATAACAGATATCGAAATGAAATGTTTCACTAAAAGTAATTGCACGCTAAGGGCTACGCTTTAAAGAAAAAATTTTTTGGGTGGGGGCAAAAAAAGGGGTAGCTCCCATACAAATCGACAATTATTATCAAATATTCGATACGCTATATCTCGGAAACTATAACAGATATCGAAATGAAATGTTCCACAAAAAGTAATTCACGCTAAGGTCTACGCCCTAAAGAAAAAATTTTTTGGGTGGGGGCAAAAAAAGGGGCAGCTCCCATACAAATCGACAATTATTATCAAATATTCGATACGCTATATCTCGGAAACTATAACAGATATCGAAATGAAATGTTTCACTAAAAGTAATTGCACGCTAAGGGCTACGCTTTAAAGAAAAAATTTTTTGGGTGGGGGCAAAAAAAGGGGTAGCTCCCATACAAATCGACAATTATTATCAAATATTCGATACGCTATATCTCGGAAACTATAACAGATATCGAAACGAAATGTTCTAAAAAAAGTAATTGCACGCTAAGGGCTACGCTTTAAAGAAAAAAATTTTCGAGTGGGGGCAAAAAAAGGGGTAGCTCCCATACAAATCGACAATTATAATAAAATATTCTATAAGCTATATCTGGGAAACTATAACAGATATCGAAATGAAATGTTCTAAAAAAAGTAATTGCACGCTAAGGGCTACGCCTTAGAGAAAAAATTTTTTGGGTGGGGGCAAAAAAAGGGGTAGCTCCCATACAAATCGACAATTATTATCAAATATTCGATACGCTATATCTCGGAAACTATAACAGATATCGAAATGAAATGTTCTACAAAAAGTAATTGCACGCTAAGGGCTACGCTTTAAAGAAAAAAATTTTCGAGTGGGGGCAAAAAAAGGGGTAGCTCCCATACATATTAACAATTTTTGTTAAATTTTCGATATGCTATATCTCAGAAACTATAACATATATCGAAATCAAATGTTCTACAAAAAGTAGTTGGACATTAAGGGCTACGCTCTGAAGAAAAAGATTTTCGGATGGGGGGTGAAGAAGGGGTAGCTCCCATACAAATTAACAATTTTTAAACAATTTTCGATACGCTACTTCTGGAAAACTATTACAGCTATCGACTTCGAATATTCTACAAAAAGTAATAATCAAATAATTCATACATTTTGGTGAAAAACTTGGTGAAGAGCAGGGGGACTAGAACATCTAATAAGTTTTATTAACCTTTAAATATGAATAATGTCGAAAACTTTAAAAACTCTCGACCTCAAATCTTCTTCATCTATTTCTATTATTCATACGAACGTTAAAATTTTGTTATTTTTTCTATGGGCTTTAAAACTCGCACAAGGTTTTTTATTATATTATTTGCAGTACAAAATTACTCGGCTGGGTATATTTAAAGACCAATGTGAAGGGTATATAAGATTCGGCACAGCCGAATATAGCGCTCTTACTTGTTTTTATGTTAATTTCTTTTACACGTGCAAAGGCACATTTAAGACATATTTTATATCAACAGATAAGAAATTTTTGTCTACCTCTTAAAGTTGTACAAATGATTCAAATAAATTAAACTATAAAGCCTAAACAATTATGAGGCTTTTTTTATATTTTCGTATCAGTTAAATGTTATCATTATGATTTTTAATTATAATAATCTTTTTAGTGTCTATTTTATGTCTTACAACATAGACTTTTTTTGGAAGTGTTAGTTCTAAATGATATCTAACCCCGTTAATTATAATTTTTTACAAATTTTTAAAATGTTTTTTTTTTTAATTTCGATTATAAGCCTTTAATTAATTTTTAGTTTGGTAATGAATAGGGCGGTAAGTTTTAGATATAAATTTTTTTTATGACCACAGCACTTACGAGGTAGGGGTATTATACATTGGTGCGGGTGTTTTAGGCCAAAAATTAATATCCCGAGACTTACCTTAACTATAGCCTGTAAATAAAAAAAAACTTCCCGAGTTAATAAAGCAAGGTTTGTCCATTCATCCGTCTGACTGGGTCTGGATTTAAGGCAATTTGTTCTTTTTTTTAGTTGTGTATGTATTTTGCATTTACTTATTGAATAAATCAAAAGTAGTTAATGGTAAAAATTGTTTATCTCTTTATAAGAAAATAAAAAAATAAATTAAAGACAAACAAACCAATTGACCACTAAACGAGATGTTTAAATAAGTTGTCAAACAAAAGGCTAGACCTTGTGACCCATTTAAGATACAAACATACATTTTAAGATAACAAAGATTTAAAAATATTTAGATATATGACGAATAAGAATCAAGTCTAATAAAAAAAAAGTATTTTACATAAAGCCTTTAAATTGTTTTTTTTTCACGTCATAAAGGGTGGCCAATTTTGTTGCGTTTAGCAGTAAGCTAGTCGATATTGGAGACATTAATGAATTAATAAAGTTCTAAATTTATTTATTATTTTACAAAAGTAATTAATTAAAAACAAGTAAGAGTGCTATATTCGGCTGTGCCGAATCCTATATACCCTTCACATTTGCCTTCGAAATCCCAACTTTTTTTATTTTTGTCAATGTTTTTACTCATGAAATATTTCATATTTTTAAACAGGGGTCGGTGTCATTTTTTAATGCTCCACGGATGACAACGGGGAAGTTGTAGGGGTTTTTATTCTAATTTTTTCAAATTTTGTATGGCAACCACTTTAGAGGGTGGAGATAGGGGGTAAGTGTATTCTAGTAATATGTTTGGGAGAGGAAACTAATGGGGGGTCAGTGATACATTTTTTTCCTCTACGGGCGACTCCGGGGAAGTTGTAGCGATTTTTACCTTTTTTTTTAAATTTTGTATGGCAACCATGTCAGAGGCTGGACATAGAGAGTAAGTATGTTCCACAAAAATGTTTGGATGGATAAAATAATTCGGGTCGGTCTTCCATTTTACCTTTGTAGGAGAACCCTGGAAGCCGTGGGAGAGATTTTAAAAATGTTTAAATTAAGCTTTGTATGGAAACCCTGTTATATATATGAACACTAATACTAATAAAATTTTTGTTTTGGGTGTGTTTCAATTATTTCAACATGACTAATTCTTTTTTTGTTGTTTTTTTATTATAACATGCAAAAATACTAAAAAAAAGGAGGTGGTCTTGGTTTTTTGCTTATATCTCGGTCATTTATCGGGCGATTTTGTTAAATTTCCATACCAATTTTTTGCAACTATTTCTGATAGTTTCATACCACTTACAGGTCTATGCGCAATGGGGGACTTTCGAAAGTTGATTTCAACCATAACACGGACAGACGGACATCGCTTAATCGGCTTCCCTATCTATAAGGATCCAGAATACATATACTTTATTGGGTCCCAAATGGATAATAAAGAAATTACAAACGGAATGACAAACTTATATATACCCTTATCAGTTATGTGAATGGTATAACTAGAAGGAGATGTTTACATAAGTATACTACTTAAATACATATCGCATACTTATTTATAAAAAGGCTTAACTTAACTTTTTTCTTTGGCGTTATTTGGCTGTTAAACTTAATTAGTTATAACACTACAACCATATTTTTAAAGAGAGAAAAATTGTAAAAATTACCCAATTTTTAATTGTAACTCTTTAAGATTTAGTGTGCGATATAATACTCAGTTATTAACCAAAATAATTTTTTATTAAAATTTTTGTTTTGTGTAAATTAGTTTAAAATTTAAATAAAGACATAAATTAAATATATATATGAATGGAGATGGAGTATAAAGAATTGAATGATTTTGCTTTCTGAATGTGTGAAGTTGTTTCGGCATTTGTTTCATTTTGGCATATTAATGAATTTCTTTTTATTTCATCGCTTTTGTCTTTATTATATTTTTTCGATTTTTTTTTTTAAATTTAAAAACAAGTTTTGTCATCTATTTGTTGTGGCAACCTTGTTAATATGTTAATTTTATTTAAATAAACCAATTAAAATTTTCTTTCATGTTTAACGAATTCTTATTTTTGCCATAAATATTAATTTTATGTGATTAGAATAAGTTTAATATTTTTAAATGGTAAATATTAAGAATTCATACAAAATTAGGCAAAATTTAAAGAAAATAAGCATTTGAGGAGAGTTTTAAATTCAAAATATTGCTAGCACTAAGTACAAATAATATAGAAAAGGACCCTCGAACTATAGCCATACATACGGTTAAATAAACTGGCTCCATGTTTATACAACAGCTTCAATTAGTACACCCAAAAAAATACAACAGGTAATATTTACTTAAATCAAGCCGTAGCGAGGTCAAATGTACTGTGAGTACAAATTTTCTTAAGCCAAGAGGAAAAAAATGTATCACAGACCCCCATTAGTTTTTCCTCCCAAACGTATTCCTAGAGTATACTTACCCCCTATCTCCACGCCCTAAGAGGGTTGCCGTACAAAATTTACGAAAATGATATGAAAATGCCCACAACTTCTTCAGAGTTGGCCTTAGAGCAATAAAGTGTACGACCGACCCCTATTAGTTTCCCCTCCAAAACATATTCTTAGAATATACTTACCCCCTATCTCCACTCTCTAAGTTGGTTGCCATACAAAATTTGTAAAAATTAGGATAAAAACCCCTACAACTTCCCCGTCGCCCGTGGAGCGTTAAAAAATGACACCGTCCCCTATTTAAAAATTAGATATATTTGATAAGAAAAAAAATGGATAAAAATAAAAAAAAGTTTATGATTTCGAAAGGTCAATGTTAAGGGTACATAAGATTCGGCACAGCCGAATATAGCGCTCTTACTTGTTTTTAAATATCAAAAAATATTCAAAATTAACATGTAATTTTTGCTTGATTTTGTGGAGTCATCCGCATAGACTTGATTTAAGAAAACTTAAGTACGGATGGGAACTCAAAGTTTCAAGTCCAATAATTAAATTCTTGATTTCAGATGGGGGTTTTTCTTTCTGTGTAGTCGCTTCTTAAACCACCAGCACAAATTTGCCTGTTCACATTACAGATTCTCAATTAGGTTTAGAAAAATTGTTTGTTTTTGTTTATGTTGCGTAAACGATATGTACATACAAACAAATAGGAAAATGTTTCTTTATTGCCAACACAATTTTCTTCACAATTTTTCTTTGCTTTTTCTTAAAATTATTAAGTTAATATATACTATTTTCTGCCAAATTTTTTTTCAATTCATTTTATTTTTGACAGCTGGGCAGGTAAAATTTCGTTTAGTCTTATGAATAACACAGATTTACTCCTAATTTAAATAGTAATCCAAGCCCGATTAGCTGAAACACTTACAATTTTTTTATTATGAATGATTCCCGAATATGTAGTTTAATATGGCTGTAGTTAAAGCGTTGTATTTAGCTGAATAATACCATGTTCACACAACAGCTGTTTTCCGATTTGCTCTTTTGTTCGTAATTTCTACCAGTACCTCGTTTCTATAACTTACTAAAAGTTTTCGCGTCGAGAAATATTTTAAGATTATAATAGTGTTTCAGCTATTTACAGTGTGGTTCATATAATTTTAAAATAATGCAAGTTAAAATTAAACAAAAAAATATTTTTTTATGTGAATAATTCTGTCGTCAACAGGGCAACTACAATACAGAAACAGGGAACAGGATTAAAAGACTTAAAAAAATAAGGAATTACCTTTTTTACCGGTAATTAAGTTAGTTTGAATTACCAGCTAAATTACGAATTTGTCTTTGTCCCCTTTACTTTTATCGAACCTTTACCCAATCAAGTCTCAAAAACAAATCAAACATATAAACAACAAAATTTAATAAATAGAAAAATATTCAAAAAATAATAAATAAAACTTAGTTTTAAATAATAAAAAAATCACTTATATTGTTCCATGTTTGACAAAAATCCATCCAAAAATGTTTTAAGAAAATTTATATCGTTCCATTTATTAAGTCATGGTAAAGCGATAAAACAAAAGAAAGTTTCCTTTAATATTAGTTTTTAAACAGATTCATAATTATAAAGTTTTAAGTTTTCATTATCCTTATTAGAAACAAACCAAATATAAATTTTAATATAATTAATCAAACACCAAAGTTTTTAAAAGTGAACAAAATTCTTTGTTTCATTGTCTTTATTTTTCTTCTATTTATGTTTGTATCGGACCACTTACAATCAATTTGTATTGAGTGACACAAATATCAAAACATAAAAATCAATTTTTAACTGTTGTTGATCTATAATTAAATGTTTTTAAGTTTTTTTTTCGTTTTTAATACTTATTAATAAACATTTTGATAGTTTTTTTCCTGATTATTAATCAACCTGTTATCAGTAGAATTGTTGACATATAAGCAGGCTGAGTAATATGGAAGTGTGTTTTTAATTAAATTGTCAGGGTGTTAGACTTATTATAAGTCTATTTTTCTTCTACAGACAAGTTTTTATACATATTTACGTACCCAGTTAGACCCAGTTAGCTTTTAAGATTGTTTTGTAAAAACATCACTTAAATGAGTCGTCTAAAGCTGCTCAAAAGGTTAAAACCCGATTTAGCACACGTGCTTAAAAGCAGATTCAAAAATTAATCCTCTAAATGCTTAAAAAGCGACTGTTTTTAAAAAATCAAAAACCAAACCAAAAACGGAGTGTATGCAATCATAAAGTGATCATCCCTGAATGAATCAGGCACGCGACAAATAAAAGACTCGTCGATAATACGGTACCATTTTCAAAACATTCATTTTTGACTCAAAAATGAGAGCACTGGCGATTATTTTATTCGTTCAGATGAGCCGAAAAAAACTAGAATATGATAGCAAATTTTAACTGGGTATGTATCTGCATTCAAAGAAACATATGTGTATATAATATATCGCTACCATAATATAGAAAGGCCTAACTAGTATTTTTCAAGTCGAGATTTTTTTGATAAATTGTGATATCTGAGCAGATCATTTTCGAAATAAACGAAAATCTGGGCTTAAATATAACAAATAAGTGCGCTTTATTCAGCTGTGCCGAATTTTATATACCCTTTACATATGCCCTTTTGTTTATCCAGTCACCTGATCTAGGCAAGTTCTTTCGAACCGTACATATTATAATTATTTGTGGTGGGCTTAAGAGTAAATAGCTGTTATAGTTTTCGAAACAAAAAACTTACAACGTATGAACAATTGTATCGACTTCCCTATTTTTAAGGATCCAAAATATTTATACTTTATGGGACGCAAATGGATATTAAAAAAAAAAATATTACAAACGAAATGACAAACTGATATAAGTATACCTTCACCACTATGTAAAGGGTATAATGACAATCACACAAACACATACACACACTATGGCTCCTAAAAGATGGGAACAAATTGAGCGAAATCCAAATATACACGTATGATACAATGTACATCTATTATCCATATGTATGCCTGACAGCGTTGCCAGTTGTTAACATTTGTTACAATTTTTGTATGGATTTTGTTGTAAAAATCCTGGGGCAATCATTGCTCTATGGTGTACCAAAGAGTAGTTTTGAAAAAACTCCAAAATATGGTTTACATGGCAGCCCCAGGATATCATAATGTTAAATGGAGCATGTTTTTTATTTTTGTAGTAGTCCTACTTCTTTATGAATTAGTCCATACACGCATGTACGGACCACTCGCGGTTTCTGCAGGGTATGTTTATGTATGTACATACAAACAAAAGTACATATCTACATACATCCATTTTTAAAAAGCTAATTTAAAATTCTAGTCAATAGACTTAACATAATTAGCACATGCTCTTTCTGTTATAACTTTTCCATGTTCGTTTTCCCTTTCGTTTTAGAGATTCCTTGCATGTTTCTTGTAGATGTCGCCAAAATAATCGCACAATTAAAAAAATGATAATTAGATTGGATAGTTGGCTTCATTAACAGGTGGTTTATTTATTTACCTGTTTAGCTAAGTTTTTTTCATTAACTAAAATCGATGTCAGCCAAGAGTGTTTTTGGGGGACGAACACTAATCGGGTTTTACAGGTACACAACACGAGTTCCAACTAAAAGCCATGACAAAGAGAGTATAATACAAAATGGGTGGCAACAACAACATAGGTTGGTATTAAATTGTTTTTTTATATATAATATACAATTAAAGAGCACCCATAAATTCTTATAAACATAGTTGCAAGATAATTTTGGTCCAATATCGTCAAAACTTTGGAAAAAAAATCGTCGAAATCGTCGAAACACGTTTTGGAAATCGTCAGAAAATAATAAAAAATGGGGAAACAAAGTGATTACGGGTAATTTCGTCAAAAGTAGTAGCAAAAGAGACAAAGTTTCTTATAAAGGAAAACAAACTGAAAATAGAAAAACACAAAAATTTTTTTTACAGATTTTCAAGTTTAGTCATTAAAAAAAATTTTTATGTTAAAAATAATTTTATTTAACACAAATAATTTTTTGACAGAAATCATTTCTCAGGGATCCCATTTCTAATCCTTGTATTCTAACTTAAAACATTTTTAATACATATTTTTAAATAAACACGCAATGGCTACTGTTAAATGGTTAAAGATGATTTTTTAAAGCGGAACAACCTTATTTTTGTTTTCTTTCTTTTAAGCCGAACACATTAAATATACACATATTTAGTACAAAAATATATTTCAGGTGGGTTGAACTGTAGAGTATTAAGGCTGCCATGTTTCGAGATTTCAATAGCAACTTGTGATAAAAGTAGCGAAAGATTGACAAAAATTTCACAAACATTTTCTCTGGAAACACTTATTCTTGATATTATGTGAAACCTTAAAGTCATGCTTATATATAACGAAATTTTAAGATTCTGGCTTAAGTCGAAAACCTTTTTAAAAAATCGTAAAATTTGAGGCAAAAATCGTCCAATCGTCAGAAGCCGTTTTTTGGGGCCAAAAATTCTCAAAATGACGATAAATCGTCAAACCTGGCATCTATGCTCATAAATCATCTCTTCTTGCTGGGCTCCACTGATTAAAATTTACTTCCATATATCGCTCATTTACGAGTATTTCAGTAGCTTTGAAAGTTAAAAAATGCTCAAATTTGTTTTAAATAACTTTTTTTCAAAACCACACAAACGACTTCATTTGCTTTCAAGCTCTTTTTAAAATATAAAACATTTCTTTTATACCCTTCACATAGTAAAAAGATTCTAAACGAAATAAATAATACTGTCAAAACTACGCAGAAAAAAAATAGCAACAAATATTAAGTTTTGGAAATAAATTTTTTAAATTAATCAAGCAAATTGTAAACGAATATATTTTGAAAATTCATTATTGGTTTTTATGTCTGTTTTTCAAAAACCAATTGACAATTTCTTTAAGTCAATAATTTTTCAATATTTCTTCTATCTTATGTTTATTAAGGGCTTATCTGACAAATTTCTATGAAATAATTTAAAAAACAATCCCTTAATAACCCCAAAGTAGTTTTTTTGAATAAGGCCGTTAATATTGTACCAACGTTTTTCATGTCAAAGTTACTTTATAAATATATTAAATTTGCATAAACACAAAACTTTTAAAGAAAATCCATTATTTGATTTTATTTGCTCTAATCACAGTTTATTTAAATTTAAACAAGTAAGAGCGCTATATTCGGCTGTGCCGAATCTTATATACCCTTCACATTGGTCTTTAAATATACCCAGCCGAGTAATTTTGTACTGCAAATAATATAATAAAAAACATTGTGCGAGTTTTAAAGAAAAAATAACAAAATTTTAACGTTCGTATGAATAATAGAAATAGATGAAGAAGATTTGAGGTCGAGAGTTTTAAAAGTTTTCGACATTATTCATATTTGAAGGTTAATAAAACTTGTTAAATGTCTGGTCCCCCTGCTCTTCTCCAACTTTTTCTCCAAAATGTATGAATTATTTGATTATTACTTTTTGTAGAATATTCGAAGTCGATATCTGTTATAGTTTCCGAGATATAGCGTATCGAATATTTGATAATAATTGTCGATTTGTATGGGAGCTACCCCTTTTTTTGCCCCCACCCAAAAAATTTTTTCTTTAAGGCGTAGCCCTTTGCGTGCAATTACTTTTTGTAGAACATTTCATTTCGATATCTGTTATAGTTTCCGAGATATAGCGTAACGAATATTTGATAATAATTGTCGATTTGTATGGGAGCTACCCCTTTTTTTGCCCCCACCCAAAAAATTTTTTCTTTATGGCGTAGCCCTTTGCGGGCAATTACTTTTTGTAGAACATTTCATTTCGATATCTGTTATAGTTTCCGAGATATAGCGTATCGAATATTTGATAATAATTGTCGATTTGTATGGGAGCTACCCCTTTTTTTGCCCCCACCCAAAAAATTTTTTCTTTATGGCGTAGCCCTTTGCGGGCAATTACTTTTTGTAGAACATTTCATTTCGATATCTGTTATAGTTTCCGAGATATAGCGTATCGAATATTTGATAATAATTGTCGATTTGTATGGGAGCTACCCCTTTTTTTGCCCCCACCCAAAAAATTTTTTCTTTAAGGCGTAGCCCTTTGCGTGCAATTACTTTTTGTAGAACATTTCATTTCGATATCTGTTATAGTTTCCGAGATATAGCGTAACGAATATTTGATAATAATTGTCGATTTGTATGGGAGCTACCCCTTTTTTTGCCCCCATCCAAAAAATTTTTTCTTTAAAGCGTAGCCCTTTGCGTGCAATTACTTTTTGTGGAACATTTTATTTCGATATCTGTTATAGTTTCCGAGATATAGCGTATCGAATATTTGATAATAATTGTCGATTTGTATGGGAGCTACCCCTTTTTTTGCCCCCACCCAAAAAATTTTTTCTTTAAGGCGTAGTCCTTTGCGGGCAATTACTTTTTGTAGAACATTTTATTTCGATATCTGTTATAGTTTCCGAGATATAGCGTATCGAATATTTGATAATAATTGTCGATTTGTATGGGAGCTACCCCTTTTTTTGCCCCCACCCAAAAAATTTTTTCTTTATGGCGTAGTTCTTTGCGTGCAATTACTTTTTGTAGAACATTGCATTTCGATATCTGTCATAGTTTCCGAGATATAGCGTATCGAATATTTTATAGTAATTGTCGATTTGTATGGGAGCTACCCCTTTTTTTGCCCCCATCCAAAAAATTTTTTCTTTATGGCGTAGCCCTTTGCGGGCAATTACTTTTTGTAGAACATTTCATTTCGATATCTGTTATAGTTTCCGAGATATAGCGTATCGAATATTTGATAATAATTGTCGATTTGTATGGGAGCTACCCCTTTTTTTGCCCCCACCCAAAAAATTTTTTCTTTATGGCGTAGCCCTTTGCGGGCAATTACTTTTTGTAGAACATTTCATTTCGATATCTGTTATAGTTTCCGAGATATAGCGTATCGAATATTTTATAGTAATTGTCGATTTGTATGGGAGCTACCCCTTTTTTTGCCCCCATCCAAAAAATTTTTTCTTTAAGGCGTAGCCCTTTGCGTGCAATTACTTTTTGTAGAACATTTCATTTCGATATCTGTTATAGTTTCCGAGATATAGCGTAACGAATATTTGATAATAATTGTCGATTTGTATGGGAGCTACCCCTTTTTTTGCCCCCATCCAAAAAATTTTTTCTTTAAAGCGTAGCCCTTTGCGTGCAATTACTTTTTGTAGAACATTTCATTTCGATATCTGTTATAGTTTCCGAGATATAGCGTAACGAATATTTGATAATAATTGTCGATTTGTATGGGAGCTACCCCTTTTTTTGCCCCCACCCAAAAAATTTTTTCTTTAAGGCGTAGCCCTTTGCGTGCAATTACTTTTTGTAGAACATTTCATTTCGATATCTGTTATAGTTTCCGAGATATAGCGTAACGAATATTTGATAATAATTGTCGATTTGTATGGGAGCTACCCCTTTTTTTGCCCCCACCCAAAAAATTTTTTCTTTATGGCGTAGTTCTTTGCGTGCAATTACTTTTTGTAGAACATTGCATTTCGATATCTGTCATAGTTTCCGAGATATAGCGTATCGAATATTTTATAGTAATTGTCGATTTGTATGGGAGCTACCCCTTTTTTTGCCCCCATCCAAAAAATTTTTTCTTTATGGCGTAGCCCTTTGCGGGCAATTACTTTTTGTAGAACATTTCATTTCGATATCTGTTATAGTTTCCGAGATATAGCGTATCGAATATTTGATAATAATTGTCGATTTGTATGGGAGCTACCCCTTTTTTTGCCCCCACCCAAAAAATTTTTTCTTTATGGCGTAGCCCTTTGCGGGCAATTACTTTTTGTAGAACATTTCATTTCGATATCTGTTATAGTTTCCGAGATATAGCGTATCGAATATTTGATAATAATTGTCGATTTGTATGGGAGCTACCCCTTTTTTTGCCCCCACCCAAAAAATTTTTTCTTTAAGGCGTAGCCCTTTGCGTGCAATTACTTTTTGTAGAACATTTCATTTCGATATCTGTTATAGTTTCCGAGATATAGCGTAACGAATATTTGATAATAATTGTCGATTTGTATGGGAGCTACCCCTTTTTTTGCCCCCATCCAAAAAATTTTTTCTTTAAAGCGTAGCCCTTTGCGTGCAATTACTTTTTGTAGAACATTTTATTTCGATATCTGTTATAGTTTCCGAGATATAGCGTATCGAATATTTGATAATAATTGTCGATTTGTATGGGAGCTACCCCTTTTTTTGCCCCCACCCAAAAAATTTTTTCTTTAAGGCGTAGTCCTTTGCGGGCAATTACTTTTTGTAGAACATTTTATTTCGATATCTGTTATAGTTTCCGAGATATAGCGTATCGAATATTTGATAATAATTGTCGATTTGTATGGGAGCTACCCCTTTTTTTGCCCCCACCCAAAAAATTTTTTCTTTAGGGCGTAGCCCTTTGCGTGCAATTACTTTTTGTAGAACATTTCATTTCGATATCTGTCATAGTTTCCGAGATATAGCGTATCGAATATTTTATAGTAATTGTCGATTTGTATGGGAGCTACCCCTTTTTTTGCCCCCACCCAAAAAATTTTTTCTTCAGGGCGTAGCCCTTTGCGTGCAATTACTTTTTGTAGAACATTGCATTTCGATATCTGTCATAGTTTCCGAGATATAGCGTATCGAATATTTTATAGTAATTGTCGATTTGTATGGGAGCTACCCCTTTTATTGCCCCCACTCAAAAAATTTTTTCTGTTAAGTGTAGATCTTTGCGTACAATTACTTTTTGTAGAACATTTTAAGTCGATAGTTGTTACAGTTTACGAGATACAGCGTATCGAATATTTTATAATAATTGTCGATTTGTATGGGAGCTACCCCTTTTTTTGCCCCCACCCAAAAAATTTTTTCTTTAGGGTGTAGCCCTTTGCGTGCAATTACTTTTTGTAGAACATTTCATTTCGATATCTGTTATAGTTTCCGAGATATAGCGTATCGAATATTTGATAATAATTGTCGATTTGTATGGGAGCTACCCCTTTTTTTGCCCCCACCCAAAAAATTTTTTCTTTAAAGTGTAGATCTTTGCGTACAATTACTTTTTGTAGAACATTTTAAGTCGATAGCTGTTATAGTTTACGAGATATAGCGCATAAAATATTTCACCACATTTGTGCAATTGTAGGAAAAATACCCCTTCCCCTGGTCCTATCTGAAAAAAATTTTTCCAATATTCAGGTCCCTTCTTTAGGAGTATCCGTGCCAAGTTTTGTGGCAAGAGTGACTATACTTACTGAGATATATAGGGATATATGCACCGATTTTGTCCTAAAAAAAATGGGTTACTCTGGGTTTTCGCTTATATCTCGGTCAATTGTGAACCGATTTTGCTGATTTTAAATAGCGATTGTTAGCGGGATATTTGTGATCGTTTGACACCACTAACTGGTCTGTATCTTTTTATTTGACTCCGGAAACTTGATTTCAACAGACGGACAGACGGACAGACGGACAGACGGACAGACGGACAGACGGACAGACGGACAGACGGACAGACGGACAGACGGACAGACGGACAGACGGACAACGCTAAATCGGCTTCCCTATCTATAAGGATCCAGAATATATATACTTTATGGGGTCGCAAATGAATAATAAAGAAATTACAAACGGAATGACAAAGTGATATATACCCTATCACTATGTGAAGGGTATAAAAATAAATCAATAAAAAAATGCAAACCCATTAGTGATAAAAAGTATTAAATTAATGGTCGCTTGCTTATTAAAAAAAATATATAAATTAAAAAATATTTATAAATAATAATAAAAATGTACCAAAAGCAATAAAAAGTAATTAAATAAGCGCCAGTCTGGCACAAACTGTTTTTATTTAGGAACATACATACATATATAAATATTCACTTTAATATGGTGTAGTTCCACTATATTATGAATTAAACCAAACAAAAGAGCTAAATTCGGCCTTTTAACATTTGTCTTTTTGTAACCCCAGTGTGCCAATAAAGCTAAGTTGTCACAAAAAATAACTTACTTTGTAGCAAGTTTGAAGTCGGTAGCCTTAATAATTTTTAGAAATAACGTATTATAGATTACTTTAAATTCCAGGTTTTTACAGGGACTTCCACTTTCTTTCTTCTACCGAACTACCTATTTCTAAATGCACATATTACACAAGAATCACTATATACGGAAGCTCCAGGAAAAGCCCCTATATCAAATGAATCAAAAAAATTTTGCTTATTATACCCTTCACATAAGTGATAAGGGTATATATAAACTTGTCATTCCGTTTGTAATTTCTTTAATATCCATCTGCGAAAACATATACTTTATGGATATATTTTCGTGGTCCTTATAGATGGGGAAGTCGATTTAGCTGTCTGTCTGCCCGTGTTATGGTTTAAATCAACTTTTTTAAGCCCCAGGATGTCACCTAGATCCGTCAGTGGTATCAAATTATCAAAAAATACTGCTAAAAATCGCTTTTGATATGCGTCAAAATTACCTGATAACTGACCGAGATATAATCCAAAACCCAAGTCTATCTCTGTATATTACTCTAAAATTTTTACGTCAAAACCTATGCAATTGCTTCGGACTTGTCCCCACACGAGTGAAATGAAAGACCGACTCCCCTTGATTTTTTCCCACAAACATTTTTGTGGAACATATATGCCCCCTTATATGCCCTTAACCGGGTTGCCATACAAAATTTAATTTTTTTTATTTTTTTAATCGCTCCCACAGCTTGCAAGGTACTCCTACAAATGTCAAATGTAGGACCCGCTCCAGTTAATGTTTCTTCCCAGATATTTTTGTCGAACATACTTACCCCCTATCTCTAGCCCCTAACAGGGTTGACATACAGAATTTAAAATAATTAGGGTAAAAACCCCTGCAACTTCCCCGGAGTCACTCTTGGGGAAATAAAATGTAACCCAAACCCCCATTACTTTTTTCTTCTATATTCCTAGAACATGCTTACCCAATATCTCCATAAACTTAGGAGGTTGCCATACAAAATTTAAAAAAATTATGTTAAAACGCCCATAACTTCTCAAAAGTTGTCCCAAGGCTATTAAAGTGTACAACCGGCCCCTATTAGTTTCCCTTTCCAAATGTTTTACTAGAACAAACTTACCCCCAATCACCATCGTCTAAGGGTGCTCCCATACATAGTTTGGAATATTGTAATAAATCACCCCCTACAGCTTCCACGGTGGTGCCCGTGGATAGGTCATATGTAGGACTGACCCTAACTCAATTTTCTTTACAAATGTTTTCTTAAAACATACTTACCCCCTTTCTCCGCCTCCTTAGGGGGTTGTTACACAAAATTTTAAACAGTTGTGAAGGGTATATAAGATGCGCCACAGCCGAATATATCGCTCTTATTTGTTCTTAATAATATTTGAGACAATACAATATTGAAGTCAACATTTTTTTTTAATTAAGTTTGTAAGATCATACTCTTCTCAAACTTTTTGGGGCCGCTAAAGGCAGTGCCTTGCAGTGTCTGTTCATGATAAACCATGTAAAAACATACAGGTTTAGGTTACAAATTTAAAGTAATTGAAATGTAATCAAATGTGTGGGTGCAATGATCACAGCCGTCACAAACATAATTTTCAGATAAAGGCCTACTGTGGAAGTAGCGATCAATAATAGCTCAATTTGCAAAAAATTTAGTTACATAATTGTTCAAAGACGTCTCCATAGGTTGCCATATCTCTTTAGTTTTATTTTGAGGATTGAATTTTTACAGGATCCATGTATAAACTATGCACCAAATACCGATTGTTTGAAAAAGATTAATATTCGATGCAGTCATAGCCTTAAATGTTTTTTTTTTTTGGAAGGACTTTTGTATGGGAAGAATAATTATAAAATTAGTCGCAACATTTGGTCGCATATGATTTTAAAAAAACCAAAAAAAATTGTGTAGATGTTTGTAGTCACATTCGTATTAGTTATAGCCTAAAGAACGTATTTCAGAAGTATATTTGTATGAAAGCTTTGCTAAGTAATAAGTTGATTTTCATCGATTTCAATAGTCTCTTTACTGAAAAATTTATATTTTTAAAACTCAAATGGACACCCGCCAGTTAGATGGACTGACATGCGATATATCCATCTATTGTAATTATGAAAATATGTTTTCATTAAAAGGTAATTAGTACGTGCTGAAACACTAGTAATACATTTTTATGATCAATAAGCATTAGTATAGAGTTGTAGTGTTGATTAAAATGTTAGGTTAACAGTGGGTCGGAGGAGAAAATATTTAAACTTAAATTTTTAGGAAAAAAAAATTTAATATTGAAAATGCTTTTTAATTTTGTTTAAATTAAAACTTTAATAAAGAGATTAAAAATATATTTCTTTTTTTATTTTCTATTTAAAAAATTATAAAATTTATAAAAAATTTTTCCTTACATAAAACTATTGAAATATTTGAAAAAAAAATAAGTTTAAAAATATTTTCCATTAAAAGTTTCTTCTAAAAAATTATTTTAATTTTGCTTTTTTTCTGTTACCAAATAATTGTTGATTTGTATAAAATATAATTTTGAAAGGAATTTAATTTAATTTTTATACCCTTCACATAGTGATAGGGTATATATCACTTTGTCATTCCGTTTGTAATTTCTTTATTATTCATTTGCGACCCCATAAAGTATATATATTCTGGATCCTTATAGATAGGGAAGCCGATTTAGCGTTGTCCGTCTGTCCGTCTGTCCGTCTGTCCGTCTGTCCGTCTGTCCGTCTGTCCGTCTGTCCGTCTGTCCGTCTGTCCGTCTGTCCGTCTGTTGAAATCAAGTTTCCGGAGTCAAATAAAAAGATACAGACCAGTTAGTGGTGTCAAACGATCACAAATATCCCGCTAACAATCGCTATTTAAAATCAGCAAAATCGGTTCACAATTGACCGAGATATAAGCGAAAACCCAGAGTAACCCATTTTTTTTAGGACAAAATCGGTGCATATATCCCTATATATCTCAGTAAGTATAGTCACTCTTGCCACAAAACTTGGCACGGATACTCCTAAAGAAGGGACCTGAATATTGGAAAAATTTTTTTCAGATAGGACCAGGGGAAGGGGTATTTTTCCTACAATTGCACAAATGTGGTGAAATATTTTATGCGCTATATCTCGTAAACTATAACAGCTATCGACTTAAAATGTTCTACAAAAAGTAATTGTACGCAAAGATCTACACTTTAAAGAAAAAATTTTTTGGGTGGGGGCAAAAAAAGGGGTAGCTCCCATACAAATCGACAATTATTATCAAATATTCGATACGCTATATCTCGGAAACTATAACAGATATCGAAATGAAATGTTCTACAAAAAGTAATTGCACGCAAAGGGCTACACCCTAAAGAAAAAATTTTTTGGGTGGGGGCAAAAAAAGGGGTAGCTCCCATACAAATCGACAATTATTATAAAATATTCGATACGCTGTATCTCGTAAACTGTAACAACTATCGACTTAAAATGTTCTACAAAAAGTAATTGTACGCAAAGATCTACACTTAACAGAAAAAATTTTTTGAGTGGGGGCAATAAAAGGGGTAGCTCCCATACAAATCGACAATTACTATAAAATATTCGATACGCTATATCTCGGAAACTATGACAGATATCGAAATGCAATGTTCTACAAAAAGTAATTGCACGCAAAGGGCTACGCCCTGAAGAAAAAATTTTTTGGGTGGGGGCAAAAAAAGGGGTAGCTCCCATACAAATCGACAATTACTATAAAATATTCGATACGCTATATCTCGGAAACTATGACAGATATCGAAATGAAATGTTCTACAAAAAGTAATTGCACGCAAAGGGCTACGCCCTAAAGAAAAAATTTTTTGGGTGGGGGCAAAAAAAGGGGTAGCTCCCATACAAATCGACAATTATTATCAAATATTCGATACGCTATATCTCGGAAACTATAACAGATATCGAAATAAAATGTTCTACAAAAAGTAATTGCCCGCAAAGGACTACGCCTTAAAGAAAAAATTTTTTGGGTGGGGGCAAAAAAAGGGGTAGCTCCCATACAAATCGACAATTATTATCAAATATTCGATACGCTATATCTCGGAAACTATAACAGATATCGAAATAAAATGTTCTACAAAAAGTAATTGCACGCAAAGGGCTACGCTTTAAAGAAAAAATTTTTTGGATGGGGGCAAAAAAAGGGGTAGCTCCCATACAAATCGACAATTATTATCAAATATTCGTTACGCTATATCTCGGAAACTATAACAGATATCGAAATGAAATGTTCTACAAAAAGTAATTGCACGCAAAGGGCTACGCCTTAAAGAAAAAATTTTTTGGGTGGGGGCAAAAAAAGGGGTAGCTCCCATACAAATCGACAATTATTATCAAATATTCGATACGCTATATCTCGGAAACTATAACAGATATCGAAATGAAATGTTCTACAAAAAGTAATTGCCCGCAAAGGGCTACGCCATAAAGAAAAAATTTTTTGGGTGGGGGCAAAAAAAGGGGTAGCTCCCATACAAATCGACAATTATTATCAAATATTCGATACGCTATATCTCGGAAACTATAACAGATATCGAAATGAAATGTTCTACAAAAAGTAATTGCCCGCAAAGGGCTACGCCATAAAGAAAAAATTTTTTGGATGGGGGCAAAAAAAGGGGTAGCTCCCATACAAATCGACAATTACTATAAAATATTCGATACGCTATATCTCGGAAACTATGACAGATATCGAAATGCAATGTTCTACAAAAAGTAATTGCACGCAAAGAACTACGCCATAAAGAAAAAATTTTTTGGGTGGGGGCAAAAAAAGGGGTAGCTCCCATACAAATCGACAATTATTATCAAATATTCGTTACGCTATATCTCGGAAACTATAACAGATATCGAAATGAAATGTTCTACAAAAAGTAATTGCACGCAAAGGGCTACGCCTTAAAGAAAAAATTTTTTGGGTGGGGGCAAAAAAAGGGGTAGCTCCCATACAAATCGACAATTATTATCAAATATTCGTTACGCTATATCTCGGAAACTATAACAGATATCGAAATGAAATGTTCTACAAAAAGTAATTGCACGCAAAGGGCTACGCTTTAAAGAAAAAATTTTTTGGATGGGGGCAAAAAAAGGGGTAGCTCCCATACAAATCGACAATTATTATCAAATATTCGTTACGCTATATCTCGGAAACTATAACAGATATCGAAATGAAATGTTCTACAAAAAGTAATTGCACGCAAAGGGCTACGCCTTAAAGAAAAAATTTTTTGGATGGGGGCAAAAAAAGGGGTAGCTCCCATACAAATCGACAATTACTATAAAATATTCGATACGCTATATCTCGGAAACTATAACAGATATCGAAATGAAATGTTCTACAAAAAGTAATTGCCCGCAAAGGGCTACGCCATAAAGAAAAAATTTTTTGGGTGGGGGCAAAAAAAGGGGTAGCTCCCATACAAATCGACAATTATTATCAAATATTCGATACGCTATATCTCGGAAACTATAACAGATATCGAAATGAAATGTTCTACAAAAAGTAATTGCCCGCAAAGGGCTACGCCATAAAGAAAAAATTTTTTGGATGGGGGCAAAAAAAGGGGTAGCTCCCATACAAATCGACAATTACTATAAAATATTCGATACGCTATATCTCGGAAACTATGACAGATATCGAAATGCAATGTTCTACAAAAAGTAATTGCACGCAAAGAACTACGCCATAAAGAAAAAATTTTTTGGGTGGGGGCAAAAAAAGGGGTAGCTCCCATACAAATCGACAATTATTATCAAATATTCGATACGCTATATCTCGGAAACTATAACAGATATCGAAATAAAATGTTCTACAAAAAGTAATTGCCCGCAAAGGACTACGCCTTAAAGAAAAAATTTTTTGGGTGGGGGCAAAAAAAGGGGTAGCTCCCATACAAATCGACAATTATTATCAAATATTCGATACGCTATATCTCGGAAACTATAACAGATATCGAAATAAAATGTTCCACAAAAAGTAATTGCACGCAAAGGGCTACGCTTTAAAGAAAAAATTTTTTGGATGGGGGCAAAAAAAGGGGTAGCTCCCATACAAATCGACAATTATTATCAAATATTCGTTACGCTATATCTCGGAAACTATAACAGATATCGAAATGAAATGTTCTACAAAAAGTAATTGCACGCAAAGGGCTACGCCTTAAAGAAAAAATTTTTTGGGTGGGGGCAAAAAAAGGGGTAGCTCCCATACAAATCGACAATTATTATCAAATATTCGATACGCTATATCTCGGAAACTATAACAGATATCGAAATGAAATGTTCTACAAAAAGTAATTGCCCGCAAAGGGCTACGCCATAAAGAAAAAATTTTTTGGGTGGGGGCAAAAAAAGGGGTAGCTCCCATACAAATCGACAATTATTATCAAATATTCGATACGCTATATCTCGGAAACTATAACAGATATCGAAATGAAATGTTCTACAAAAAGTAATTGCCCGCAAAGGGCTACGCCATAAAGAAAAAATTTTTTGGGTGGGGGCAAAAAAAGGGGTAGCTCCCATACAAATCGACAATTATTATCAAATATTCGTTACGCTATATCTCGGAAACTATAACAGATATCGAAATGAAATGTTCTACAAAAAGTAATTGCACGCAAAGGGCTACGCCTTAAAGAAAAAATTTTTTGGGTGGGGGCAAAAAAAGGGGTAGCTCCCATACAAATCGACAATTATTATCAAATATTCGATACGCTATATCTCGGAAACTATAACAGATATCGACTTCGAATATTCTACAAAAAGTAATAATCAAATAATTCATACATTTTGGAGAAAAAGTTGGAGAAGAGCAGGGGGACCAGACATTTAACAAGTTTTATTAACCTTCAAATATGAATAATGTCGAAAACTTTTAAAACTCTCGACCTCAAATCTTCTTCATCTATTTCTATTATTCATACGAACGTTAAAATTTTGTTATTTTTTCTTTAAAACTCGCACAATGTTTTTTATTATATTATTTGCAGTACAAAATTACTCGGCTGGGTATATTTAAAGACCAATGTGAAGGGTATATAAGATTCGGCACAGCCGAATATAGCGCTCTTACTTGTTTTAACTATTTTTAACCACTGTGCAAGTCTCTATGTGCTTTAACCATAAAATCATCACACTAATTGAATTTTGAAAAAAAATATTGATATTACTCTTAGAAACAAAAGCACCTAAAAACTAAGTGCTTTTTAAAAATAATTATTATTTAATTGCAGCATTTAAAGAACAGAATAAGAATAAAAACATTTAAAAAATTCATAAAGCAGCAATAAAAACTGTCACTATTAGTGCTATTGGCACTTCACTACTTTATTTATTGGGAAACACATTTTTCAATTCGATACAATATATTTTATTCAAAAATTAACTTAATTATCGGCATCTTTTTGTTTAGAAAAATGGAACATAGTATGAACAAGCTTACAAAATCGAACTTTAAGCCATTGCGAAACCCTTAAATATATTTGAAACTTAATACTTTTTGGTACTTTAAAAAACATTCATAATTACCAAAAAAGTGTTCGAAATAAAATGTCATACGAATTAAATTAAAATTGAAAACCATATAAGTGACTTTTTGGAGCTTAAGTTGGTTTTATAATAAGGTAGTGACCAGGGTACACTTATCAGGTAGGAGCGGTTCTACAAAAACAACTAAAACCGTCATAAGAATGTCAGAGACAAATAACAAAAACTCACAAAATCTTTCTTCTTCTTTTTGAGCTTTTCTTACGATACTACAGTTGTTGTTTGTATAAAAAGAAGAAAATGCAAAAACATAAACAAAATTTGACATTAATATAACGAAATACCGTTACTCAGCTGTTTATCTGAGGCTACCTGATAAGTGTACCCTGGTCGTGACTAATCTAAGTTATGATACCCCTAAATAGAAAAGTTATGTTTTAAAAAAATTTCTCTGAATTTTTTTTTTGCAATAAATTGCAAAGTACATGTTTATACTTCGTAAGCTGAAACGCTTAAGGCGGTGGCACATACAATCCGTCATAAGTCGCCTTTTTCAACTGACAGCTAAGTTAAAAAACATGTTTTATTATGAACAATGTCACATTCAGTACGTCTCCTTCAACGCAACGTATAAAGTTGGGCAACTTTTAACTTTCAACGTACGTCAAGTACTTTGACAACTACCAGCTGGTTCATAACCTTAAATTATGTGTACCAGGTGGTGTTACGAACACAACTGATCTACTTTTCTAATGCATAAATCGAGGCTGGCTGGTCAAAGTTGTTTACTTTTACATATCTTTTTTTTGACAACTGAGCCAACGAAAACTACAACAAAAACAGTAATTATAATCACCAAATTTTGTTGTAGAATCACCACCACCTGCTGATTTAACATCCGTTTATAAAGGATTCTATGTGATAACCTCTTGCGTTGTTACGTTAATGTCAGTTAAAAAAGGCGAAGTATGACGAACGACGGATTGTATGTGCCACCGCCTTTAAGGTTGATTCGTCACTTTTTAACCTTTACAGGGGAAACAAAATACTTTACAACATCTATAGCAACATAAGCACTTTAGTTTGTTTAAAGTCAAAGTGAAAATAAAATTAAAAACTTTATTAATTTTGTTTGTTTATCAGGTCTTTTTGCATTTTAGATAAAGATTTTTCATTTTTTATTGCAATTTTTTTCGCAAACTTCTTTAGTTCTTAGACTTTGTTTTGTTTTAACCGCTCAAAGTACATATCGTTACATTAATATAGAAAGACCCTAACTGGTATATTTTAATAGCCCAGATTTTTGTTTATTTAAATAAATGGTCTGTTCAGATATTAAAACTACCAAAAAAAGTCTTGACTTTAAAAAAAAGAGTTAGGGCTTTGCTATATTAAGGTAACGATATGTGGTTTTCATTGAAAAATTTAATTCAGTCCAATTTTGGTGTCGTTTTTATACCCTTTACATAGTAATAAGAGTATATGTCAGTTTGTCATTCTGTTTGTAATTTCTTCATTATCCATTTGCGACCCCATAAAGTATATATATTCTGGATCCTTATAGATAGGGAAGTTGATATAGCCATGTCCGTTTGTCCGTCTGTTGAAATCAAATTTCCGGAATCAAACAAAAAGATACAGACCAGTTATTGGTGTCAAACTATTGGAAATATCCTGAAGACAATCGCTATTTAAAACCAGCAATTTCGGTTTACTATTGACCGAGATATAAGAGAAAACCCAAAACAACCAATTTTTTTAGGACAAAATCCGTCCATATATCCCTATATATCTCAGTAAATATAGTCACTCTTGCCACAAAGCCTTGCACAAACTCTCCTAGAGTAGGGATCTCAATAATAAAAAAGTTTTTTTTCAGACATGATCAGGGGAAGTGGTATTTTTTCTACAATTGCACAAATTTGATGAAATATTTTATGCGCTATATCTCGGAAACTATAACAGATATCGAAACCAAGTGTTCTACAGAAAGTAATTGGACATCAAGGGCTACGTTTTAAAGAAAACAATTTTTGGATTGGGGGTGAAGAAGGGGTAGCTCCCATACAAATCAACAATTTTTATGAAATTTTCGATACGCTACTTCTGGAAAACTATTACAGCTACCGACTACAAAAAGTAATAATCAAATATTTCAAAAATTTGGGAACAAGTTGGAGAGGAGCAGGGGGCTAGGACATCCCATAACAGTTAACAAGTTTTATTAACCTTTTATATGAATAATGTCGAAAACTTTTAAAATTCTCGACCTCAAATCTTCTTCATCTATTTCTATTATTCATACGAACGTTAAAATTTTGTTATTTTTTCTATGGGCTTTAAAACTCGCACAAGGATTTTTTTTATATTATTTGCAGTACAAAATTACTCAGCTGGGTATATTTAAAGACCAATGTGAAGGGTATATAAGATTCGGCACAGCCGAATATAGCGCTCTTACTTGTTAATGATAAGACAGAACTCCGGCAGAACGTTTTAATTATACAGCTTGACGCAAAATTGCGCTGCTTTAAGCAATAATAAAATAAAATCTATTTTATTCTGACAGCGAATCTTCTTTTGCTCTTACTTTGAAAAAAAAATTCTATCAACAATATTGCCACACTTTTATTAAGTTTCATACATTTTGCAAGCAAAAGCACATGATTTGGAGAAGATAATTAAGAACAAAAGAAATTGAAAAAAAATATTTAAAAATGCAGTTGAATTTAAAATTTTATAAAGTTTATAAACGAAGTAAGTATAGGTGTTGAAAAACTAGTTAAAGAAGTACAAAAGCATGACAATTTGCAGTTTCCAATGTACAAAAATTTATACATAAAGGAAGGCTTGTGAACTAAAATTAGAAAAGCACAATTTGAGCTCGTAAAGTTGCAGCCGACGTTTCAATTGGGGGCTTGTTTTTTCTTAGAGTCGTTTTTGCTTGAAGTTGCGGACGTATTCTGTTTCATCATTTAGTCTTTTACCTTATTGTCATAAGAACTTGACCATCCGTGTCAATAATTGTGCTCGCAAAGGGCAATGAACATATTTTTCATTTAATACTGAAATATTGGCTTGTTAAAAATCGCAGTGCTTTAAAAGAATATTTTCATTTTAAAATTAGAAACCCTAAACTTAATATCAAAGCTAGAATAAATTGTGTCAAATTTAACAAAGGTTTTTAAAACGAAATTTTCATACAAAATCAGTATTTAAAGACTACTTTAAATTCAAGTTTCTTTGCATACGACCCTAAGCCTTTAAGGAATGTTGCCTCTTAATGAATTAATTCCTTTATATTCTACTGATCGGTAATATATTGCCTGTTGCCAACATTTAGTTTACATACTCCACGTACTTGTACTTAATGTAAATAACCATGTAAATCCTCTGAATACTTAATTGTGAAGATATAAAAAATTCCAAAAACGTACAAATTTATGCTTTCAATTTATGTTTTGTGGCGCCGTTTTAATTATAAACATCATAACAAATCAAATTGCAATTACAACAAAATCAAAAAAAAAAAAAAAAAATCCAAGCACAAACACAGCCACAGACACAAGCAATTGAAGCTGAAAATAAAATAAATTGAAGAAAACCAAAAACAAAACGAACGTTACACTGAATTAAGTAAATTATTTTGAACAAATAGGGCGCGCCCTCTTTAAAACAATCAATTTAATCAATGTAATCGTATAAATTTATCAGAACAATCAATCAATAGTCAGTCAATCATTCAGTCGAATAAACTTAGTATTACAATTGATTTGTTGAATAAATTAGTTACACTGAGAGAAACCCCATAAAAACGCAATCAATGACTTTTTAAAAGTTTTTAAACTTTATGAAAGAAGTAAAATGCTTTCAATTGATAAATAAAAAAACCATATATTAAAAGCTTGACAATTAAGCTCAAAACAAACACGAAATCAATTTAATTAATAATTAGGGTGACCATTTTACCAGTACATGTACTGACTTTAATAAAAAAACACAATATTATAGGCATTTTAAGTGATTATTTTGTTAAGAAATTCCAAAAGTTTTATAATTATTTGTAAGTTATGTTAATTTTACAAATATCTTTAGAAATTTAAACTTTACTTTGGGTGCAAGAATACATTGACATCTTGGCGGACTGACGGACATGCTTTATTTGACTTAAAAGAGAATAATTCAGGTTATAACTGAGACCAATAAAACTTAAAAGACCCTGTTATTGTTTTTTTAAATAAAAAAATATAAAAAGCATACTGGTTTCGAACTACCTATGGTCACTCTATGTATAACACCGATGTTTCTACAAATTAGGAATTAAATGAAGACAAAAGTGATAAAAAATATTTTACCTCATGTATGCTTTTTAAAAACAAAAACTCTATTTACTTTTAAATTACAAAAAAATAGAAGTAACATTGTGCCAATATTTACTTAAACGAAAATAAATCCTAAATTTTTTTAAGTGTAAAATTTTTTTAAAAATTACAAAAATTGTTGTAATTCTGTTCTCATCAAAGTACATATCAATTGACGCCCAATGACAAGAAAAGTTATACAAAAAAATAATTTTGCAAATATGTGTAAAGATAATTGCTGATCACGGGGATATCCTGGTTTTGCTTTAAACACATAAATGGCTGCAGCCGCACGACTACAGGTCTGTGTATGGTGTCGGCTTCAGTTGTCACTGTGCAATTGGTAACTTAATATGAAGCTGTCAAACATTGCTGTTGTCGCTTATGAAGAAGTTCATGGAACCCGCTAGCGCCTCACTAGAGTCAATCGAATTTTTATTTCTTTTAGGTTTTGTAAATATTTTGTTAATCTAGTTGAAATATTAAATAAACGTCGGGAAAAATGTAGCATTGGAAAATATATGCGTAATTAGTTAAAATGAAAATTTTACAACAAAACACAGCAAGAAAACTTGGCCAAATTATCAAAAGACAAAATAATTATAACTTAAGTTTATATTTATTTAAAAGCAAACAAAACCGAAATTCACACATTTAACAAAATAAATTCATTGCCATAACAAACAAATGCGGCCAACGCTAAAACAATTAATCAAGACGAACAAGTAAAGACATTAACCTGATAAACTATAAAAAGACATTGATGATTATTGATTGCTTTTCTGCTTCAAAGTAAGTAGATTTTGATCAATTTTCGATCATGTTGAACATTTAAAAAACCATAACAAAAAGTTGATCGCTGATTTAAATTATTTCATTTTGGTTTTTGCTATTTTCCTCTCCGCCCGCACCTTTCATCTTTTAGCATGACGATGTTTGTTATTTTTACAATATTCATTTTCGACCCCATACAGTATATAAGTTCTGGGGCCAAATCGTCGCATTCGATTCGAATCGAAATTTACTCGATCGATCGAGTTGTCAATGCTTTTAATATAGGAGTTCTTAAAAGAATTTTTAAATTTCGATTCGAATCGAATGCCACGATTTGGCCCCTGGATATTTATAAATAGGAAAGTCGATTCAGTTATGTCCGTCTGCTTAAATCAATTTTCTGGGGCCGAGTCAAATCCGCAAGGCCTCGTTTTGGTGTCAGAGTATCAGCTAATTAAATTAACAATATCAGTTAATTGTTAAGCGAGAAATATGCAAAAATCAAATAACCCATTTTTTAGGACAAAATCCGTGCATGTAATCCAATATACCTCATTAAATATAGCCAATGCTGCCACACAACTCGGCACGAATACTTTGAAGAAGGTGACCTAAATTAAGAAATTTTATTTTGTGAATAGGAAACAGGTGGAGTAGTGACCCTCTACAAACGAAGCATTTTTGTGAAATTTTTAATAAGCATTATATATTGAAAATTATTACAGCTATCAACTTTTAATTTAGTACAAAATAGTTATACAGCAATTTTAGAGCAATACTTACATCAAACAAAAAAATAAGTTGAATAGGATTAGGGAGAGTGGCAACCCCATGTACATGAAAAATTTTTATTAAGTTTTTGATAAAAAAAAATATCTCGGAAACAATAAAAGCTATCGACAAATGCCCTACTTAAATTAATGGCACAAGATATTTTCGACAGCTTTTGCATGTTTGTATGGCCGACGCTACATTATACTCTTTTAAACAAATTTTTCAATTTTTTTCAATGAAAATATTCGAATTAGAAATACCTTGTGGAAGGTTTATCAGTTATCGATATATTTTGTATCAAAAATTTAATACAAATTTTTCGTTTGTATTGGGGGTTTCCCCTCCGCTGCACCTGTTTCTATACTAATAATCAATTTTTTTCAAAATGTAGGTATTCTGCACAATTACCTTTTTAAGTTGTCATATTGAGTTTCCGAGATATTTCATATTAAAAGTTAAAAAAAATTATTTATTTGTATGGGGGCTACCACTTCCCGTATTCCTTTCCAACTAATTTTTTTCCCAGATTGTAAATACTGTTTAACAATTCTTTTTAGTAGGACATTTAAAGTCGATAGCTGTTATAAGTTTTTTTAATTGTTAATTTGTAAGGGGGCAACCACTCCCTCTGCTTCTATCAAGCAAATGTCTTTCCAAAATGTAAGTATCATATTGCAACTGCTTTATAGCAGGTCTAAAGTCAATAGCGTTTATAATTTGTCTGATTGAGCACATCAAAAAATTCTTTAAATTTGTGCAATGGTATGGGGAATACGCACTTCCCCTGGTTCTAGTTAAAAACAAATTTTCCCTATTAGGGACCCCGCTTTAAAAGTCTTTGCGCGAAGTTTTTAAGATATGTTAGAAATTATGCATAAATTTGTACCTTAGATAAATATATGTACCTTGTTCGGTCTCAGGGATGTTTTTAAAACGCTTTCTGATTTTATTTGGCTCTGGAAACTTGATTTAAACAGGCGCACATATGGGCATGCGGCCAGACGGACAAACCCAGAACTCGCAAATGAATATTAAATAATATACAAACAGAATGACAAACAAATATATATCCCCCATCATAATGTGAAGCGTATAATAAGTGGAATAGGAGTAAAGGGAGTGGAAGACCTCGTACAAATGAACAATTTCTATTAAGCTTTTGATACGAAATGTGTCGAAAACTGTTAAACCTACCGGACTTAAAAGAAAATATTGTTTGACAGGAGACTGGAAGTAGTATCGCCTGATAGTTATCGACTTCAAAATCGGCAGAAAGTAGTTTTATTATAATATATTCGGTCCGAGAACAACTTGGCTAGAGCATATACCTGGGTATAACAAAGAATCAATGTAAAGGGTATATATAATTCGGCACAGTCGAATACAGCGCTCTTGCTTGTTTTTTTTTTTTTGTTTTGTATAACTGATAAACTAAAATACATATTGGGATTTTTCCTTTATTTATTAATTTTTTTTTTACTTAAATAAAAATAATAAATAACTCTACTGATTGTTTAGGCAGTTCTATGTTAAAGGAAATGTTTTATTTTGATTTGTTTTTAATATACTTTTCAAAAAGATAATAAACTTTCAACGTAACAAGCAATTGTAAATAAGTAATTAATTTATGACTTATGCCGACAATAGACAAATAATTTATTGATGACCTGACTTGATCAGTCGCCTAAAGTATAAAAAAATAATTTCACATAAAAATATTTAAATCAATTGCATTTGCGTATGTGTGTTTGTTGTAAATAAACTGACAATTACTGAGTTAATTTTTTGTCTTATTGTCTTTCAATATTATGTTGATTTAAAAATTGTAACAAGTAAATAAAAATAAGAAAATGTCAATTTAATATTAAAATAAAATATTTATTTATTATTAGGCAAAAAACATTTCTGTGTGTAAAAAATTAAAAGAAGCTTAAAACATCATTACAGTAAAATATTAAAAATAAAATAATATACTCAAATTCCTTTAATACTTTTAAATATTTTTGCATCTTAAAATCAAACGCAGCCCTCAGACTATTACTTACAATGCGGATGCCTTGGAGAGTAACATATTGTAAGATCAATTGGTCACTCATATACCAAATACTATTCTATTTGTTTAACTAAATATAGTTGATTAATTTTAAAATTAACAAACCTTATCACACTCAACTAAATACAGGGTGTCTGGTGGCAGATTAATATTTTCAAACCTAAAAACAAACGTAATGATTGACAAAAAATTTTATTAAGAGCATTGAACAGATATTTTCCGTCGCGTTAAACATACTGTTTAAAATGGAGCTTTGTATTCTGTGCCACACTCCGCAGTAAACTTAGTTCAATTGAGATGATTTCAGGACGAATATTTTCCTTTAAAGCCACAAGAGATTGGGGTTTGTTCATTATAAACTCTCTCTCTGAAGTAGCCCCATAAGAAAATCCATGGGAGTTAAATCGGGCAACCTCGGTGGCCATGAAACGTCTCCAAAGTGACTCATCAGTTTTTGGTGGAAATTTTTTCGAAACAAATTCATCAAAACTTTGGCTGTGTATGCAGACGCCCTATCCTGTTGACACCACGTGTGTAAAGAGTACGATGGATGAGGTCCTAGGTTTGGCACAAAGAATTAAGTATCCAGCGTCGATACTTTTCACCGTTTATATTCGTCACCTGGCTTCAAGATTTTCGAAAAAACTGTTCCAATTATCTCACTCCTGGATAAGGCACGCCAAACAGTTACCCTGGGGCAATGCATGGATTGTGATGTTACAATCGAGGGTTGCGGGTTCTTGGAGACCAGTGACGCCAGTTCAGCTTATTGACGTGACCTTTTAAGTGAAAATGAGCCTCGTTTCCCCAAAATATTTGATTTACATTGCGAAAACGCTACAACATCACGATGCTGAAAGCGTTTCGCCGAGGAAAATGATTGGTAGTTTTACACCAAAACATTTTTGTTCGACTTTCTTGCGCTCCAGAAACTTGATCTCAACAGACGGACATATGGGCAAATGGGCAGATTGACATGACTTTATCGACTTCTCTTTAAGAATCAAGAAATAAATATACCCTATGGGGTTACAAGTGGATTTTATAAAAATTACATATGGAATGACAAACTAATATACAAACTAATATGTACAAAAATTAAGTGCGTATTTAGTGGACATAATGTTCGAAACGTTCCCACATTATTTTTTTCAAATATATTGGCTTGTTCTTACTTAAGGTGGTTTTACCTGAAATGTATATGCTTATGGCTTGCCAAATTTTCCAGTACAAAATTTATACATGTCGTGTGAACGCGTCGAAGCATTCCTTGTGTAAAATACAAATATACATACATAAAAACGACAGCAATAGTTCCCGGCTTTTGTCTATTATAATAAAATAATGACAGACAAATGGAAAAAAGAACGTGTTTTCTACAGATATACATATGTATGAATATCGCACCCTGAATCAAAAAAAGTCATAGTACAAAATTATTATTTCTCATGAAAGTCTTCTCTTATGTTTTTAAAACATGGTCTCAATTTTGTTTGTTAATGGCTAAGTCTAGGAACTGGCTTTAGAAAACAGAAATGATTTTGATAAATTTCGAGTTGAGACAGTTTTTGATTTAATGTGCGTTAGCAGAAATGCAAAACCTCATAGCTAACAAAAAATCCCAAGCCGGCAAGACACAAGGCAATAAATCTTTTTTATGTTACAAACAAGACTTGAGGCAGAATGCTGAAAAAAAAAGAAATAAAAATCAATCACTGCCCTTGTAATTTATGTTTATGCTTCTCATATAACATTTTAAAATATATAGTTGCGTTGTTTTGCATTTCAGCTGACGATATACAACCCAACGTTTGCATGTTTATATTGATTTTATTTTATTCCTTCTCCACCCACAACTGGTCTTTCGGCTTTTTGTTGTCGGCTGCAACATTGTTTTAGGTTTGACTGACATTAATAAACAACCAACATAAAAATCTTCAACATAATTGTCGTTATCATTATTATGCTGTTTGAATTTGGCCACTTTTAATAAAAAATAAAATATATTTTTAATAAAATTTTTATTTTTATTATTAATTTTATTTTGTAATTTCCATAAACATATGTAGCTATTTTTTTTTGTTGTTGTTATCTTAGTTATTTGTTTAATAATTTGTTTGGTCGACGCTGCCGTAACCACTTTGAACATAACATTACGCCGTTGAAAGTGTCACCATAACACCTGCCAGTCATTCATTTCATCGCGCCAAGTGCTAGTGGTAGTAGTGTTTTAATCACTTGGATCTTTCCATCCGCACTTTTTCTAGAACAACTTAGGCTTCGAGTGATTCAGATAGTGTCAAGCGTATCATATTTATTTTATGAATGTTAAGCATTTATTTTTTTATTAATTTTGCATAACTAACTTACACCATAAATCAATCGATTTGCACAGTGGGTGCAAGCTTATATTATTTTAAGGTTTCAATATAAGGTTTTCATATCTCTTGAGCTATAAATTGTTTCTATATAATACACGGATATGGTGTACCAATCCTGTTTGTTAACTTCGATTAATTTAGCTTTCGTGCTGTATTGCTTACCAGACTTGTACGCTATCCTCACCAAGCATCCCCAAACGTTTTCCGTTTTATTTGGGTCGGGCGAGTTAGGTGACCATTCAAGGACATTATCCATTTTGGCTCTAAATGCAAGACTTCACGGATCGGGCAGTATGGATTAAAGCATTATTGTGCTGAAAATACCAATTTACAAATCCAAAAAACTTTGAAAAATAAAGAAAAGCGTCCCTACGGGATGTAACAAATTGCAACTCCCAGGTTCCATGGTAGGTTATTGCTTCCCACACTATCACACCCTCTCTTTGATGAGCAGGTGATCCAGATAATGTTCCTCTCTTCGTATGTCATGCAAACAGTAATTTTGCCCACCAAATTCTACCTACTGTGGCACCTGGTAGTTTCAGTTTTACACATCGCTTAAAAACGCGGAAAACAACAAAAGTGTTTCGAAACAGACTCTTTCTTACTTTAAAAACTTATTTGGAATTCTAAAAAGGCATTTTTCATTTTTAGCACAATAATGTTTTAATCCCGATCCGATTAATCGTGTATTTAGAGCCAAAAACTTAACGTCCTTGAATGGCCACCATACTCTTCCGACCCAACGTTTAGGGATGGTTGGCAAGGAAAGTGTACGAGTCTTTTAAACAGTCAACCACAAAAGCCGAACTAATAGAAGACATCAAACAGGCTTGGTCCACAATTTCCTTTGATTATATAAAAAAATTTCAATTCAATTCCTAATCCAATTTTTATAGTTTTTTCTAGCAAAGGTGGCATCACGCATTACTAGGTTATGTTTTGTTAGGCTACGAAGGGTAGTGACGATTGCAATTCACCATCTTCATCCAGAGGCCTATGGACTCATTGCGAATCCCTTTAGAGGAGCCAAAAAGAGAAATAAGAAATACAAAGAAATTTGTAGGTAGAAAGCTACAGAACAGAACCTGCAAGCTGTCAAGATCGCCCAGAGAACACGTCTTAAGTCGTCACCAAATCAAGACCTGACAAAATGTCCCTCTAAAACCTTGAACGCACCCTGTCTGTTACGTCCTCTCCCATCCGCGTCCTCTCCCATCAATTTTGCGGCCCTTGTCACTGCTAGAATCTCCGCCTGAAAAACGCTGCACTTGTCGGTTAGTCTGTATAACATCCCTACTCAGTATCTATGTACAAACACCAGCCCTGGTGCCCACCTCCATCTTCAATCCATCAGTAAAGACCACACACCCCTCATACTGCCTCTCATAATCCCTTTCCATGCTTTCCTTTCCACAAACACTACCTGATAGTAAGATTCGAAAATCAAGTTTCGCGACATTAAAATCCATCAAACCTGTCTGCCAATCAACCATTACCTAATATACTCAAAACTGAGTGCACCTTATATTAATTAGCCTTAAAAATAATAATTAGGTGTGTTCCAGAAAATTTCGTACTAGGCCGGATAAATGAGAGTGAAAAGAAAATTACTTTCTTATTTTGTTCAAAGTTGTCCAAAGTAGCTGAAACTCAAAAAAAAAACCAAATTGTACATTCTGAAACACTAATGCTGCTTACTTTTGAAATTAAAATATATTTCAGAGATTTTATACGCTTAAAACGCATAACATTTTACAAACACAAGATTAACATCATTGGCAGGCAAAAGTTGAAAAAAGTAAATAAAAATCTAGAAAAACCTATATATTAAATTTTTTAGAAAAATATTAAATTAAATTTTTATTTCTTTTGCAAAAATGGCCAACTAACTCTTGAACGCAAAAATCAGCTGATTTTAAAGGTCTTGTCCAAACTTACCTGAAGAAAAAGTTCGGGCAAATTTGTACAGAAAATGAAAAATAATTACTTTCTCATATGATCTCTTTTTGCACAAAAACTGTTACCTGGAACGCTTCTGGGTAAGTTGTGTAACTTTGTGTAATTTCGGACTATTTTGTTAAGCGTCTGGAACACAACTATTAATTTACACAAGCAAATTACATTCATACAATGTTTGTTGTTAGTTTTGTTTAAATTTTTTTTTAAATTTAAGACAAATAAATTTAGCCAAAAAATAAACAATAATTCAATTGTGAAGAGACCACACATGTGTTTATAGACGACCAGTGGTGCAAAAACAATTTTTTTCTTTCAAAATAATAAAAAAACTAAAATTTTTCAACTTTTGCTTTTGTTGGCGGTCACGTGTGTCATGTGTCTGTTTCTTTAATGTGATTTTTTTACGACTTTGCTTATTCCTTGAGGCGTTAACACCTGGTTGACTGGACTGTGAAGATCATTTGCTGTTTGTTGTAGTTGTTGACCATAACAACAGCTCTTTTTTGGTAATTTTTCTAGTCATTTTAAACAAAATATTGCTTTTTATAAAAAAAATATTAATAATATTTTTTTTTAATTTTTATTACTTTGATGCTTGTGTTGAAAGAAATTAATATATGAAGATTTTTGCCATAATTCACAGTGAATGCTAAAACGCAATTTAAGTTGTTTTTTTCTTTGATTTGTGATCTAACGAAGTAATTTTATTTCTTAAGCAAAAAAAAACTAATCAAATGTCTTGGAATTTTTTAAAACATTAGCAAAGATGACTTTTAATATGATATTTCAAATATTTGTCATCAGGTTGATTTGTCTGGATCATATATTGTTTCTTTTTTTGTAATTTGTTTAACAACACGTTTAATACGAAAACGGTAAATTAAAAAAAAACGTTTTAATTTGTTTCGTATTTTTATTGCCCTGATGCGTGTGTAAGGAAATATGTTAGACATATTAATATTGAGCGAAAAATTTCCAGAAAAATAGAAATTAAGTTTTTCCCATTATTTATGATCCAATTAAATTATTTAATTTAAATGGATATTAAAATTTTACAAATTAAAAATTGATTAAACATTAACGAAAAATGCAAACGTTTTGCTTAACAAAATGTATGTATATCTAATGTATATAAATACATACATACATACATACATGTATACATACATACATGTATACATACATACATACATGCATACTCATGTGTGCAAATTTGTATATTCATTTGGCGAATTCACAAGGTACGATACGATAGCATATTGTATTATTGTCATATAATTTCACAATAGCATAAAAATTTTGTTGTTGCTTTTCATACGAAACTTGTTGTGAAACAATACAACTTTGTTTGATATGTTTTTTGTGATGTCATATTATATACAAAGTCATGCGCCAAGCGCCTAAAACGAAACGGCGAGTTTTTTAATTTAATTTTAAGAGCCGCTAGCACTTGCATCCGTTAAAAATGTCTATACTAAAAACTTAGGCAAAACCGCCAAAGAAGAATCCTTAAGCCGCCTCCGCCGGCAAAAATAGCCGGCACTGCTCTCTGACACATCAGCTGTTTTTTATTAACGTAAAAAATAAAAAAATTCTTGTGATTTTTAATTAAAACTTTGCTTATTTTAATGGATTTTAGAGATTCTAACCAGGTTAGATATGGACCATTTTGTGTTTTCATGGGTCTTATTTCTACAAATTATTAAGTTAAGCCAAGAGCGGCACCAGATTTATGTACATACATATGCGCTTGTTTTTTTATCGTTTGGTCGTATCAGCTTATTTAGATTTTAAATACGACACCTACAAATATACGAAGAGTTGTTCACAACGCTCATATTTTTTGGTTCTATTATTTTACAATATATGATTTCACAAGACCTTGTGAATTCACCAATTATATTGGAAACGGTTTTAAATACTACTAAAAACCAGCGCATGCAATAAAACGACACTTTTAGCGGAATGACTATAGGCAACGAGGAAATGGATTTATGGTGGTTTAAATCTTATCCTGAAAAACATACGGAAACAGTGAAATTGTCCAATTAATTCAATGTTAAGGCCAACAACGTTGACACCAAATCGGTAGTCCTTCTTAAACGTGACTCTGAGGCAGAGATTAAAAAAAAAACGTGCTGTTATATGGATGGATTAAGGGCAGAAAGCAGAACAAGACTCGGCATCCTTGTTGATAGCTCAGATCACAACACTATCAAATAAGCCGAGGTCCGAGTAATCCCAAAACATTAATCCTGGCTCAGAGTGAGTGCCTGTCCAACATACGTGACCTTATGTACAGTGTTTCAGTCCAAGATTAATAAATTGTTATTGGTTAAACATGGTCAAGAGCGCACTCTATGGGTGCCTGGACATTACAGGCTATTCGCAAAGAACGGGTAAATTATCTGGCGAGTAATGCTGGAAAACAGCAGGCAACAACAACAAAAAAGCATTGAAACATAAACTAGAAACAATAAGTACAAGGGGGATCTCAGGAGGGCGAAAAGGGATTCATGGGTGAAGTACTGTGAGTCCATTGACTCCGTGAATGAGATGTCAAGATTCAGGAGAATACTATCCAAGGTGCAGGATGGGCCGGTGAGGCCACCACTGAGTTTCTGTTATGGACTGAGAAGGACTTGGATAATGGACAAGGTGGGCCAAACCTGGAGGGACAGGGCTGATTGCAGAATCTCTATAATTTTATGGCCCAGGCTGGACAGGATGGGCACTGGCCTGCTGCTCAAGAAGAGCAGGGGGGTGCTGAGGTGCATTATTGGGACTCTCACAGGGCACTGCAATGTGATGAATAAATAGGACAAGAACTCTCCAGATTTCTGCAGGGTATGCGGAGACAAGGAGGAGAAAGAGACAGTAGAACACCTTATCTGCCACTGCCCTGGGCTACAGAGGTGGTTTGGAGGACGCTTCTTAGATGGACTTGGTGAGGTTTAGGGGCTAGAGAGCATAATAGGATTCATTAAGGGGGTTGGGTGGCTAGGCAGATAGGTGACTCAGGGCCTATGACTATTGACTTTCTTAGACATCTTGCGATCGGTACTCTTGCTTTCTTTATTCTTATCCTTACCTATAAAATGCTTGACTTGCTTTATTTTTCTTCTCGACTTTTCTGAAGGGATCCACAATGGGCCTGAAGGCCTCCGAGTGGAGGCGGCGAGTAGGACTTGCCACTACCCTTCGTAACCTAACCTAACCTAGACTAAGCATAAAAATTGGGTAAAAATTTACCACAAATCACTTAAATCCTCTGAGGGCACCCGAATGAGCATAGAAGTAAGAAAATCTAGAAATAGAAGAAACCTGAACTAAACAAGGGAATGAGTTTGCTTATGGGCCATTTAAACCTTTAGCACTCATCTATCGGATGAGGATTGTGAAGAACAGCGATTACAGGCAAGACAGGAAGGACACTATATAGATGGAACACCTTTGATGTCACTGTCCAGCTATTTCACAGGCCAGAGCCCAAAGTTTAAGGTCTGAAGTTTTACTTAATGTGGCTTGCTTGAGATGTTTTAAATGCAAATTGTAAGGGACTACATCCGCATCATCGAATTTTTGAGATTTCATTCTCTTTGATACTCCTGTATTCCAAAACCCAATAAATATGCATCTCCCTTACACATTGAACCAATAGATTTTTGCACTCTTCTGAAATTTAGGAGCAGGTGTGATTTGCAGAGATAACTTTGATCATTGTCATATTATAAATAAACATTTTCTCGGTCTAAAAGGACATCAATTACGAAAATTAAAGGACACACTGATGACTAGCATACGCTGAAACTCCCCACATCCGACTTCCCCTTATATCGTAGCCCATCCGTAAAGTAAAAGGCCATTTGGTCTGGGCAAGGACTTGTTTGCCATCCATATTTCTCCAGAGTTACATGCGGTTTTGCTATGATGCTCACTTTCGGGACCATATATTCGCATCATATCCCCAATAATTCTGCCATACACAAATGGCACCCGCTTGAAATTTCCTATTGCGCCTTTTTTTACGACAGTTTTGAGCTTTATCGTAAACAACCTTTACAGAGGTAACATTAAATAAATGTAAAAGCCTTATTTTTAAATTTTTTATTCGCAAATGTAAGAGAATATAATTTGAGAGATTTTTGTCCATAAAACTGGAAATATTGCATATCTTTTAATCTGTCTGCATATCTCATTTAAAAAACAATATAAAAAGCAGCTTAATAGGTGGAAATTAGTAAGAAAATACCATATGTCTCTGTCAGCGATTCTAATTACGATGAATATAAATAGAACAAGTAACTAAAGGTAAATCATTTTCTGTAAAACAAATAGAAAATTTTCCTTTGAATGTGTAAAATTAAATTTTTTCAAATTCGGAAAAAGGATCAATTAAAACATTTTCAGCAATAAATATTTTAATTTTTCCACTTAAAAATTTAAAAAATTATTTAGGAATTTATTTTGAAAAAAAACACACCACTTTCATGGAATTTTCGAGAAAGACATTAAATGAGTAAATTTATAGCAAATAAAAAGTCACAAGGTGCGTATGATTAATTTTTTAAACAGATTTATTTGTTACTCATTCAACCAGTTGGTTCTTACACTCGCATGCATGCACACAAACATACATTCATATTTACCATCACTTTGAAGATAGTCACAAGTTAAAAAAAAATGTTTACTCATTCCCTAATGTGCACAAAAAAAATTATTTTATTATTTCTCTCTTTTTAAAGGCATTAACAAACTAATAACCATTAAAAATGTCTCAAGTTCTTTGTGTAGTATTATAATAGTGACTTTAAATAAACTGCTTCAAAAAGATACTTATGGGATTCTAAATAAATCTGTTTTTTTTTTTTGTAATTTTCTGTGTCATCTTATATCTCAACAGATTTACAAATATTTAACTTTGCACTTTACGTTAAGTTTAATTGTAAAAGTTTTTGTTCCACAAATATTTTAAAATTTTTATATAAAACATTTTACAAAAAATATTTTTGCCACAAATTTTTTTCCGAATATTCTTTTAAAAAACAAAAAAAATATATATATAAAAGAATAAAAGACCACAATTTTTATTCTGCTGTGTTATTTATCTTCCTGATATGATTTGTTTATGGCTGCCTTATAGTTCAACACCTGGTTGATTTGTGAAGATCATATATCGTTCGTTATTATTATCCATGTTAGTCATATGTAAGAAATTTTGATTTTACTAAAAAAAATAAAAAAATTTGTTTTTACTTAAATTTTTATTTGCCTTTTAATTAAAATTTGTGAGAATAAAACATTTCTTTGATGCTTGTGTTTTTAAAAATATTTTAATAAAAAAATTTATAAATACTTGGACACAAAGAATGATAAAGCAAATAAGTTTTGCCATTATTTATGAGGAAATAATTTTGTTAAACTAAAAAAATTAATCATTAATGATCAAATCTTAAGGAATTTTCTTAATCACTTATAGACATGACATTTATAAGTTGAGACATTTAAAAAAAAAATATATATTTATTTTAAAATTCAATATAGAGAATTTTCTTGCCGAAAAATAAGAGTTCGTTGACTGATGCGCTTATTTCTTTTAACTAAGAGAACTTGCTCTCCTGTAAAAAAATATACTAATAAAGAGCTTCTAGTTTTGTATAACCCAACTAAGATGAGTTCAGCTGGACCACAAAAGCTGACGAAGAAAAAAACACAATAGCTCATATATCTGCACTGTGGGACCCTTTGGGTCAGAATATGCGTCCTTTCAAATAAAAGGAAGGTACTATATAGACAAGGAGAAAAGAAGTTACAGAACTCAGAGAAAGGAATAGAACATTTGCAACAGGCAAAGAAGTCAACTAAAAACATGTTTTTTGGCTATTTTGTTTCTAATTCATCTTACACCTTATTAAAAACATCTGGAGTGCCTTGATCCCATTTGATTATCTTAGCCCTAACCAGACAGCACTCAGTAATTATCCTAAGTGTGGTCTGCAAATCCAATTTTTTCATTTCCATAAGTAACTTAGAGTCAGCTGAACTACGGCCTTGCTTTAAGCCCTAGCTAGCCTATAGTGAATCTTTTCTGTAAAGCATAGGTGCAACATGGTGAAATCATGTACCAGGTGGTCGCAATTTCAGATGGACAGTTTGGCTCTTCTAATTTTTTCTTTTTTATATGAAGTTTACACATCCATTAAAAAAGAATTTCTATTTCAGTGCCAAACTCCATACAAAAAAAGAAAAAAGTACCAGAGTGACTTTTTTCACTTCGTCTTGCAATCACCTGGTAGATGATTTTACCATGGGTGCTAGTTATATCCTTCACATAATTGATAATGGTATATATAAGTTTGTCATTCTGCTAGTAATTTCCATAATATCTATCTGCGACCCCATATAGTATTTATTTTCTTGATCCTTATTGAAAGGGAAGTCGATTTAGCGATTTCCGTCTGTCCGTCTGCCCGCGTAAATTTTTGTATTTTTGTTGCAAAGACCCGTAAGCGGTATCAAACTATCAGAAATATTTACGAAATTGCTGTTGGAATCTAGCAAAATCAGCCGATTACTGACCTTGATACAAACCGAAAAATCCAAGCCTACCTCTTCCTATTTCTCTAAAATTTGTACATAAAAACCTCTACAACTGCCCGGAGTTGCCCCTACACGGGTGCAATGTAAGACTCACTCCCCTTAATTTTTTTCTTACGAACATTTTGGTGGAATACACTTCCACCCTTTATCGACCCCCTTGCAGGATTGTCATACAAAGTTAATTTTTTTTTTTTAATTTATTCAAATCGCTCCCACAGATCTCAAGGTACTCCTACAAAGGTGAAATATGAGGCCGACCCCAACTAATTTTTATTTCCAAACATATTTGTGGAAAATATTTACCCCTTTTCTTCAACCCCGAACACGGTGGCCAAACCAAATTTTAAAAAATTAGGTTATAAGCCCCTACAACTTCCTCGTAGTCGTCCCAGGAAAAACTAAATGATCCCCACTAGTTTTCCCTCCGAAACATATTCTTAAAACATACTCACTCCCTATCTGCATTACCTAAGGGGGTGGACATATTAAATTTACAAAAATTATGTAAAAACGTCCATAACTTTCCCAGAGTCGCTCTTAGAGAAACAAAGTATACTACCGACCCCCATTAGATTCTCCTTTCAAACATATTCCTAGAATATGCTTACCCCCTATCACCATCTCCTAAGGAGGCTCCCATACAAGGATAGGGAAATTGCGATAAATCCCCCCTTCAGCTGTCAGGGTGCGGGGAAAGGTCAAACGCAGCACTAATCTCAACACATTTTCCTTACAACATACTTACCCCGTATCTCCTCCCCCAAGGGGATTGCCAAACAATATTTAAAAATATTAGGGCAAAAACTCTTACACGTTGTAAAGAGTATGTAAGATTCGGCACAGCGAATATAGCGCTCTTTCTTGTTTTTCTCAAAATATTGACCCATTTCATATCTCACCATTTAAAAGAACAACCACAACTAGCCCAATTAATTTCCAGCAATTTAATTGCCAAATATATCAGTTTGACTGGAAATCTAACTTTACCTGAGGTTGAAAAGTTTATAATTACCAAGGAATTTCTAAAGTCCTTACCAACCTAGACGCCACGCATTACAATTTTTAAGTCGTAAGAGTTGCTGGACTGTAGATGTAGTTAGCGACATTATTTTTCCTTAAAATATGATGTACAACCAGGTCTTTTGTCTTTTTAAAAGGTTAATTTATGCGCCTGGATTACAATACGTTCGTTAGATAGACTTTTAGTTGGACCTAGGCACTATCAGAATATAAATTTTACCCCATTTCACCTCTTAAGACCCAAACTTTCAAAAAGTCTGTTATCAGAAGAAACCAAATTGTTCCCCTATTTTGGCCGACTTTCACCCTATTTCCAAAAATACCGACTTTTTGGATATATACATCAACAGAGGTACCTGCAGTCTAAATGAGGGGGGCTAGGCATAACTTGTTGCTGAGAACCCCTAAATAATTTTGGTGTACCGCGCCTGAAATCAGTTGCATTAAAAATATTATTCTATACCCATGCTATAGTCTGATGTACAGTGAAAGCTTCAGAAAATCTGTTCAAAACAAGAATGCATATGTAAATCTCTTACCCTGTATGAAAATTTTTTCTTTCTTTTATATTGAAAGAAGCCTTGATATCTATTAAATTGGAGTTTACATTCGCATATGGCAAAAGTGTCCCATCTGTATTGTTGATAAACTATAGAACAAGGCGTTAAATAATATATTTTTAAATATTTAAAATATTTCAAAAACTAAACTGCTGTTCTTTTAAAAAATAATAAAAACATTTAAAAAAAACCACAAGTAGCTTAAAGAGCAAAAACCCAATTTAATTTGTTTTATTTATTGGCTTTTTAAATATTTTTTGAAATTTTTTTTCAATGCTTGTGCTAATAATTTTTCAGACATGCCAAATTGGTGAGCAATTAATATTCGAAAATTTAATGTGTCAACTTTTGTTTTTTTTTTCTTAATCATGAATGTCATAATTATATTTGTCTGCATTCCATATTATATGTAAAAAAGATTGGTTTTTTTTGTTGTTGTTGTTTTTTTTTTTTTTTTTTGATTTTTATAAAAAAAAAACATATATTTTATTTTGTTTTTAACTGTCAAAATGTTTAAAAATATAAATAAATGAAATTGAGTTATGTTTTTAGCATAAGACTGAAACATAAATATAACAATATGTTATGCTCGTGTTGGCGATTTTTTTCGCAAAAATAAAAAAAATAAACAAATTAAGAACATACTTTTACAATAATCATAAAATATGTTAGCACAAGCCAATGTGATGTACATAAGTATTTGACTAACTCGAATATAAAATACTCTAAATTAGATGAACATCACTTATCATTTAAATGTTAATGTAAACACTTAGGGTTGTATCCAAAAAAATTTTTTTAGTTTAACATTGGTTTTTTGAACAAAATTTTCAGACAAGCTCAATATTTGAAGTCTACTTTAAATTAAGTATGTTTATATTAATTTATTATTATTATTATAATTAAGTTACAATCTAGTTAACAATCCAACCACACTTGTCCCTAATAGAGAAGTGTTTTAAAAACAAATTGAAATATATAGAGCCAACAAAGAATTTCAAAATGCTGTTTGCTTATATGTGAGGGAGGCGTTGCCATAAATTAACAAAAATTGGGATGTCGCTGTATATTGTCTAAAAAGGCAGAGGCAAACAAACGGATTAATACACAATTTATATTTATAAAATAGTAAAGTAATATCGACTGCGGATAGTTCTTCCCATGTAAAGATTCACTAAACTATACAAGATAGCAAACAAATTTAAAAAGTATCATATTCAAACTCCGAAAAAAGAAGCTGTTTCCTTCGCGTTTTGAAAATTGTGGTACCTCAAAAATAAAACAAAAAAATATTTTGGTACTTTTATGTAGTTTTTGTAACTTTTACACCCAAAAAAAAGGTTATTTCATATATAATTTATATTTTTTTAACTATTTGGTACTTTTTTTAGATTAAAATCTTTATCCCCCTTATTTCCTAAAACGCAACGCTCTAAAACAAAAACAAAATGTATGGAAAAGTTTTTCAAATTTTATTTTTTTCCATACAATTGTTTGCGTTATAATGCGATGCATTTTACGTAATTAGTCTCTATGTTTGTGACACTTTTTTCCTTTTTTAAATTTATGAGTTTAGATATATAATATTAAATACTATTGACTGACACAATTAAAGGTTAAAAGTCAACTAAGTGAACAAAGAGTAATTTCTTATATTTTTGGTACTCTTTGGCCCCTTTTTAGATAATGAGTCTAATGTTAAAATTAAGGACTATACTACTTAAAGGTCAAAAGTCAACCAATTAAACAAAAAGTATTTTCTGATTAGCATAAAAATATAAATTTGAGGACTGAGGTCAAAATTTAACGCTGTCAGCAAAAAGTGATCTTCTAGTTAAGGAGTCTTTAAATATGAATTTTTAGTTTTTTTATACCAAAAAAAAAGGCCAAAAGTCAACTAAGTGGATACCTTTTTAGTACTTTTTTACATTTTTTGGGATTATGAGTCTTTAAATATAAAATTAAAGACTTTTAACTCAGATTGATATCGAAAGTCATTGGGTGGTATGTATGTATGTACAAGGTGCGCCAAAAGAAGTCATCCGAAGTTGTTTGGCTCTCATTTTTTTTCTAAATGAAAAACTTGGATTCTGCTTTTTGATTATGTTCATTTTAACCTTTAGAATTTTATTGCTCAAGTAGAGAAGATGATATCGATCAAATGGGCGCCATCACAACTAATTGCTATACGAAATTTATCATCAGTTCGGCGAGAACTTCCGGCGACAGATTGTCGCACTTACGTCGAATGTTGCCTTTCCAGGGTCTCAAGCTTGTTTTGTAAACAAGAAATTCCAAAAAACACCACAAAAAAGCCTTGAACGGTTAAGTCGAGCGATCTTGCGGGCCAATGTAAATCACCGGAACGAGAGATGAGGCAACTCGGGAACGCCTCCTACAGAATATCGGTTGTAGCTCGTGCCGTGTGTGCCATTGCTCCGTCTTGTTTGAACCAAATATCTTGCAGTCTAAATCTGTTCAATTGTGGCAGAAACAACTCGACTAACATGGCCTTTTAGCGGGCACCGTTCACTATTGTCGTTTGACCTGCGGCGTTTTCGAAAAAAATGACCCGATGAGTCCTCAAGCGTGAAGAGCTTACCATGCAGTCACGTTAAGGGGGTGTAATTGCTCCTCATTTATCACTCGAAAATTTTCGGTGCCCCAGAAGCGATAGTTTTGCTTGTTCACGTACCCGCTGAGGTGGAAATGAGCCTCATCGCTCATTATGATTTTGGTAGAAAAATCCTTGCACTTTGGCTTTGAGATTGGGAATGGCTTGGGCGTAGGCTACATGCGTTTGGAGGTCGACAGGCAGCAGCTGATGCACGGATTGGACTTTTTATGGGAACATGCGCAGGTTTTTTATCAAAATTCGCCCTAGGGACGACCGGCTGATAGCTAACTGCGGGACACGGTGTCGGGTCGATGTTTCTGGCTACAGCTCGACATCCTTGCCAACAGCGGTGGTATTCTATGCAGAACGGGCGCTCTAGGACCGGCCACTCTTGTTGGCATCTCGTGGTGTGGACCCATACTCTTTAAGGTAAGTGGCCAAACGGCGCAGTATTTGCGCAGTCAGTACCGGACAATCGGGGAATCGGCGACGGAATTCGCTTATTCCGTATTCTTGGAGAGTATATCGTTTCACGGCTTGTTCACTTGTATTCTAGACAGATGGTCTAGTGCACAAATCTCAAAAAAGATTTGACATTGGCCGCCAAATAAGACCATATTCAAATAGGGTGATTTATTTTGGCCCACCTTTTACTGTTTCTCATTTGCAGTATTATTTTCCAATGTCTGGAACTTTGAGTCCTAAAATATGAAATTAAGGATTTTAACCCAAACTGAGCCGAAAGTCAATTAAGTCGTCAAAAAGTAGTTTTTTCATATATAAAATTAGTTAGGCGCCCAAAAGGTCCTTTTTTTAATATGTTGGTACTTTCTTATATTTATGTTTGAGATCATTAGTGTATAAATATGAAATTAAGAACTTTTAACCCAGACTGAAGTCGAAAATCAATTTAGTGGTCAAAAAGTACTTTCTCAACACGTTTGGTAATTTTTTCCTTATTTGGGGACTATGAATTTTGAAGTACTAAATTAGGGACTTTACACCCAGGCTTTTTTCTAATTGTTGGTATAAGTTTTCATTTTTTTTAGTTTTTGTTTTTAGAAACATAAAATAAAAGTATGTTTAGAAGAGTGGATCAGTTTTTAAGGACTTAAATTTGTCAATATTGTGCCATCGAGTTTTCTACAGCTTTTGGCATGAGGATAAAGTTCCGATATAACATATCAAAAAATCATTTTCAAGGCGCTCAAACTAAGTTTTTTTTGGATTTTTTTCTCAACTTTTATGTATAAGGAAATAAAAAAAATCGGCTAATATAATTTTTTTTTAATTTGTTGGCTGATACAATATAAATTACGAAGTTTTCCCACCCTTATATTTACCCCTTTTGAGGCCCAGAGTCAACTAAGTTCCCGAAAAGGGTATTTTCACACATATGGTACTTTTTGCCTTTTTTTGAGTGTATGACTCCAAAAATTATGTATTATATGCTATTCCCCCAGATGAGGTCGGAAGTTAGCAAGGTTTTTCAACCACCCTTTTCAAATTTTTGGTACTTTTTACATATTTTTTCATAATGAGTCTCAAAGTATGAAAGTTGCGAAAAAGTACTTTGGTGGTTTTACATTTTATGAGATTATGGTTCTTGAAATATGATTCTGTTACCCCGATTGAGGTCAAAAGTCAAAAAGTTGACCAAAAATATTTTTTTCACATTTTTACTAAATTTTAAAGCTTTTGTGCAAATGATAACATTTTTCAATTTGGTGGTCAAAGTGTTTTTTTTTCCTTTTTTTTTTTTGCATTTCTATGGTAATGAGTCTATAAAAATTAAATAAAGGCAAATAAAAAGTACTTTTTATATATCTACTTTTGCTACAATTTTACATACATATTTTAAAAATAAAAAAAACTGGTTTCGGATCAGGATTGTGTAAAAAATCATCCAAATTTTGCAATCTAAGCTCTTTCGCAATAAGTACATTGTTTTATTAAATTTCTAGTAAGAAATACTTATACTTTTTTTGCTGGTGCTAACAATATGTGAAGAAATTTAAATACATATATGTAATTTTAATAAGTTATTATTGAAAATAGAATCTAACCCATTGTGTTTTGTTTCTTTTTTTTACTAGCTTACCCAAATTACATTTGCTTTCTGAGTAAATGTAAATTTTTATCCCTGTAGATCATCACTCTAAAGTTAGGGCATCTACAAACATCTAGATCGGCATCTAAAGATGTATGCCTCGGCTTCACAAAAAGACACCCTCTTTAAAATTTCTAAGCTCCCCCACTGTGTTTGTATTGTCTTATTGACCTATTCTAGAAAAGAAGTAAAAACATAAAAATTAAATTTAAAACCTTGTTCCGTTGTTGAGGTTTAATTATGCATAATTTTAAATAAAAGTCTCATTTGTGCTTAACTCGATTTAAAGGCGGCAAAATCTCTTCTATTTCTTTGGTAAAGAGTATTTTTTCTCTAAATTATTCCATTGAATTAGTTTATGATTAAATTTTTTTTAGAATTTTTAAACTGAACATTGCCATTGTTGTTGCAACTTTTGCTGTATTTGATAAAGTTGTTCCGTTATGTAGCAATTTTTTGAAAAAGTATCAACAATACCAAATGATGGCATATTTGTTGGTAACGTTTCACCTTTAAAAAAAATTAAAATTAAAAAATATATTAATTTGTTAGTTGTATTAAGAGCGTGAATACTTAAGGGGACTATTAAAATGATTATAATTTTATTTTTATTTTTTATTTAATTTTAATTTATGTATGATATCAGTTTGTGTTTTGCTACACAAATTTTTTTGTTGTATTTTTTTATTTTTTATATATTTTTTTTTTTTATTTTTTTTAAATTTTTTTCACTTTATCTTGTATTTTGTCATGTAACATTTTTATTGCAAATTGAAGATCATTTATCATAATAAAAAACTTTTGTGTTTTTTTTTTAACTTTTTGTTTTTGTTGTAATTTATCTACTTCAGTAAAATGGCCTGCAGCCATATAGTTTTTGCTGGTTTTTTTTTTTAATTTTATTAAGTACTGTCCAGGTGTCTATCTTGTCTTTTCTAAGCTTCTGTTTTCACCTCAATTACATTTTAAGTCATAATGACCAGACAATTAATCATTAAGTACGTGATTGTTGTACATATTTTTTAAAATTAAATTTTTTTATATATTTGTTTTTTTCTTCATTATTTTCTAATAATCCATAATCGTTTTTGTCATTGTTGCTAGCAAAACTTTAATTGTTGTAGTGATTATATTTTACAAAATTTTTTCAAAATATTATTTAGGATTTAATCCCAATTTTCTTGTTTATTTATAGGGTTTGTTGTTGGTTAAGTCTGTCTATATGCATTTCGTTGGTTCTTACACCAACTCATCAGTAGACTTCAACCCAAATTCTTAAAAAACTCAAGAATATTTTGTGTCTTTATATAATAACCTCATTAAACAAAATGAGAATTACTATAAGCAACCAAAACGTTCAAGTTTTTTTAAGAATCCAACAAACCAATATTCGCTATTCGCTTGTTTTGATTTTATATTTTATTTATATAAATGACAAAAAAATGTTAATAAAATAGTCAAGCCCTTAATTATGGAATTTAGTTTGGTTGAATTTGTTATGGTAAATCCAAATTTACTATAAATATTTTTACAAATAATTTGCAACAATTAATTAATTTTTTTTCTTAATGTTTATATAACAGCTTATATACATATGTTGCTGAGAACTGTAAACATGTTTCTAACCCTTTCTATACATATAAAAAATAATGGTTTGGAATATTTTTGAAAGCATATCAGATCAAAAAATGTTTACATCCTACATTCGTAATAATACAATTAACTCTTTAAAGGTACTTTCTTTTATTGTAAAAGTTAAGCATCAGCAACAGAAACGGTTCATTAATTTTTGATTTGGTAGTTTAGGTCTGTTATTATTATTATTATTTTCTTTTCTCAGAAAACATTCAACATAATAAGACTTTAAAAACTCATAAAAACCAAAAGAAAAGTTACACAAAAAGATCATGGAAAAACTAAGGTGCAGCTAATGGTTGCTGCAGCTACACAAACCCAACCAAGTCAATGTGATGCCGTCAAAAAAAATACAACAACAACATTCCTGTTTGGTATTTCAGATTTTGCATTTTATTGTGTTTTTTTTGCTATTTTAGCATGTAATTTGTGTTAAATTGACACACCTTTTTTAATACTTAATAAAAGCAGTAAAAAATCAACAAAAACAAAATATTAAACTAAATTAAGCAATAAATTGTTTTTACAGCGTTTTTTTTCTTTAACCCATTCCTTTACCAACAATAGTAGCTGCTGCTGCAGCAGCAACCAATATTTATTGAATACAAAAACATTTTTTTAGAAATATGTACAAATGTTTAACATAAAAATTGATTGCTTTTTATAAAAAAAAACACAACAATTTATGCAAATACAACAAATATTTTCTTAGTTACTTTATGGCTGCTTTAAATAATAAAAAATATATAAAGAACCAGAGGTTAATGATAAAACCAACAAAAAAAATATGCAAAACAAAAACAAAGTTTACTATTAAATTGAAAAACAAATTGTCATTAATATTGTCAAATAGATTAAAATTGATTTAAATCCCTTTACAAGTAATGGAGGGTAAACAAATTAACGGATGCAAAGTTTAATTAAAGCATAAAAATTTAGCTTGTAAATTAGCAACAATCAAAAAGGAAATAATTAGTTTCGGCTATTAGGTTGCGTTTTCATATTTAAGACCCATTTTTTTTACAAAACAAATTACTCTTGAAGTAAACCATGCAGATCGTGCAGGCAGTAAAAAAATTAAAACTCTTAAAACAGAAGCATTAATATTGTTTGCTTTATTAGACTTAATTTGCATACTTCTTCTATTGATAAAAAAATTTTTTTAATGCTTTTTGATGGCTTATTTGGCAATTTTTTTTTTAAGTGGAAAAAGGGCTCTTACTTTTATACAGGTCGGGTTGTTTTAAGGTAATTGAATGTTTTTTTTTTTTTTGTTTACAAGGTTTGTTTTAGGTTAAGTGTTTCTATATGCATTTCAATGGTTCTTACACCAAATCGTTAGTAGACTTCAACCAAATTCTTGAAAAAACTCATGAATAATTTTCTGCCTTTATATAAATAACTTCAATAAACTTATTGAGAATTATTATAAACAAACCAAAACATTCAAGAGTCCTTTGAAAAAAAAAACTCAACAAGCCACTTTTTGTTATTCAACTGTTTTTGATTTTCTTTTTCCCTTTTACATCTGGATAACCATTGGTTACCATTATATGTATCTATTTAAAATCAAAAACAGTTGAATAACGAAAAGTGGCTTGTTGAGAAAAAAATTAAAACCAAAAAAAAAATTTATTTTTTGCGAAAAATAAATAAAAAATGCCTTTGATTTTCAAAAAATCTAGTTTAACTCCATCAAAATGGTGTATTTCACTTGGCCTTTCCTTTTACTTTATTTTTTTTTTTATTGAAAATTCGAAAATAATTATTATTTACAATCCCTAATGAAAAAATTCCCAAAAAACATCGCGTAGTGTTTACGTTTAAGAAAAAGTTTGGTTGGATAACCGCCATACAAACGGCCCAATGAAATACTTGTTGCGCTACCCAAATCTGCCACAAAGTAGTTCTACTATGATGTATACGTTTCAAAAAAGCATAATTGAAAGGAGCAAAGGTAAAAGTATCCCCCATGTAAAAAACATAGCGCTCTAACCTGTTTCTAATTAAAAATGTTTGAATTATAGCTAAAAAGTCAAGTAAAATGGTCACCCCCGACACAACGGTATAACCCAAAAGTTTTTTCTTTCATAAGTAAGAAGCTGAGATAAAAACGACATCTGAAGCCATGATGCCCAGAGAGTCGCCTTAGGGAAAACACTAATTAAATTTTACAAGCACACAAGGTGAAAATCTTAATAATAAAAACAATTTAAATATAAATAATACTTAGCTTAAACAATTCGATCTTTTGAGGTTGGTTTATGCCACGCAGTAAAAAAGCATCCGTGCATTCTCATAAAGCATTTTCTGTCATTGGGCATCAATGGTCAGCGATCGGCAAAACCCCACCCACGTGTGGGGTCTCTCTCTGAGTATTAAAGATAGTATGAATAAAAAAATAGGTTTTGTAGTCTCTTGTGTCGGATGACCAGTGTGACCAGTTAAGATTTTAAAAATGTTTAATGAACAGATTTTTAAATTGCATTCGGTGCTTGGTTTAACTTATATATGGAAGTCTTCATTTTCGATATAAAAAAAAATTATAAGCAAAATGAGAATTAAACTAAGTAATAAACATATCAAAGATCTTATCCGCATAAAATATTGTCAATATACAATCAATATCTGTGAGATTATACAAAACAAAATTGTATTCTCTATGAATTCGCCTTGGACAAATAATTACGCTCAAAAACAAACAACCAACACAATCAAAACATAAGAGTATATGCGTGTGCCGATGAATGGTCTTAAGCCAATAGTTTTTGTAGTCGTGGAGTTACATATGTGGCTGCAGTGCCTGTCATTTCAAATTTTTTTAAACATACAAATCTTTTTTACAAAACTTTTTAATATTAAAAAAATATTTACAAATAAGTTAACAAGCTTTTCAAACAAAAAATTTAGAACGTTTTAAATGTTACCTTCATTTCAAACAATAAATAATTTTCCTCAATATTTCTATAGAAAAATATGGAAAACCTTAATATGACAGTTAAAAATTTTTACCTGCGTATCATGCATTTTAAAGGCAAATGAACGCACCAGACTTTGTGTCTACTTATTTTTTAGCAGTAATTAGGGATTTTCCAATATGTTTTACAGTGACGTTAATAATTATTCGTCTAGCTAATGTGCTCCTTTAACGTACACGTGAGCGATCGCGCTAAACCGTTAGTGATTGTTTTGATTTTATTACAATAAGATACCACATACGGATCAGTGCTTAAAAGTTTTCAATTCGCTCGAAAGTTTTTACAGCTACCAACTTGAAGCCTGCTGCAAAGTAGTTTTGGTGTAATGTCGAGCTTTTAAAAACAAGGATTGACTCAATTTATGGCATATGCACGATATACAGTCCTAGTTCAAAATTTCTAATTTTCTATTTTCAATTCATGCAAGAATGAATCAAAAATACTTAAAAGGTAAAAAAAAGTACACATTGACCGCCCTATTTATTTTCGAACTGAATATGGGTCAATGGTCCATTATTTTATAAATTAAAATTTATAATCTCCAAATCTGCAAAAAAAATCCAAAAATGTGCGGAAAGTACTTTTTATTCATCAAGTTTACCTTCGGTCTTAATCGGAAAAAATAGTCCTTAATTTCTTATTTCTTAACTTAAAATTTCAACAAATGCAAAAAAAACAAAATGGTGAAAATAGTACTTTTTGACAACCTAATTTATTTTTAACCTCAATCTGAGTAAGCTCCACATTTTAAGATTCACTCTCATAAACTACAACACAAAATCAAAAAAAAAAACAAGGAAAAATACTTTTTGATCGCCCTATTAACTTTCGACCTTATTGAACGTCGAAAAAAAATTTTAAAAAGTACCAAAATTATGAGAAAAGTACTTTTTGTTGACTTTCGGCCTTAATCGGAGTTAATGGTCCTTAGTGTATTATTTGTATAAACAAAATCGCAAAAAAGGCCAAAAAGTACCTTAAAGTCTTATCTGGGTTAATAGTACTTTATTTCACATATCTTGACTCCAAGTCTCGAAAAATTGAAAAAAAATTATCTTAAAAGTATTCAAAAATAATACTTTCACTTTTTCCCCTCTTAGTAAAAAAAATTCCCAATTAGACCTTAGTATAATTTGAAGATTTTTCTATCTTCATTGGTCCATAAGTTACGAAAAGTCACTTAAAAGTGTGAAAATATTATTTATATAATTTTCTTAACTCTAAGCGTCAAAAATTTTGGAAAAGTTTCCATAATCATATTATTTTTTTTTAAAAGCTGCCGACTGAATTTCAAATTCTACTTGCATTTTTACTGGCTAGGAAGCTACAAAAATTTGCAAAATACTTGGGTTCCAAAATTTAAAAGAGTACGGACCCTACTGTCCATTTTTTTGAGATCTTTTGAGCGCACTTTAAATTTTGTTTCTATTTTTATTGGCTTAGAAGCTGCTAAATTTACATAAAAAGTACCAATATATAATTGGTGTCCATTTGTTAACCCTTTTGGGCCAAATTTTCAAAAAAGTACTATAAAAATCTTCATATTTTTTTGATACCTGTTGAACGCAATTTGAATTATGTTTCTATTTGTCTTAACTTTAAAGTTTAAAAAAAAAACTAAATATTATTTAAACCCTTTTTTTCTGTCCTTTATGGTAAAAAAATGTTAAAAAAAGTACCAAAAATACAATTTTTACCCTCTTTTTATCCCTTAGATTCCAGATATAAAAAAAAGTACCAAAAATGTTTTTAAATTTTTTTGGGACCTTTATTGGCTTAGAAGTTACAGAATTTTCCGAAATTTCGTCTATTGGATCTATACCAGAGGCCAGCTCAAGACGTCACTAAATAAGGCATCATCTTGAATTTTCAATTCATTCCATATACCTTACGTGTGCACACACGACAGTAAGTGCTGTGCTGTATTGTTCGCTATCTCTTTTGTTTACTTAAATGAAAAAAATATTTACACTTAAGTTAACAACAACGGCACATCAATTTATCATGATTACACATTTCAATTTCAATTCATCTTGAAACTTTACTGTTGACGGGATGTTTCTGGTGTGATTGTTTTAAAAACGGGGGTTGATTTTTAATGTATGTATGTAATGTAATGTAATTATATATGAATTTTATATTGATTTTCCTGCTTTTATATATGTTTGTTTATGTATCTATTTAACATTGTGTATAATACACACAGTTTTGTTGTTGTTGACCACACATCATCACAGTAATTTTTTTTATCGATTACACATCACGACAGTATATATGTTGCATCAACAACAGTGCATGACACCACTCTTTATTCTTAACTACACTACATTGCATCACACAAACTGTGTCAGCTACACTACATAACAGCACTTAAACAGTTTAATCGCAACAACAGTACAAGAATTAGAAAATCATCCGGGTCTTGAATTAGCTTGAAATATGTCTGGATGCAGGCCTTTACTCTATACATTAAAAAGGGTAACCGCAGTTTAATTTTTGGGTCTCTAGCTTTTCGCGTTTGGGCTGTACGATGATGAATCAGCCAGTTATTAATTAATTTAGTGCATAGGAATTTTGTCTAAATGTGATACAAAGATTTTGTAAAACAGTCAGCTTTTAATGGCATTTTATTGTAGAGGGAATATAAGATTCGGTCTTATTGAAACACTGTTGGCTTTAGGGACAAAATTTTAAGCATTTTTGAATGCCAACATCCAGCAAAATTGGATTTTCCGTTATTAGAGAGTTTAAATTAGAGCATTTAAAATACAACTTAAGGGTTTGTTTTGCTAAAATATAACAAAAAGATATTTAAATTTTGCAATTTTGTAAGACGAATATTTTTTTGCAATACTGCTCTAAGAGAAATTGCAAGAAATACGGGTTATATATTATGGTGACTCCTACTCGAACAACTTAGCGCGAATTTTTATAAATAAAACATGTGTGTTTTTTGCAAATCTATGGGAAAACACAAAAGCGATAAACAGATAACAAAAACAAATCCAGCAGCAAGGAGAGAAGCCAATGTGTCAAAAAGATAAAGCTACTTTAATACCTGCTAACGGGGCAATAAAGCGCACATTGGGCTAAATAACTACATATTTACACTGGGTCATAAATATTTATTTAAATTGGCTTTTCGGCTGCCAAAACAAAAACTACCAGCTACCTGCCAAGAAAAATATACAACACTAACTAACTACATAAATATATTGGTAAGGCGCGTGAGAAACTTAAAATTGTTAAACAAACAACAGCAATAACAAATATATTAAAAAAGGATCTGGGAATTTCTAAGGCTTATGATGGGATATTAAAAGGCAGCGTGTTAAGGAAAAACCCTCAATGAAAACTAAAACTAGAATAACACACGTTTTGCCAACAATATTATCATTACAACTGCTGTCATTGCTTTTAGTCCTTACACATACTCACTAACGGACGGGTATTATGGTGCCGTTTAGGGATTAAACAAAGACCAAACAAACGTTGCAAAATACAATGGAAAACGTTAAAGAAACATGTGCAACAAACGTAAGTATATTCATCAACTTTATTTGCGTTTTGCACGTTTTTTTTCTTTGTTTTTCCTTAAAATTCCTGTTAAAATTTCTCTAGAATTTCCATTATCACGCATTCGGTGTAATATTCTTATGAAATTACCTCTCAGCGTTTAGATCTTTTGTAATTATTCTCGTTTCGTTTATCTTTTACGGTTTAACTATTGTTTTGTTTTGCTGTTAGTTATTGTGAAATGTGTTTCAATTGGTCGTTGGAAATTTTAGAAATTTTATTCCATTTCATGTTTGTTATTAACAAATAAATACTAAAATATTTGTTGGTTCTTAAAAATTTTATTACAAATTTGTTTGCTTTGAGCCTGGAACAAATGCTTTGTGTATAAATATTTTCTAATGCAGGGATTTTCCTAATTAAATTCCAATTGATGGAGGGATGGGTGGATGTATCATAAATATTTAAAATTAAGAAGTTGATTAAAGTCAAAAATGTTTTTAAGGAAAACTGAAAATCGAGTTGAAAAACAAATTTTTACCGAAAGTTGTAAAATATTGATTTCAAATATTTAAAATCTTTCTTTTGGGATCGAAGTAGTTGAGATTCACGCAACTTAATTGCCATGAACACAAAAAAGAATTCGGTTTCTAAAGATAAATTAATTATTCAAGTGGCAAAAGGGGACGAAATATTAATTTATATGTTTTCATGTAATTTTATTTAATTAACTTTAACAATTTTTTTTGCAAACCACAATTGCTATAAAACCGATAACTGAAATACTAAATAAAGTTGTTATTGCTTAATGAAATCGATTATAAATTATGTCGTCAATAATTGTAGAAATGAAACCATATATTTTTATGGGATTATTAAAATGTCTCTTAAGAATATTAATTATTTATAAAATACTAAACATAAAAATATGAGGTTTAAGTACAGAAGGTAAAGAAATAAAAAACTTATCACGCCAAGTTAAGTGATCGTTATGTTCTTGATCATAAAAAATATATGCGCTGTTATACTCGTATTATTAATGTCCGGGAAAAGTTTTCAAAAACATATTCAATTCTATTCTATTTGGCGGCTGCACCATGAACTTAAAGGCAACATATCTATAACACAACATCAGTTCCTAACTGGTATTCTCCAGCTGTATTTAGGCGATGCTGCCAGTCAATCATTGTAATAGCTAGAGTTCCATTATATTTCAAGCACCTGACTTACTTTTTTGTTGTTTTCGGTGAAGCTTAAGAAAAATAAATAAGAATTGCTTAAAAAGCGTTAATTTACTAAAATTAATAAAAAAAATGAGCCCGACTACATTATACCCTACACCCCAGCTGTCGGCACTGATCTCCAGGACTCGAAACTCTCGATTAAAATATCGAACACCATTACATTACCCCAGGGTAACTGTTTGGTATACCTTATCCACGCATGAGATATTTGAACCATTTTTTTCGGAAATTCTCTAGGCTAGGCGACGAATATCAGCGGTGAAAATTATCAACGCTAATTACTAAATTCTTTTTGCCAAACCTACGAGCTCATCCATCATAATCTTCACACAAGCGTGGTTTCAACAGGATGGTGCGACTGCATACACAGCCAGAGCTTCAATAAATTTGCTTCCCCCAAAAAGTGGTCAGTCGCTTTGGGGGCAACCCGTAGCCACCGAGGTCATTTGATTTATGGGGCTACCTCAAAGCGAGGGTTTGTATTTACAATCCCCAATCTCTTGTAGGTTTGAAAGAAAAATATTCGTTGACAAATCCGCTCAACTAAACCAACTTTACTACTGCGCGTGGCGCAGAACACAAGACTCCGATTTAAACAGTGTGTTCAACTCGACGGAAGACATCTGAATGACATACTCTTGAAAATATAAAATTATCATTTCCATTTTATCGTTCAATGCTCTTTGTAAAATTTGTGTCAATTTTTACGCTTTTTATTCAAGTTTGAAAACATAAATTTACCACCAGACCCCTGTTTTTGTTGTATTTACAATTCTAGTTGTTAGTGCCAATTCAACAATAAAATAATTGTATTTACAATTTGGTTGTTAATATGACAATTAGTTTGTCGGAATTTTTTTTTTTGTAGATGCAAAGTTGACATAAATTAAGCAGCCTGAGTTCATTGGCGCAAACTTTGTGCTTCGTCCGGTTAAAAACAGCTGATTTACAACTCAATTTTGGTATTACAAGATACAATTATTATTACATCGGCATCTTCTTGGTATATTGCAAATAGCATCACTTACAAATATCTTCAGGTTCTACTAATTACACGCGAAATCTAAAACTCTATGGACAAGTTTTTAAATAAGCTGCGAGTATATCTCAGTCCTCTAGTTCAAAATATCTGACAACATCGCGGACACACTCGTTTAAAAAGGAGAGACACTGTTGACCACAGATGAAGCCACTTGAATTGTTGTTGTATTAAATTTGAGAGCTTAAAATTTAATCTGGCACTGGCCGAACAAATGTCAGGTGTTTAGTTTAAAAATTTAAATACTTTTGTAATGGAATTAAAGTTTTAACAAACAAAATATGAGCGTTGTTCCGGGGCCTTAAACAATTCGGGATGACTTGGCAAACTTTATTGAATAGAAACGTCAAGGCAGTAAAACATTTTCAGCTGTCAAATTATAGTTAATGATAGTAATTGTTCTCAAGCAGCTCAACAAAAAGATCAGATCAAGGTACATTAAACAAGGTAGCAGCAACTGGTCAGCTGACTTTTATTTCCGTGATCTATTTTCTAGCTTAGTTTGGCGAATTTTTTATGTTATATTATGATTGTTTATACTGTGTGTTTGGCTGAAAGCAACATTTTTGACACGTTAGTCAGAATTTAGCATAACAAAACACATGCCATGGTGAAATTATGTGACAAGGTGGTGTTACGAGCAAAGCTGATCTACTTTTTTCATGCATAAATCGAGGATGGGTTGTCAAAGTTGTTTACTTTTACATTTTTTTTTTGACACCTGAGCTAACGAAAACTACAACAAAAACGAAAATTTTATTCACCAAATTTTGTTGTTGTATAACCACCACCCCCTGATGCATTATTGCGCCATGACACATGCTTAATTTTGGCAGGAAGTTGTTGTTGTAGAGACGAGGTCACCTTATTATGCCACTATGCACCAGATAAAATAATTTTGGTTTTATATGAAGTGTAGTTTTCTAATACATATGTGGGCTTGAAAACGGGCCAGGTTAAGCTTATAGCAATTAAAAATTTTTTTTGTTCTAAATCCATTTTTAATTGCAAAATATAAGTTTATTACTTCCTACTTATAAAGTACAACTGCAACTATATAAAAATTATAAGTATATCTTAAGTTTTTCCTTTTCATGCTGGAAAAGATGCGGCACCCCATAATGTCTTAATTACTTACTTATTTTATTATTTTATTTAATATTTGTTTTATTATGATAAAGATTTTTAACTTACTGCAAATAAAAATATTGTCATACATATATACACATCAACTTATTTACATAAATACTTGAATCCATAATCTTTTAGTCTGAAAAAGATGTGAGTGACTAAGTGAAACGTGATGTCGTAAAACAAGGTTAAGTTTTATGATTATGAGTTGTTATTTCGTAAGAAATTGTCGTAAATAGTGGAAGAGTCTTATAGATACTAAAAGGCCAATAAATTGCCCATTAAAATAAGTTCCATTTTTTTGCAGAAAAAAAAATAAAATAAATTTGATATAAAAAAAGTTTTAGTATTAAAAAGAAACCAAATCCGGCAATTTGTTTGCATGACCGTGACAAAATGTCTGCCAAAGTCTATGAAATTATTTTGTAAAAAAATTGCTTGGTCTTCTGTTAAGACAAGTAAAAACATATAAAAAAAATCATTAAAAATCCCCAACATTAAAAAAAAACAAGAACGAAAGCAATGTCTGTCTGGCTGTCCGTCCATTGGTTTTTTGTTTTTAGTTTCTTTTTTACCGCCTGTTGATCAATTTCGTTGCCAATTTTGCTTCTTTATTTTTTACAATTCCTTTATTAAGCTAATTTAGGTTTGTTTTATTCCAGCAATTTAAATGTTTTTTTACAGGAATTTATTGTTAATTACGTGAACCATACGATTATCACGTTTAAGTGTGACACTTACTGTGACTCTCTCAGCTGGAATAAAGGAAATGCTCTGCGCATGCCGACCGTTTTAAGTTGCATATATTACATATGTAAGTGTGTATGTGTGTGTGTGCTTTTATGTGTATGTGAATTTTTTTAGCTATTTTTTAACATTAATGAACCCCATAATTTTTGTGTTTTGATTAAGGCCAAATACCTCTTTGTGGCTTGTTAAAAATTTTAGAAAAATTGAAAACTAATGATCTAAACACAACTGGGACGAAAGGCGAATTTTTCGTTGCCAATATTAGCTTAGAAAATAAAACAGATTTGTGTATATGAAAATGCACACCTACAGTGCACCGACTAAGATTCGTTATGCGTAACGAACTCTGTTTATTTCTATTTTTAACGCCGACCTACACGTAGAGTGACCATTTTTCTATAAATTTTTTAAATCTTGTTTTAAATAATGTTACTTCAAGAATTTTTTTTACTTTTTATTTGTTGCACATAATGCACTTTCTTTTTAAGTATTTATTTCAAATTTTAAATGGTATTTTTTTCAATTAATATATTTTTCAACTAGTCCTTCTTTTTTAAGAAATATGGTCACTCTATCACAGCTATTTTATTCGTTCTAAATGTGTTTCAGTTGATGAATTTACGCAACAGACGAATTCGTCGTATAGTGCAAAACTCGTCGTTCGTCCCAGTTGTGCGTTGAGCATAATTCTACCCTTAATATTTTTAAAATTATATAAAAAAAATACATTTTCGTATATGGAATATTAACCTTCTATGTGTTCTTTAATTAATCATCTCAAAACAAAAATTCAATGCTGTTTTTATTTTCCCTTTGATCTTTTCAATGCATTATTTATACACAAACACAAATCAAGACAAACCACTGTGCTCTTAATGACGTTGATTTGTATTGATAAATGAAAGCATGATGAACAATTTCTCCAGATAATTAATAATAAAACAGCCGGGAGTCCCTAGAAAATAAAGACAATATAAATGATTATTTTGTTTGAAGAAAAAACAAACAAACAAAAAAACATTTTATTAAAGTTTTTCTTTATATCAGCACTTTTAAGTGGAAATACATACAAAGAAAAGTATTAGAAAATATTCAAAGCAAACATTTTAATTTAACTGGCAATGATTTTTTTTATATATAAAAAAAAATCTTTCAACCACCCATGATCATGACAGAGTTTTATAAACAAAACCGATTATCACCATCCAGCTAAAGCTATAAATTTTAACAAAAAAACTCATCTCCTCATCATAATCATTATCGTCTTAATCAATTGTGGCAACAACAGCGTCATCAGCATAAGTAACGTCCACAACCACTTGAATTCAATTAATCTGTAGTTCATGCCTTTCTATTGGGTGTTCTTTGAATTCCTCCTCTTCTAGTAATTAGTTGTTTAAAACATGTCAAGTCACACTTTGAACTCAAACCCAAACGAATTTTCAATGTTAGATTTTATAGTCAGCATTACTTTTGTATTACTTCAACACATAGTGTGTGTGTGTGTAAGTACTCATTCCCAATCTTACAAAAAAAAAGTTAAGCACAACAAGCAGTGAATCCCATTGCCGTTACAGACTGTAACTTGCAGTGGAGCTGTGAAGCACAATTAAATGTGTATTTTTAAAGCCTAAAACAATTTGGTTTACTATTTGCTGATGACGACTTTTGGTTTTCATTTATCGATTTTTATTTACATAAGTTTTGAAGAATACTGAAAACAGTGAACGTGATTTTTAAGTCACTGTTACTTTTAACAGTGACGGTGATCGCTTTTTGTTATTTTTCACAAACAAATATATTACTTTAAATAACATATGAAATTAAAAGTAACAACATCGCAGGTAACAGTTCCTACACAGGAACTTTAAATTCCTCTATTCTTTTTCAGACGACATATGCCACTCATACTCCTTTAATTTTAAATCAGAAATAGGCGAAAACGGAGCGGCGCTTTCCTGCTTTCCCTTTTGTTACGTACGTGGGCACACATATGACAAAAGTAAGATCGCTATATTTGGCTCTGCCAAATCTTAGATACCCATCACATTAGCCTTTCGAAACCTTGAACTTATTTTCTTTTTTTGAATTATGAAATACATATTTGAATATTATTATTTTTTAAATAGGGTGGCTGTGGATATCGTAGCTGGTTTTACCATTAGTTTTTCAAATTTCTAGGAAAATGTTTGCACGGAAAAATGAGTTGGGGTCAGTCCTACATTTGACCTATCCACGGGCACCCTGAAAGCTGTAGACGGGGGTAATTTATAATCTCGCAAACTTTGTGTAGGAGCCTCCTTAGGCGATGGAGATATGGCGTAAGTAAATTCTAGGAATATCTTTGGGAGGGGAAACTAATAGGCTTTATATCTCTAAGGCCAACTCTGGCAAAGTTATGGGCGTTTGTACATCATTTGGGTTAGTTTTAAATGGCAACCAACTTAGGGGATGGAGATAGGGGGTAAGTATGCTTTAAAAATATGTTTGAGAGGAAAAATTATTGGTGATCTGGGACATATTTTATTCCTCTAGGGGTGACTCCGGGAAAGCTGTAGTGGTTTTTACCCTACTGTTTTTTATTTTGTATGGAAACCCCCTTAGAGCGTGGAGATAGGGCGTAAGTAGACCCTAGGAATATTTTTTGGAGGGAAAACTAATGGGGGTCGCTTATACTCTTTTTTTCTTTAAGGCCGACTCTGTGGAAGTTATGGGCGTTTTTACATTATTTTTGTAAATTTTGTATGGCAACCCCCTTAGGTGATGGAGATAGGAGGTAAGCATGTTTCAGGAATATGTTCGAGAAGGTAAGCTAATGGAGGTATGTGATACTCTTTATTCCTCTAGGAGTGACTCCCTATTTTGTTTGCAAACTTTGTATGGTAATTATGTTAGAGGCTGGAGATAGGGGATATCTATGTTACGCAAAAATAATTTAAAGGTCTTACATTTTTCCTTTGTAGGAGCACCCTGGAAGCTGTGGGAGCGATTTAAAAACTATTTTAAAAAACATTTTCCCCGTACATATTATTCTGATAACAATACAATTCAATGGTTTAGGGGTCATATCCTTAGTGCAGGTTTTTATAAAATAATGTGAGAGTAAAATCGGCAGAGATGTGAAGCTTTCAACAATTCTTGTTTCGTTTAGTTAGCTTTTTTATATCCTTCACATAGTTAAAAGAGTATTTATATATAAAAAAATTTTATTCCCAATTCCAAGATGGAAAAAAACTACACTTAAACATACATACATATATGTATATGTACATATGTTTGTAATGTGACAAAATTCTAATTTCGAAATCCTATTTATTTAATTACAATTATTCTGTGGGCTTGTGAACTAAAAATATTTTAATTTTTTAATCTTCAATATTTATAAGTCTGCTCTGCTTTAATATTTTGTGGTTGGGTTACGTACTTAGTACTAAGTTCGCAATTAGGGTTCCCAGTTAGGAGTTTCAAGTCTTATTTTAAGTGATTTTCAACACATAATTTTTTGCCATTAAAGATCGCTAAAGCAAAAAAACTAAACGTTACTACGAACATTTATTTTCAATAAATTTCATTTTTTTTGTTAACAAACTTTTAACTAATAAGTAAAAGGTATTTTTTTTTTTTTGGTTAAAACAAGTCAAAAAGTGGTTATGCCGCATCAATCACTTTTAACAAAAAAAATTTTTCTTTCTCTTAAGCTCGAAAGAGTAGTGCATCAGAATCACTTTCTGAATCGATTTAAGTATGTCCATCCGTCCGTCCATCACCATATCAAGTTGCAATTTTAAAGATCTTTTGCTCAAATTTAGCGCAGACAAGTGTTTTGGCACTGTTCTTGGTTATGATCGGTAAATTTTGTTGGCATAGCCCTCATACAAATAGCCTCCCAGAATTAGCTTTTCAGACAACTGATGCCTCCAAAATAACCCTTTTTTGACAAAATATTGCAAATGTGGCTAAATCTATGCCACTAACTCCCGGAATTAGCATTTTTGGAAATAGCTCGAATTATACACCACCTTCTCAAAATTTTGAACAAATGTTTATCTTTATGCCACCAATTATCATATCAAATACAAATATTATCGGTGTGTTTTTTCATAAAGCCCCCATACATATGTTGTGTAGAGTATAATATGGCCGAGCTTGACCGATTAAAACTTTCATTTTATGTTTTTTGATTAAAATATCGCAAAAAGCCGACCCAGGGTGGATAGGTCAAAATGTTATTATCTTCTACAAAAGAATAAAATTGTCTTATTGTTGCTAAATAAAGTTTTTTACGTTTTGCTAATAAAAACTTGATTTGGCTTTGAATATTTCTTCCTTTATTTAATACTTTTATTATTTATTCATATAATGTTTCTATTTTTGGCAAATTCCTAATCCACAATCTATAAACCTCAATATATTATTCCTGTTCCATTAGTATTTGCATACATTTATATATATATAATATAAACTTCTCAAGTTTTTTGTATTCAAAAAGAAACCCTTAAATACAAAAAAAGTGGAATACATTTAAAACACTAAATACTTAATAAATGAATTGAAATTATTTAAAATTAATTGGCGCCAGCCAACCATAAAATTAAAGACTTTTGTTTATTTATACGATAAAAGCATGTTTATTATTTAAAAAATCATAACAATAATGATAACAATAATAATATTTCTTTTAAATGATTAAAACATTTTGTTTATTTAAACGTTAATAAATTTGTAACGAATTAAAATTAAAGTCACATACAGCAAAATAAATCTTTTAACTGGTAAGAAACTGGAAGAGTTGTTGTTTTCACGTTTAAATTTTTTAAGCACTTAATTCAAAACTAAGAAATATATATGTATGTAAATAAATATATAGCCTTGTACATATTTTTAAATGCCAAAAAACCCCAGTATTCGTACTATACACCATTTCCAAATGTACTCAAATTATATTTCAAAATTTCTAATTCAATTTTAGGAAGAACTTTTAAAGTTTCTAATTAAAATTAAAAATTTTTAGAAACTTTTAATTTAATTTCAGAACTTTGAAATTCAATTTCAGAAATTTCAGATTAACTTAAAAATTTTTTACATCGTTTTTTGAATTTTTTACTCAATTTCAGAAACTTCTTATGCTGTTTAAAAAATTTTTAATTGCATTTCAGAAATTTCCAAATCAATTTCGAATGCTCCTAATTAAATTTCAGAAGATTTAAATTCAGTTTTAGGTATTTATATATATATTTCGGAAATGCTTAATTCAGTCTTAGAAATTTCTTATTAATTTAAAAAATTTCTAAGTCAATTTCAAATGTTTACTTTAATTTTAAAACCTTAATTTTTAGCCTCGCGATGGCTAGGTAGCCTAGTGTAATTTTTATAATTTTTATTTTAATTTTACAAAATTTTAGTTAAATTAAAAAATTTTTTAACTCGATTGCAAAAATTCATAATTAAATTTATTGAATTTCTTATTTATTTGCAGATTTACAATTTCTATTTGTATTTGAAAATCTTCTACTTTTGTTTTAGAGTTTTCCATTTGTATTTTAGAATTTGAAAAAAAAATCTCTGAAATTGACTTAAACACCCTTATTCTGAAGTAGTTATAAAGTTGACCTTAGTTAGCTTTTGCATTTGCCAAGGTAATGTTAAGCACCCTGGATTCCATTACATCGAGTAAGTGAAACTGGCTATCGTTTCCTTTTGTATTGCAACAATAGGGAACCAAGGGTCTATGTGGGGTCTTGTGGACCAGCTAGTTCACCATAACCTTAACTTATATGACTTAACTAACCTAACCTAACTTTATTCAATTTATTTCGCTTTTTTTTAAAATACTATCAAAAAAATATAATACAAACTAACAATTGATTCAAAAATTAAACTTAATATGCCTACAAAGTTTTGCTTATACGTTAAAGAAGTTATCATACCCAGCTGGCCACGTCTTCAAGACACCTTTACGAAAGTCATAGTTTGTCGTAGGACATAATTCAAGGGCAGTTTGAAAAATCCTAAAGAAATTTTAATACAAAAGCATAAAATCATACAAAGTTAAAAGAGCGAAGGTTTCGCTCATTTTATGACTCCATATAGAAGATCAAAGTAATTAAATTATATTGTATTGTCTTACCTTTTAAATTAAATGCTTATATAAGTAGGGTGACCATTCACACTGATTTCATCAATATACATATGTATGTGCTGATTCTTCGTTTGGTGTACAGACTAAAAATTTATATACCGAAGTGTACTGATTTTTGAAAAAAAAAGTACTAATTGCACTGATTTTTCAGGATAATTTTATATTTTAAAAATATTTTTCTCAAAAAATATATTCAATTTAAGCTAAACTAGACAATTAGGTATTTTTCTAGCAACTGAAAATGTATTAAAATTATTTTAAACTCTTTAATCTAGTTTTAAGTCGGTTAACAGCTCTTTAAAAACTATAATAGATTTTTTGAAAAATTATTTTCTGAACCTTTATTGATATGCGACCTGTTCTTTAATAAATACATATGTATTAGAGGCCAGCCCAAGACGACACTAAATAAGGCATCATCTCGAATTTTCAATTCATTTCATGTACCTTACGTGTGCACACAAAAAATTAAGTACTGCGTTGTATTTTTCGCCATCTCTTTTGTTTACTTAACTTAACTTAAATGAAAAATATATTCAGAGTTAAGCACATTTAAGCAAACAACCACGTCACATCAATTCATCATGATCGCACATTTCCATTAAGATTCATCTCGAAACTTTACTGTTGGCGTGATGTTCCTGGTGTGATAGTTATAAAAAACGGGGGTTGATTTTGAATGTTCATATGTATGTAATGTAATGTAATTACGCATGAGTTTTATATTGATTTGCCTGCTTGTGTATATGTTTGCTTGTGTATGTACCCACTCAACATTGTGTGTATTATTATTTGTTAACTTTGTTGTTGTTGCCACACCATAGGCACAGTAATTTTTTTTATCGACCACAGTCTCGACACCACTCTTTATTCTTAGCTACTCTACACTGCAGCACAAAAACTGTGTCAGCTACTCTACATTTCAGCACTTAAACCGTTTAACCGCACAATAACACAAGAATTAGAAAATTATGCGGTTCTTGAATTAGCTTGAATAGGACTTGATGCAGGTCTCTAATACGTATACACCTATACGGGCGGACATATTTATCTACTCAGGCAGGAATTTATATTCGATCGCTATAATTGAAGGTCGTTATATTCTAAACAATCAGAAAGCGTACGGATTAAACCCAGAAATAAATGGTCCCCCTATATATAAAAGAAATACCACAAATGTCAATGGAAACATCATTTAATACGATATGGTCTTTGAAGCTTTGGTCAACTGGCCACATATTAAAACGATAAAGATAAACTGCACTGATAAGAAAAGTATTAAAAATAATATTTTAAGGGCTTTTACCGTGACGATTAGGCATTTTTTTTCACTTGCAAAATATATATTTAAACAGACCCTAAAGAGCCGCCAAAAATTAAACGAACTAAAACTAAATTTTACAGAAGTGATAAAATCTCATTTACTTTTGCAAACTCTTAAGACTAGTTAATAAAATAAAAAATAAATGAATTGAGAAAAGGAATAAAGAAAAAATAAGTTAAATCTTTGCTTAAAGTCAAAAATGTAGAGTGAACTCAAAACAAAAGTCAACCTAATATCGTTTTTATTTTAAAAAGGCGACGACCAAGTAGAAAATATTAAAGATCATCATGGTGATGGCGTTGTTAGTAATGAGATGTTGCTGCTATGGAATGCTAGCGTGGAGTACAGCCCCTTTTTTGTACCATAAAAAAATAAGCTTTTCTTACAGCCAACAACAATTTAAATTTTTATTTTAATCAAATACTAAGTAACGCTCCACAAAATTAACCCATAAAATCGTATCATATCCCATTGTTTACTTTTGTTAAAGCTGGCTTTTTCAAACATTATTTATTTTCTACATTTTGTCAATTAATTTGCAAAAATTATAAATTCAGTTCTTTTTATTAAAACAACTTTAGACACAAACATTTATTAAAGCAAATTCGATTTCGTTTTAAAACAACCGGTTAAATCGCAGTGCTGATTGAATTTTTATTCTTTCCTAAGCTAAACTAATTCGATTTTTATGGGCTCTTAAAAAGAACGATTTTATATTTAAGCTAAATGATACAATTTGGCGGCTTCTTATCAAACGAATAATCAAGCTTTGATATCGCTTTCTATTAAACAAAAAAAAACTTGCGAAAACATTTACTAAAGTCTAAATCATTCAGACGTTTATCCGGAAATATCACTTAAAAGAAATCGTCTGCTAATAATGGAATATTGATCGTTATTTAAAAAATTGTTAATATTTAATAGAAGTTGTTTATAAGTAAAACAAGTTTCATTCAAACCAAAAGTATGAGTTACAGAGCAAAATAGAAGCATAAAAGTGGCACAAGAAAATTTGACTCCTACGAACAGTTTAGTTTTTTCTTTATTGGTTAAACTTAGATAAGGAAGAAATAAGAAAGGAAAACAACTTATATTATTTAATGTCAATTTTACACAATTTTTAAAAATTTGATGGTTCAGTTTTCTTTTTGCTAGGCAAGCTGAGATGTGCCAAATTGGAAGTTTAAGATAAATTTATTGGAAAATTTTGTACAATTATTTCGTTTCGAATTATTTGAGCCAGAATCATGCTATGTCTCTTAAGTGGAAAATATCTCGATCTTGAAATTTTTTAATTAACTTGCTTGGAACAAAATAAATGTGATAACCTTACGTGTTTATGGAAGTAAGCAGAAATCTAAATAAGAGTTGTGTAGTTCTTGAACGAACTGGTTCAATTGAACTATTTACCTAACTGAGCTAAGTGAACGATTCACTATACTGAGTACTTTTAGCTCCTTAGTTTATCGTTCATGTTTCATTGTGGTTATTTCATTTTCGTTCATACTAAGTAGCATGTCATACAAAATTTGTTTATCGTTCAATATCACGTTGCTTGCTTCATTCTTTCAAATGTCCTGTTGCGTATAATATTGGTATCTCATTTGTGCTTGGTACATATTACCAGTGATGATGATTTAGCTATTTTAGGGGCACTTTTTGGAAAACAATTTTTTGCTGTAAGTCTAGCGATTTTTTTTAATAGAATTTACTACTTTTTATTACTCATTATGAAAAAAGTAGCAACTGGAAACTTTTCTTTTTTTAAATAAAAGCATTGGGCCATATTCATAGAAAATTAAAAACCACTTTAAAATTAAAATATATTTTAAACACTGATTTTGTATGAAAATTTTGTTTGAAAAGTCTACTTTAATTTTAAAGTCGTTTTTAAATTGTCTATGAATATGGCCCATTGATTTTAATACTCACCTAAATATTTTACTCAAATTGTTGCGACGATATAAAACGTGTGTTCTTTGACGTATTTTTTATAGAAAGTTGTCAAATAAGACGCTAAAAATTATGGTTTTATTATACATGTGTATATGCGCTTAAATTTCAGATAAAATGTTTGCCAAATTGTATAAAATCTATCGATTCATAAAAAAATCATACCAATATAAAATAAAATTGCATTTAAATTAGTAAAAATAGTAGATCTAAAAGATAAACTATGAAATTCCTTACCTTTTTAAGCGTAAATTATATATCTTCACATAATTATGTAGAAATTAAGCAAAAGAAAAATTCAAAAAGCGGAAAGCGGAAAGCGGAAAGATATATTTAAGAATATCATACATATATCATCCCTGGCTCTGACAGTTTTATTTCACACAAACCGTACTGAGCTGAAGAGCGACTGAACTATTGGGCTAAAAGAGCGACCTAGTTCAGTGAAGTGAACTAAACTAGAAAGAGCTCTCACCTTCAAGAGCTGACAAACTCAAGTCTAATTTAAGTCACAGACCGAAATGATTGAATTATTTTTAAAAATTTGCTGGACTTATTTACTTACTTACCTAATTGACCATTTAAAGCAACCCGCGTGGGTCATCAACCGAACTAAGAATGGGTTTCCAACCACTTTAGTCTTCTGCGGTTTTACTCTAGTTTTACACATTTAGTTTTCTATTTTACACATTGATGATGGCAGTCTCTTTAAGATGGAGATTCTGGCAGTCAAAATAATTGCTGATCTTTCCCCATCCTGCTATTCTAAGAATTCTTAGGTGAAAATGTTTATAAACAGTCAGGCTGCGATCAAGGCTATCTTAGCGAACTTAGTCCAAGCGTGCAAGGAACCTCTTAAAAACTATGTACAGTGAGAGAGGTGCACATTTTCTGAGAGGGCTGATGAATTGAGGAGACAAGGGGTCCGTTTTGAATTGGTGAAAAGGTAATGGACATTTGGGCTTCAGTTCTTCAAAAATAGTATAGATTCTGTTATATAGGCGGTTGGGCTTCAGAGGCCTGAGTAAATACCGCTTTTTGTAAAGTATCAAGGATTATGTAGGGATTCTATTCCCTATTGGAGTCGAGGTTTTAAGTGTTTTTTCAGAGGGTGAGTAAAGTCTTCTAATAGGAATGGTCACATGTCGCGGTTCACGCAAAAGCAACATGTCACTGACAAACGTTGGTTGCAAAATCTGTGGTGTGCCTGAGGTAAAGGAGGTTGTTAAGCACACAATGTGTTCCTGTCCGGCGGTCGTGCGCTTCGGAGTAAACTGTTCAGGGGCTTGTCTCTTCAAGGATTAAACGAAACTTTTTGGAAGTGGTATTTAAGACAAGACTTCTGACATTTGCCAAAAGAATGTGGAGCGTCCTTAAAATTGTAACATTGAATTAAAATTACAGGGTTACCGATTTTCTTGGCTGATAGCACTGGGAAACCAAAGGGTGTATGTTAAGTCCTCTAATTTAGCCAGTTCAACCTTACGTCACTAAGCATATAGAGCCCGACCGGACGCACATACATTTTTTGAAACCGAATCTAACCTGAACCCGAACTTCATTCAAATTTCCGTCGAACGCAAACTGAGCACAAGCCGAACGCATACAGCACACTAGCAGTCATATCTAGGAAGGATTTTCCTTAATTTAATAAAAAAAAACATTTTTTGTATTAACGTAGCACAAAATGCCTGTATTTTTAAATAATTGAAATCACAATGGACACTTATGTCGGATCTAAGGTATTCTAGAAAACACAAAGCTTCCTTTAATACATCGTTTTGCCTCATTATTTTTGATATGCTGCTCATTACATTCATAAAACGTGAATCAGTACAAAATACAAATAGGGGACTCACAAGGTGTTCTATTATGTCCTACTGTCATAATGTTATTTAATTTCACAATGGTTTAAAAACGATCACCAACTATTGGACACTCGGCGCAGGTCTATGTGGAACTGTTATGACAATTTAATAAACATACCATACGACGTTGTATTTTTTTAGATCTTCTTTTGGGTAAAAGACAACAACAATGATTTTAGACCATTGTGAAATTTTATAACATTATGACAATAGGACAGAATAGAACACCTTGTGAATCCCCTAAATAAAAATTAGGAATACAATATATGATAATAGGGTTAGGTTTGGTAGAACAGGCAGTGGTTTAAGGAAAGGATACAGCTCACTTGGGTCCGCTTAACTCGGTCCCTTTGTGTTACCTGGAGAGGCAAATAGAATAGGTTGAAATAGAAGGAAAGAAGAAATTTAGAGAAGGATAAGAAAAAAAGAATAGAAGAACAGAAGAATGAAGTAGATTTACCAGGGTCTCTAGTGGGAATCGAACCCACAACCCCCAGACTGGTAGACTTGTGCACTTACCACTGACCTACCGGGGCACCCTTATATCATAATAATAAAAAAATCAAAAAAAAAAATGAACTCTTTTGCCGTAATTCAGAATATACCTATCGCCACAGGCGAAGATTCAATAATAAAAGAATAATGAAAAAAAAATATATATATAAATATGAACGATTTAATTTAAGAAACATGTAGCGTGTAATAATTTTTCCTCGAAAATACATTTTTTTGTCATGCGGCAAATTAGTAATCACGCGACGATATGTTTCAGAAATAGTTTTTTTTTCAATATTTAATTTTAATTCTTTAAGGTGCTTTCGCACGATATGTATTTTACACATGACTTGTCAAATTTTGCAGTGCGAAATTGATATCTGCCGTCTGAACGCGTTTAAACATTGCATGTGTGAAAAACATATGTAAATGTCATATGACAAATTTGTAATTAGAGCGTGCTCTATTTTCATCTGACAAAGCATGTGTCATCAGTTGTTTTTAAAACAACAACAAGGAAAAGTAAGTTGTTTATTTTGGTTTGGAGGTTATGTCAGATGTAATTACACATGTACGTGTGAAAGCAAAAATTATAGACCATCAAAATGACAATTTTGACAGACATACGCAATTACATGTGGATTGCAAAAGTGAAAAGTCATGTGTAAAATACATATCGTGCGAAAGCACCTTTACAATGAACTAGGTAATTTTTACTGCCCCTTAACGGTTTAAATTTTTGGCATTCCTAAACAATTGTTAAAGAAATTTGTAGATTATTTATTCCTTGTGGCAAAGTTGATAAAATAACTCATTCTCTTGCATACAAACATTTACTTTGCCTTTAATGCAATATAAACAGTCTGTCACACCATCATCTTTTTAAAGCTTTAACATGATCAGCAACTGCGCTATCTTTACTACTCTTAATAACTGCAACCAACATTTTTTTACTCGCATCAAACAACAACCAAAGCTTTTTACAACAACAACAAAAAAATTCCCAAAACTTTGTTAAGGCGAACTACAACTTTGTTCATTTACACGTTGCGCATTTATACTTACTTACTTACTAGCAATAAGATGGGTCACAAAGAGGAGTATCCTTAGCTTGGACCTCATGGTCGTTAGTGTAAATCCCATTAGGGTTTGCGTACAGCGGCGGCGTTGTAACATTGTTAAGGTAGAAGGCGTTTTAAATGCGTGAGAAGATCAAAACTACAAGTAACACTGATAAATCACTCTAAATCACATTGTTCTCCTTCTTTTTATCGTTGTTGGTGTTTTTGTTGTTATTGTTGCTGCTATTTTTATGTTTCTTGGTTTCTGCTGAAATTCATGGTACATCTCGTTTAGAACACGTACAAATATAATGACCAAGAGCTGTAAAGTAACTTTTCCGTTTTTGGCATTTATTTCGAATTCATTTATGTATATTAGTATGGTTGTGTGTTTGTTTGTAATCATCGTATGCATTTTTACACGAATTTCTGTTGTTTTTGCCTTTTTGGGGCGTGTATACATACATATGTGCAGTTGTGTGTTGGCATGTCGTTAACTTAAAGGTCGTTGGTTAGTAGCAATTTTACAGTGATTTACGAATGATTTGTGACCATTTATGTTGTTGTTTTTGTTAGTCAACAGTATGAAAGTAGCGGCAGCGTTTCTTTAAAGTAAAAATCAAATAAATTCAAAAAGGTGAAAGATCTTAATAGAAAACTAAGAAAAAACAACATTTACTTAAATAAGCTTAAATTAGAGAAAATTGAATTTTGTTATTAAGGGTTAAAAAGGTTGGCGCAAGGCAATTTTTATTTGGGTTATTATGTTAAAAAAAAGTGCTTAAGCTGTTTTTGCTAGTTTTGTCTATGCAAAACCAGAGAGTCACTAATTTGGCAAAAGCTTTTGAATTGAGGTTGGTCCTATATTTGATCTATCCACGGGCACCCTGGAAGTGGTGGAGGGATTTATTAAAATTTCCCAAACTTTGTTCGGGAGCCCCTTAGGCGATAAAGATAGAAGGTAAGACTGTTCTAGAAGTATGTTTAGGAGGGAAAACTAGTGAGGGTCGGTCTTACACTTTTTTTCCATAAGGCCGACTCTAGGGAATTTATGGGCGTTTTTACATCATTTTTGTAAATATTGTCTAGCAACTACCTTAGGTGATGGAATTATGGTGAAAGTATGTGGTAGGAATATGTTTGGGAGGGGAAACTAATGGGGGTCTCTAATACATTTTTTTGCCCTTAGGGCCACTCCGGGGAAGTTTGTAGGGGTTTAAACCCTATTTTTTTTATTTTGTATGGCAACCCTTTTAAAGGCTGGAGATTATGGTTAAGCATGTACCACAAAAAGGAAAAATGAATTGAGGTCGGTCTTACATTTGACCTTTGTTGGAGCACCCTGGAAGCTGTGGGACCAATTTAAAAAAAAAATTTTAAATCAACTTAGTATGGCAACCCTGTTAGGGGGCGGAGATAATTGTAAGTATATCCCTCAAACATGTTCGTAAGGAAAAATTAATGCGTAAGTATGTTCTTCAAAAATGTTTGTGATTAAAAATAAATGGGAGTCGGCCTTTCACCGCACCCGTCTAGGGGCAACTACGGGCCAGTTGTAGAGGTTTTTATGTACAAATTTAAGAGAATCTAACAGAGATAGTCGTAGTTGCTGGTTTATATCTCTATCAGTTATCGGGCGAGCTTGCTAAATTGCAACAACAAAATATTTGCAAGTATACCTGATGTTTTGATACCACGAATAGGTGCGAAAAGAAGAAGGCTTTAGAAACTTGATTTTAACAGTTTAACGGACAGAAGGACATCGCTTAATCAATTTTCCTATCTATTAGAATCAAAAAAATATATACTTTATTGGATCGCAAATGGATATTAAAGAAATCACGAATAGAACGACAAACTGATATATACCCTTATCACTAATGTGAAGGGAATAAAAAGAATTGCAGAAAAACTTCCGACTATCGGTCCATAATTTTCCATTGGTCACATAAGCATAGGCCCCACTTTTTAAAAGCCACCTTAGCCTGCATACATTTTATATAGATGTTGTTTCCAAAAATAACATAAATTTTACTGCCGATTGCAATTATGCCAAATTTGTTCGACTCTATTATTGGTTTTTAAAAAACCTACCAGTCAAAATAAAAAACATACTCAAAAAATTACCCATATAGAAAAATATCTGTAAAAATCTTAAATGGATTGGAATTTATCACAAAAAATTTTTTGAGATGTTTTAAAAAAAATACAAAAATTAGACTAAGTGTGGCTTTAGATTTTTAAAGAATGACTGCTTTAGCGTAACTCGCTCTGCTCTATATTCTACTACTCTTTATTAAACATGTTTTCTGGTTAATTATTAACATTTTTAAACATGACATTCTTTTTTGTTACATTGCAAACAAAGAACGGTGCACATAAGACTAAATGCAACATTAAATAAATTTGCAGTTAGTTTGTTTTTTCTGATGCTGAAGATACTTAAAATGCTAAAGATGTTGATGCTAGTGCCAAATGATTCAATAGTTTTAAACGATCAACTTAATGTGCACTATAAATGTTACACAGTTTAGGCATTAAAAACACCACATAACATTAACATGCAGTGTTGCCAGAAAAATGTTGCCGTCTATCTCCTACTTCAAAATTTTCTAAACTTTAAAAAAAATCCCTAAATTTGTGTTTTAGTATGTATGCATGTATTTTTCAAATGTTCATACATGCCTACTGTACCTTAATAAACCATTTAAAAAAATTTAATACTTCAATTAATACAATCTTGTTTTTATGCTTTAAAATTTTTACTCCAATTTTTCAATCATTGTTTCAGGAACGTTTCTATTTTTTCTGTTTTCACTATATAAGTCAAAACAATCATATCCCTTCCAAGAAAATTTTTCCCTAATTCAGAGCAAAATCTTTTGATCTGGCTACCCTGTTAACATACACAACCATGATTATTTAAAACAATCATCTTTAATAAAATTTCTTCCTTACTCTATATGCTAGAGTTGGGTTTATCAACTCTTTAAGGTGAGCGCTCTTTCTAGTTAAGTTCACTTTACTAAACGAGGTCGCTCTTTTAATCCAATAGTTCAGTCGCTCTACAGCTCAATACGGTTTGTGTGTCTTATTTATAAAAACAATTTTATGCTTATTAAGGCCTTATTTGACAATCTTCTATAAAAAATACGTCGAGGAACACATGTTTATATTGGCGCAACATTTTGAATAAAATATTTAGGTGAATATTAAAAGCATTGATGCTTTAATTTATAAAAAAAAAGAAAATAAGTAATAACAAGTAATAAATTTTAAATCCGAAAAAAATCGCTAGATCTTCAACAGAAAATTGTTTTCCAAAAAAAAAAATTCTCTAAAATAGCTAAAACACCATCACTGGTAATATGCACCAGCACAAATGAGATACCAATATTCTACGGAACAGTATATTTGTATGAAAGCACATTTAAAAAAATGAAACAAGCAGCTGATATTGAACGATAAACAAATTTTGTATGACATGCTACTGAGCGTGAATGAAAATTATATAATTACAATGAAACATGGATGATAAACTAAGGAGCTAAAAGTGCTCAGTATAGTGAATCGTTCACTTAGCTCAGTTAGGTGAACAGTTCAATTGAATTACATTGTTCAGGAACTACACAACTCTACTCTAAGCAGAAGCAACATTGATGCCACTTTTTAGTTAAGCGTTTGTCATTTTGTTTCCGTTATTAAATTGCTTCTTTGTCTCCTACTTTTAAAGTACGAAGCATTCTTTAATAATAATCAAGTAATCAAGATCACTTTCGGTCAGACTTGAAATATAAAGTGAAGTCAATTGTTGTTGGCATAAGATAATTGTACAAATTAGTTTGTATTATTGTCATTGCAATACACAAACATACATAACAATACCATTGAACTAATGTAAAGAATTAACTGTTTTGCATTTCCTGATATACATTAATAACAAAAAATTAATTTCATAACACAATACGATTTACCATCTTCAATGAGTTTTGTTTGCTTGATATGAGAGTAGTAAATGCTGTAATTAATTAAAAATCGATGTTTAATATTTCTTCATGTGCAAATAATGAACCAGTCAATGTGTGTTGAGCATTTACAATTCAGAAAAGAAGAAATTGGTTTAATTCTAATGTATGTTTTAATGATTGAGGTAAATCTAATGGATTTCAATTACAGATATGCAGTTAAAAGTTAATGAAATGCATTTATTCACACTTAATTGGTTTTTAAGAATACATACATATGTATATTAGATATTGATGATAATTTAAATTAGTTTTAAATCAGTTTCATAAATAAAAGAAACAATAACTAAAATCAGCAAAATTGGTTAACTACGGATCGAGATAACCCATTTTGTAGGAGAAAATCCCTGTATGTATTTCGAAATATCTTAGTCACTAGTACCACAAAACTTTGGATGGAGACTTTTAAGACGAGAAGCTAAATTGGGAAAAAAATTTTTGAATGGAACCAAGAGAGTGGCAACCCCTCAATAAATGCATATATTTAATGAAATTTTTCAATACGTTATATATCGGAAAATGTAGCATCTAGTGCAGTGATGGCCAGTGAGAGCACAGAAAAAATTAAAAATTTTTTTCAATTAAAAAATTTGTTAATTTTATTAAAAAATGTTTAGATTACAACCTATCAAGAAATTCGCATATTCAGTTAAACAATTTAATTAAAAATTTTCAATTAAAAAATTAATTAATCGATTTAATCAAACACACAAACAAATCTAAAATTAAATACAAAAAATAAAAACTTTTTTTGGCTTTTTATTTTTTATATATTTTTATATTTATTTATGTTTATATAACTTAATTATTTATGAATGTATTATGTTTAATTTACATTTAAGTATACATTACAAGTCTTACCAAGGACTAGAACCATGGCCATTAGATTGCAAGGCGTAGGCGCTATCCACTCAGCCAACAAGGCATTCTATTTTTTAAAGTGTTAAACTTAGTTTTATTTATTTACCTCTACATTCAAAAATGCAACCTCAGCAAGTGAACGTGAGGTGAGCTTTGCACAAGCAAAGCAAAAAAAAGCTTTAGGCAAAATTGCATCTTTTTTGAAGAACTTGCAAACAATTTAAATTTTAATTGAAACAATTAAATGTTTATTTAAAAATTAAAATTTGTTTTTTTTACAATTTTATTTTCTTTATCAGGCTTAACTTCAATACTTTACTAAATTCTCATTTAATTGCAAATGAATAAATTAATATTTTTAGTTTTTACTACTTTATTAGCGTTAGTTAAGAAAGGAAAATTTTATTAAAAAAACAAGATTTTTACCGATACTAGCCGAGAAGAATGCATGATCGGTTGTTAGTTATTAATTTGGTTGTAAGCATCAGCCATTTAACCCTTTGGCCTATGTGACGAGGTGAGTCGGCACGAAGTTTTTTCCATTTAAACCAACTAAACCAAAGCTTTTCCTTTTATTCTTTCCTATTATTATACTAACGCCATCTATATCGTAGTTACACTAAGTTATTAAATAAACGAAAATACAATTAAAAATTTTTTTAATAATGAGTAAATTGAAAAAAATTTTGGAATAATTTTTTCTGTGAGAAATTCTTTAAATGAGAATGTATTGGTACTTTTCCACTGTGAAACATTTTTGTGTTTTATGCTGGAATGTTTACATGATTTAATATTAATATAATAAAATGCGTATTTCATGGTGAAATTATGTTGATCAGGTGGTGTTACGAGCACAGCTGATCTACTTTTTTTAATGCATAAATCGAGCCTGGGTTGTCAAAGTTGTTTACTTTTACATATCTTTTTTGACACCTGAGCCAACGAAAACTACAACAGAAACGAAAATTTTATTCAACACAATTTTGTTGTTGTAGAATCACCACCACCCGATGCATAAATTCACCTTGGCGTATTTCATATTGGAATTTCAGCAACAAATTGTTTTTGCACATAATTAAATGTTTTTGGGCAAACTCCGTTTACTTTGTCTTTTTGCGACTATGCGGCGCCAACACTTTTAAGCTAGGCACTCGCATTACAATGACAATTAAAACATATTAAACCGCCTAAGCATTTAAAAATTTTTTAGGTAAAATCGATTTTTTGGGCTCAATAATCGATTTCAGTATAAAATCGTCGACAAAAGGCCGATTACAAAAAATGGAGTTTTTTGAAGTCAAAATCGACTTTTGACTATAATCGAAGTCGATTTACCAGTCCCTATGATCTACCGGTGCACCCTATTATTACCAGCATATTACATTTATAAAACAATTCGATATCAACCCGCTTGGTAAAAGCTAGCATCATAATGATGAAAGTTTTTGTCTGTTTACCTCTCTTTGTTGAGGTTTTCGTTCGTACTCGTGCTGTGAATGTGTAAAGCACGATTCGCCTTCGTCCCCCAGAGACATTTCTGGCTAACGCTGATTTAGTGGCATCAAACCTGCCAGAAATAATTGTACCAAAATATTTTTTTTTAACAAAAAAAAAATTGTTTAACAGCAGCAAGGGAAGAGGTCATTCCCACAAACAAGAAACAATTTTTAAAAAAATTTTTGTATGCAATATCTCGTAAACAATAACAACCAACTTCAAACCTACTACAGAGAAATATGTGCTGTGTTGTCATCTGTACAAGTGGAACACTTTTATGAAATCTTTGATACGCTTTATCTCGAAAACTATACCAGCTATCGAGAGTAGTTACACAACAATATTTTCATTTAAAAATTTTTTTTTGGATAATTGGTGGATAAGAGCAAGGGAAGTATGTATTTATGGCCTTTAAATCTGCTAAAAGATAGTTCTAGTGAAAATTACATAATTTAAAATACAAAAATGTTGCATTGGAGCAAGGAGAGTGGTATCTCCCACAGAAACGTAGGTTAGTTTGGACAGGCGGCTGCGGAAGTGTTGAAGTAAGAGTTGTGCAGCCCACTTGGGTCCGTTTGCTCTGTCCCTTTGTGATAAAACATAAACGTAACAAGTTTAAAAAATTTTGAATACGCATTGTCTCAGAAACTATACCAGCTATGGACTTCAAACTTTTTAAAAAGCAATTGCACTTAATTATCCATATTTGGAAAATGACAGTTGGATAGGAGAAAGAAAGTGATAGTCTTCTACAACGGACCAATTTTATAAAATTTTGGATACGCTTCATATCGCAAACTACACCAGCTTTTGACTTCAAACCTGTTAAAAAAAAGTTACACTGAATTATAAAAATATTGAAAATATTTGTTGGGTAGAAGCAAGAGGAGTGGTAGTCCTCTACAAACGGACCAGTTTTATAAAATTTTGGATACGATTCATATCGCAATCTACACCATCTATCGACTTCAAACCTGTTAAAGAGAATTGCTCTTAATTATCCACATTCGAAAAACGTTAGTTAGATAGGAGCAAAGAAAGTGGTATTCCTCTATAAACGGATCAATTTTATGAAATTTTGGATACAACATATCACGGAAAATATACTAGCTATTGACCTGAAACCTATTACAAATATTTTTCCCGAAATATCTTTAATTGGGGAAAAATTGTTGGGTGAGAGCAAGGTGAGGGGTAGCCCCACTCCTCCCCCCCCTTGCTATCAGCTTACAGCTATCGACTTTCAACCTACATCAAAGTAATCAAATATAATCTTATCGGTGTGAACGACTTTGAACGACTTGGTATACCAGAAGAAGAAGGGTACATTAGATTTGCCCCAGCCGATTATAGCGCTCCTGCTTATTTAATTTGATTCTTTAACTTTTCTTTCAAACTGATACCTTTTAAATTAATTTTATGTGAATTCTTTCTTGAATTTTAAACAATTTTTTTCAAAACTTGCAGTTTATACTTATAAGTTCATTTATACGTAACTTAACCATAGCCACAGAAAACAGCTGTCCGAACCAAACTTATGGGTAACACTGTCTTTGATTATTGGTGACTTACCATTACGCCATAATTATAGAAACCAAATGGGTTTTGGTTTTTATGGCAACGGTTATAGCTTTGGCGTTATAGTAAGTCACATATAATTGAACCTTAACAAGTGTTTTCTAATTAATTCAGGCTGCTAGTGTTGTTAACATTCAAAATTGATATTATTAATTATCAAACAGAATCCATTTATCACCCCTATAATTAACTTTTAAATTAATTAATATAATTATCATTAGTTTTAAATTACAAACAAAATTAAAAACTACAAAACGATGTTTGAAGAAATTTGTCATAAATAACAAATCGCTTGCTTGTTGTACGAATGATGGCGTTGAAAAATGACTACAATAAGTCATTGTGCTTTTCGCCATTACTTTGGGTTTAAAGAATTTAAATCTTAAATTTAATTCATTTCATTTTTTATATTTTTTGATATTTGTAATTCTTCTCTCATGTTTATTTCATTGTAATTTACAAAATTAATTGTTTATACGAAATTAGAGATCGGTATTGTAATGCAGTCATTTATAAATGACAACAACTACAACACTTACTTGTTTGCATATTATTTGCCACTTATTTGATGTAAGCGAATCACACCCTTTTTTCCTTATTGTTGGTAAATATTTAATGATGCTTAGTACAGTGCAGTATAATAGACCACACCCCATTACAACGGGTTAAAAATGAATTTGGTAAATAATCACAGAGAAGCGTTGTATGTCAGACAACAAGCCTAATAATAATAAAGTTTTTCAATGTTTATATTTGCAAATAATTAATTAGGTACCCAGATTTGAAAGCAGAGAGTCAACCAAAACTAAATGATGATAAAGTTTTGTCAAACACTTATAGGGTTTGCTGTAAGTTTAATTTCTCTATATGCATTTCATTGGTTTTTACACCAAGTTATCAGTAGACTTCAACCAAATTCTTGAAAAACCTCAAAAATATTTTCTGCTTTATATTGTAACTCTTATAAACTTAATGAGAATTAATATAAACAAATCAAAACACTCAAGAGTTCTTTTAAAATCCCAACAGCCCAATTTTCGTTATTCAACACGACCTTTAATAAGGCCTATCGCCTGTCGTGCTACATCTTCAATATTTAATTGGACAAGATCGTTCAGGACACAGAGCTTAACAGAAACAGCAAAATTTTTGCCAAGAGCAACATGCTGCTCGCGTATGCCGACGACATCAACATCATGGGAGGTGCATTGCGATATGTCGCTGCTGTCTTTACTTATATAGAAAAAGAAACGGAAAAATGGGTCTGGCAGTGAATGAAGACAAAACTAAATTGATGGCTTTAACAAACCTTGCATCAACAAGTTTTGAGGAATCTAAGAACGTCTGCTACTTTATTTTTGAAGCTGTAGAAGAGTTTGTTACTTCGGTACCATTTACAAAACGAATGACGCCAGTTTGGAAATAAAGGGAAGAACTATGTTTGCTATGAGATGCTATTTTTGGCTAAGCAAACAGTTTAAGAACAGGGCTCTTTCTCGGCAAACAAAGCTCAATCCATACAAGACTTTAATTCTACCTCTACTACTATGCGGTGTAGAGGTGTGGTCACTTGCTCAAGCAGATGAAGGTATTTTTGGATAGTTTAAGAGAAAAAAAAATCGCAAAGTATATCGAACAATCTGTGTAGGCGGATAATATCGGTTTCGTACAAATCAAGAGCCGAAGCGCATGAAAACTTAAAAATGCATTTGAATTACGATAAAAATCCCAAAAGGGATGACGTAAACTTTGTTGAAAAAACAAGTTCCACGAAAACCTTTCCAAACTAAATTTAAAAAACTGGAAAGGAAGCGTAGAAGACAAAAGTGCTTGGAAACATATTCTTTTTCTGCCAATGACCACATGGGTTGCATTAAACGGCAACATAAGTAGGCACGCAGTTAATAGTAAATCGACAATGCTGATTTTAAAAAACATGACTTGGCTCCAAAAAATAGGCAGAATGATTTAGTCAAATCTACTTCTCACTGATACGAATCCAGAATATTTTAGAAACTACAAACGGAATTACTGTCCATCTATATGGCTCTCAAGCTAATTTAAGGAAACACTTTTTCAAAAGAGCGAGGGGGGTGGTATCCCTCTAGGGTGCACGTATACAAGTGATCTTAGTTAATCAGCTGAGTAACGGTATTCCGGATGTTTAATTGTCAAAATTTGTTTATTTTTAGTTTTTTTTTCTTTTAAACTAACAACAACAGTAGAATCTAAAAATAGCTCAAAGAGAAGAAGAAAGAATTTGTGAGTTTCTGTTATCTGTATTTGACATTTGTACTACCATTTTAGTTGTTTTGTAGTACCGCTCCCACCTGTATACATGCGCCTTGTATGCCCCTTATAAATAAGAAAATTGTATAAAATTTTCGAAACTTTATGTCTCAAGCACTGTATTATCATGTTTCCACTTAAGCTCACAAACTTGTTCGCTTTCATATTCGTAATAAACCCCAATTATCAATGCAATTACGATGTTTTTCATACAGATTTTTGAGAGCGAATAATGAGATTTAAATCTAATTGAGTTTGGATTACCAATAATATATGAATAAAAAAAGTGTCATCTCTTAGTTTAATCGATAGTTTTCCTGCACAGTTAACAAAAATTAAATAAAGTAAAACAAAAAACTACATGAGCCAAGATAAAACTAGAAATACGTGATAAATAGTTTCATATAAAAAACCTTAAAAAATATAAAACAAAATTGTGGTGCAAAAAAGGCTTCATGGATCGGATTATATTAGATGATACGCTCAATACTAACATACAAATTCTATATGTTTTGCAATCTAATACCATTAATTTGCAATAGCTATCGGCTTTAAATATGCTGCGAGGTAATAATTATATTCTAAGTAGTGGAAAATTTATAACAAACTTCAAACAAAATAAAAAAAATTGATTTTCAAACGTCGTCCCTAATGTTAGGGATATATAAAATTCGACCTATCCGTATACAATACCCCTCATTTGACTTACTTGTTTGTTTTTTGTATGTTTTTTACTATTGCAAGTCTGACTGTTAACGTAACAAAAAAACAAGATAAATTCTTAACACATCATAAATTATTTTAGAATTGTCTTTGTTGTTGCAAAAAATATCATTTAAAATATTTGTCGTTATTATTCCATTAACATTATTGTAGTGTTAGTAGTCTGCACTTTTTGTTGTTTTAGTTTTTTAAAAACTGTTTTGTCAGTTGATGCATAAAAGTAGTACTTATTTGTTACAACAACAACAAAACTTCTGTCATTTAATGTTTATTTGAATATTATTTGTTTTTAAATTATTATACTTTAGATTTATGATTAAGATTAATGATTAAATGACATAATGTCAAATAACAAATAAAGAATACAATTGTAAGTAATAAATTTTAAAATAAAAGTACTGTCGTTGCTAATTTTTTAACTATAAAATATGAACTTTAAAATTTATTTTGATTTGTTAAGTTTATTTATGTTATTTTAAATTAATCTTGATTAATTTGTTTAAATCGTTTACATAAGAACTAATGCCTTAAGTAGCTTTTGTTTTGGGAACACCAACACGTTTGAAGATTAATTTTGTAAAAATAAAGCAACAAGACGTATGATTACTATCCGTGATTGTATTTATTAATAATTTGAAATACTCATACGCACCTTTAAGTTATATTTACATACATGTGTGAGTAATACTACATTTGGACAAAAATTTTTCCTAATTGCTTCTATGAAATTTTTATTTGCTAGCAAAAAGGGTAATGGAAGTAATTTCATGTAAAATTTCATCGTATATATGTAGTATTTTTGTCTGTTCCTGCCCTCCGCCAGAGTTGTGGCTGAAATCTTATGATACGAGTAACTATTCAAAAATAGAAATAAAAGAAAAAAATGATTCTAAAAAAAAAATTTTTCAGAAATTACAAATTTTATTTCAGTTTAAAATATATTTTATATTAAACTAAATAAAATAAAATATTAATTTTCTGCCAAATTAAAGAGTTTTATATTTTATGAGGCTTATTTACAAACAATTTAAAATATAAAATAGGGTTTTTAAACGAAATTCTCATACAAGATCAGTAACTCAAATTCATTTAAATTTTAAAATTTTGATGAATATGCCCCTATATCTTTAATTGTAAAAATAATCCTTAAGAATAATAATGTAATAGTTAAATTGACTTTTTTTACCAATAAGTTTTTTAAAACTAAGAGGAATTTTACGTAATAAAAATCGGACGGCTAATAAATTACTTCAATGTGAATACAGTCGCAGTTCCGTTGCAGACTATTGATAGCAGCATCTTCCGATTTTTTCTGCGCATTGCCGATGATAGGTGGCGGGGGTTGGACACGTGTAGGGTCGCCAGGCAAAAGTGGCCCTCTTTCGATGTCAGACGTACTACACAAGTTATGAACCGGAATCGCGCGGGAATTCGGAAGTTGCTGGTGGTGCTAGTGGGTCACTGGATAATGGGAAGGCATCCAGAATGACTCAGCCTCACGTTCAACGATCACTGTCGCAGCTGCAAAAATAGGGAAAAGAAGGAATCAGTTTTCCATCTTCTTTGAAATGCCCTGCTCTAGCTGTGAAGAGGCACAGAGTTCTGCGCCATCATGTACTGGATAACCTAAAAGGATGTATCTGCAATTGGGCTGAACGACCTATCCAGATACATCAACGCGACAGGGTGGGTCTTGTACTCCATTTTCCCTTGGACCATTGTTAAAGGGGACCTATCACCTATCGAGTGGTGTGGCGTTGTCAAAACGGGGTCATTTAGACTCTACTAGACAGTTTGCGTGCTGCGAACTACCACTGAAACCATCACCTTTAACATATTAATATGTTTTCTAAAACCATAGAAGCTTCTAATAATAATAATAAATTTTTGTGGTTTAAGTATTTTTTTATTAAGAAATAAAGAGTTTTATATTTAATTTTTCTTTAAAAATTACGTACATACATAACTATACACAAGTCTTTAGAAAATAATTTAGCACTGCTATAAACAAATTATGATCGCAATAACCATTTACCTATCATTTTTTTCTCTGCGTGTAGTGGAATATTAAAAACATATCGAACTATTTTCCTAACAACTCCTTCGATCCGGCTTAAATTACCAGAATATGTTCCAGAGTAAACTTCAAAGCAATAGTTAAATTGGGACTATAGCAAAGAGCGTGCTAACCGTTGTCTGGCATGACAGAGAGTGAAGCTTTTCAAATCATAAAGCCTTTTTATGACGAAACAGATTTTTCTTATCATGTAGTTCCATTTAAATAAATGCATAGCCTTAGCTTTGTCTAGGCTTATATCAGATTCATATGATCGTTTATCAGTGTCTGAAAATGCCCAACTTGCCCAGCAGGCAGTTTGCACAAGACTTCATTGTTGTCAGCAAATACAAATAACTAGAAAATTTCATTACAACTGTGTGATATAAATACAATAGAAAACGCAGTGGCCCTAGAATAGAACCTTGAGCCACACCACATGTAACACTACCCACATATTATCAAAACCTTTTAAAATCCTATTAAACGTAATTAAACTATACTTTATTAGGAATAATTTTTTCTAAAAAAACATTTTTTTTATTTTTCTAGAAGTGGGTGTGGCACTGATCTAATTCAAACTAATTTTTAAGTTTTTGTTAAGCCTTATAATCGGATATAGAAATTTTTAAGGGCTGGTTTATGTGACTTATTTCATCAGAAACCTGTCAATGAGCCTAAAGCGCAGTGATAGTTTTTACTTATAAGCAGGAATAGTAAGATTTTGCCATAAAATAGATTTTAAAAATAATACAATATAAACTTGATAATCGGGTTCACGCCAATCTGGATTAATTGATAATCCGGATATTGTTTTTTATTGAATTGGTCACCCTATATTCCGAGTTGTTTGCAACTGAATAATCCAGATTGTACTAAAGCTGTTGTGCAGCAAAAAGTACGTACATATGTGTTAGTAGTTAGTTTTGGTATAAAATATAAATATTTCTTTTTTATTTAATTCTTTTTTACTTGAAAAAGGACTTGATTCTCTTACAGAACAAGTAACTACCAAATACTATTATTTCTAAAACATAAAAGAGTACCGTTGCATTTATGTGCAAACATGCTATTCTATGTATGTATATACATACAAATATATACGTTATTTACACATATTTTTGTTTTTTTTTTTTGTTCATTTTAAATGTAATTATTTATTTCAATAATTAATATATATAATACACGGTTTGGCATGTGCTTTAAAAGCATTTTTTAAGCAAAAACTATATTTTAAAATTTTTATTCTGTAATCCGGACAAGGCTCTGTAATCAATTATCCGTACTATCAAATTTTTAATGAATTTATTTTTTGATTTTTAAAGTTTTTGTCATTAAATTATAATTTTTTTTATTTATCTTTTTTGTCTAGAAATAATATTTAATTTTTGATATTTTTTTGGAGAAATAATTATTATTTTTATGAAAATCAATTATGCTGGAATAAACGTTATTTTTAGGCTTTTATTTTAATAAAGATTTAAACAATTATTTTTGTTCAAAAACAAAAACCAAAAAATTATTATTGTACTCTGACTAGAAAAGAATAAAAGCCAAAAAATAATTATTTTTTTAAAAAATCTAAAATTTAGCGAGCATTTCAATTTTAAAAAATCTACCATCAAGATAATGTACTTCACCTGATTTTTCGGTATTTTCTTGTTCGTGCTTTTTTTGATTAAATATTCGAAAAACGAAACCGGAAAATTTAACAAAAAAATATTAATTTCTTATTTTTATTATCAAGCCATTATGTAGCATTTTCGTTCCCTTATTTGATTTGGCATATACAAACATAGCAGCACTCTTAATTATTTGCAAAAACTTTTCTTTTTCCAATTTCCTTTTAAAAAATTTCACATTAAAAAGTTCACTTCCAGTTTAAGTTATTTGATCTTCACTTTAAAAAAACCTGTCAATAATTTTACAATTTGAAATTACTAATATTCTTTTCTGTATTTTCTTTTGCCTTTTTGCTTAAGTTTAATTATATCCAGATACAAAAAGTTTTAGAATCATTTAATGTTCTAATTTAATAAATATATTTTGCATATGAGTAAATTTATGTAATTTTTATACACACGCATTTGCAATTGAGTTTTATAGTTCAATAAATCATTTAATCTATCGAAATTCGTATACATCAACCTAATTTTTCTTAATTTACTTTTAAGCAAATAATTCTTTTAATTGATCATTTCTAAAAATGTTTGCGCGCAGTCCATGAGTGGTCAAATGTACATACGTATGTAAGAACCGTGGTGGTCAAAACATTTGCAACTAAAATCAAATTTCAATTTGACATTAACTTAGTGGGCTTGGGCTGTTTTAAATTTCGTTTGTTTCTACTTTGCATCTTTATGTGATTTCCATGTGAGGCGGCGATCCAGGTATTTCCTCTCAATTCGCTGAGTCACCGTATGGTTGTCAATAAGAATTGGGGTGCACGTTTACTTGCGTAAAGTAAAAGAAAAGTGGGTGCATTTCTGTTCATTTATTTTAGTACCTCATAAATTTGATTTTATATAAGAAAAGTAATTGGTTTTAACCATTTCAAAAAAAAAGGATTTCGAGGTTAACTACTTTAACATGAAACTTAAACTGCAAAAACCAAGAATTAACATGAATTTCTGAATGAAGCGCAAATACTCAAATCTTAAATTATTAAAATGTAATGCCCTAACTTTTGTTACCATTTATATACAATTAAGAATAAAAGAAAATAGAAATGCACTACAATTTTAAGCACTTCTATCAACATCAACTTTTTATTGTTTTTAAAGTAACGAAATTAATTATTTTTCTATTTCTTCAACAAAAACAATGCATGTATGTAGTTAAATAAAAATTTCAATTTTAGAAATAAGTCATTAAAAATAAAATAATCAATTACATTCATTTATGTCGTCTCAGTTCCAAATGTTTTGACCACTACTGTATGTACGTGTGGTTAATATTACATGTAAAGATTTTTAAAATTATTTCAATTGGTCTTAAACACCCTACACCAGCTTTACACTTATATCCGTTTTAGATGTATTTCTCAGCTTGGAGAGCATAAAATGATATAGCTTTTGAAATTTTTAAGGCGCGTGGCAACACCTTTTGTGCAAAAATAATAGATTATATCAAAAGACGTTAAATCATAAATATGTTAAGCCTAGCTCTAATCTCTTATATAAATAAGGGGTGTATGTATGGCCACACTAGTGGATCGATTTTTTTGAAATTTTTACAGGCAGTTACTTCAAGTCGGGAAAGAACAATAGGCTACTTTTTTTTAATTATGGCTGCCACGCCCACAATACGCCCATTTGTGTAGGAAGGAAGGAATTGCCTAACAAAATTACCCAAAGCCATACTGATCAAACGTGTAAAGCTAAATACATACATGAAATTTTTTACACGTGATAAGTTTTACATGTTTGTTTAAATGCACATGAATTTTTAAAAATTGGGCCTGTAAAGGAATAAAAAGGGGACAAAAAGGGAAAAATCTGTAACCTACTATCTTTTGATGTATATTAGACAAAAACAAAATTTAAAAAGTTTTGCGTTTTCCTTAAGAAATAAACTGACAGGTATCTGGAGTTTTTTTTTAAATTTTGGCCCAAAAGGACGAAAAAAGGGGTTATATTATATTTTGGTACTTTTTGTTACTTTTAAACCAAAAAAGGGGTTAAAATTATATTTTGCTACTTTTAAACCAATAAAGATAGAAACATTATTCAAATTGCGTTCGACATGAAAAAATTTTCGTACTTTTTTTTCAATTTTGGACCCAAAGGGGGAAAAAAAGGGTTAATTATATATTTTGATTTTGTTTAGCTGTTTTTTAAACTTTTGAAACAATTACGTGCGACGGGCCTAAAAAATATAAGTAGGTTTTAGGTCCTTTTTAATTATTAGTCCCTAAGGGGGAAAAGGGTTAAAATTATGTTTTAGTACTTTTTGTTACTTTCAAACCAATGAAGGTAGAAACATAATTTAAATTGCATTCGTTGGGTTACCAAAATATGTTAATAAAGGGCTAAAATTTTATATAAAAGTTTATAAATAATTTTTGCAAACTAAAGCTTTCAGAATATCTCCGAAACTATAAACCGGATAAATTCCCAATTTTTATATGTTAATTAAATAGTAGGGCTGACTTATAATTTGTTGCAACTTACGTGGGGCAATCAATAAAATAAAAAATATATAAATGCTTTTGTTTACATATTTTGGTAATTTTACTATCGTTGGGGTAGCGAAGCACACCGGGGCTTAGCTAGTTGTTACATAAAACAAAGTATGAAATTTAAAATGTAGTATGAGCAAAAAATTTAAAATTTTTTAGTTCAGAATCTTTAATGTATCAATAATAATGTATCAGAATAGTAGTGTTTCAAAATTTTAAGAAATATCCCTTTTACTAACGTTAATTTCATGTCTCTATATTAAAAATTAAAAAAAAAATGCAAAAAAAAACACCAAAAAATTGAAAAAAGTACTTTTTATCTACCTTGTTGACTTCTGGCCGCAATCGAAGTCAACAGACCTTTATTTATATTTTAAGAACCAAAATCTAAAAAAATGCAAAAAAAAGGAAAAATGTGAAATCGAACTTTTTTCCACTTTGCTGACTTTGGACTTCAATCTGGGTTTATAGTCATTAGTTTTATAATTCCAGGCTTATAATCTTTGAAAAAATCAATTAGTACCAACAACATGAAAAAGTACTATTTGGCCACTTTATTGACTTTTGATATCAATCTGGGTTAAAAGTTAATAATTTACCATTTGTAAGCTCATTACCTCAAAAAAATGGGGCAAAGTACCAAGTACTCCAAATCTCCAAAAATTCCAAAGTGTACCTAAAAAGTACTACAATAAAATATTTACTATTTTTGGACCCTAAATGGTAAAAAAATTTTTAAAAAGTACCAAAAACGTATCCTTATTTTTTTTAAGACCAAACGCAATTTTAACGATGTTTTTATTTTTATTGGTTTAAAAATTACAAAAAAAACAACTTGAATTCCCCAATATATCAATTTTACCCCATACAGACCCCAATTTGAAAAAAAAACTGTAAATTGAACTATGGATAATGTTAATACTTTCATTGTTTTGGAAGTTAGAAAAAAGTACCAAATACTTAAAAAAGTGCCAAAAAATCAAAACCTGCCGAACGCAATTTGAACTTTGTTTTTATTTTTATTGATTGAAAAGTTTCAAAATTATCGAATATATAATTTTTATCTGTTTTTTGACCTTCTCTGGGGATTTTACAAAAATACACCAAAAACAAATTATATATTTTCAAGATGTGTCGAACGCCAGTCAGTTGTCAACGTTGTTCCTTTGATTGTAGAATCATACAGATTGTTTTAGCAATGGGTCAAGAAGTCGGATCGGATGGCGCGGTGCCTTTCGTACAAATAAAATATATTTTGTGATAAATATATTGCTATTTAAATAGACTGAAGATTTAATATTTAATTTTGCACACCTATATTTATACAGCAAATAGATAGAATATGGAAGGGGGCAGTATAAGGCCCCTATAAAACATCAAAATGATCTGAGGTAGGAGCAAATAGTGTAGTTATTGGCCTATTAAGGGGAGAATTAGGGAAAAAATAAAATTTTACAAAATAAATTGCGGCTCCTTAAAATATGGCCCCAACGAAAAATGGCCCCAAAATTAATTTATTTTTTACTGTTAAGTAATAATTTTAAAAAAATATATAATGAAGCATATAATATTAGTCGAGCTTGATTAACTAAAACTTTTTTACTTTTTTGATGTTTTTTTGCATTATTGTAGCAATTATGCAAATCTATCGAAATTATGAATAATAAAACAAAATCAAATCAATACTGTGTGTTTAAAGTGAAATATGGCCAATTCCACGTAAAACGGAGCAAAATGTTGAGAAATTGTTTTTTTATTCTTAAAAAAAATCGATAATTTACGTCTAAAGAAGAATGAAAATAATCAAAATATAAATAAATTGATTCATATTTAATTTTTATTTATTTCACAATAGCTTAAGATGACCTCTCATACTGAATAATTGGTTCTTCTTTTTTAACGTTTTTATGAAAATATCCCACCCGCCACATTTTTAAAAGAGGTTTGCCTTAAAGAGAAACAGTTTTTTTTACAAATAATGAATCAAATGCTATTTAAAAACCGTCAAAACTAAACAAATTAAGTCCGTTCTCGAAAATATTTTACAAAAATCGATCTTGAAGTCAAAATTCACTAAAACTTAAATTCGTAAGGTCACACCTGTTACAGTCTTCAAATGGTTATTGTGAACAGAAATTATGTTCTTTCAATGTCTTCTTACTATTTATCACTTAAAAACATATCATCCTTAAAAATCAAAACATTTTTTAAAATTAAAATTTTGAATTGTTTGAGTTAAAAACAAAAATGTGAGCAAAATATTCACACCCGTCTCAATGGAATTGCCCATATGTAAACGATTTATGTAAATGAAATGGAATTCAATGCAATAAGAAAAACAATACACAGATTAAAATTTTTATTGGCTGACATCATTCATTTTAAATAAAAAAATGTTTTAATTTCTAAAAGAGCGCTCGATGCTAATAAATTAAGTTTTAAATATTAAAAATCTTTTGCTAATCTAAAGCCAGAACTAGAACAAAAAAGTTAGGGCAAAAGATAAAAAATTTTTTGACTTATAAAAGGTTTATAAAACCTTTGTTTTATAATGTATGTATGTTTATTTGATAATATGCTGATGTTTTTTTGTTGTAATTGTTCGTCTGTCTAATATGTAAGTTGTTAAATTATTTTAAATTTATTCACTGATTCAATCATGTTTTTAATAAAATGATTAATTGATATTAGCGTCAATACTAGTCGTACGCCACTCTTCGCCATCCCACAATCTCAAATGCCTTATGCTCTAAACGGAACTGAGACGAACGACGAATTTTTCTTTACGAATGTTCTTCTTAGAAAATAAAACACATTTGTGTATATGAAAAGGCAGCCAAACAATGTGTCGCTTAAAATTCGTCATTCGTAACGAACTCTGCGAAAGGTAGGATGACTATTCGTACTGATTTCATCAGTACATGTACTGGTTTTTCATTTGGTGTACTGATTGAAAAAGGATGTACTGAAATGTACAGATGTTTGAAAAGAAGTACTGTTTGTACTGGTTTTTCAAGGAAATTGGATATTTTGCACAAAAAAAAAATTTTAACAAAACTAAAGTGTTAAACATTTTTCCAGCAGCAGAATCGGTATTGTGCTATTAAAAAATTTCCGAAAACTAATCAATGTTACACCATTTTAAACAGGTTAAAAATGTTGAAGTAATTTTTTTTAAAAGAAAATTTAACTCTTAAATAATTTGTTGTAAATAAAGATGTGTTTTTACGAAAGTTTTTTAGAAGAATAGATTGACACCCAGACTTACGGATGGTCACTCTTTAATCAACTTTAATTGGATCGTAATAATTGAAGGTGGTTCTAAACTAAAAACAACGCTTTTCTTTTCTCGCAAAAAAAATATATAAACCAGGAAATAATGGTGAGCCTAGCGATAGGTTTATTTTTATTTCTTTCGCCGAGAAACGACGAAAAATTGGGCACAGATTGACCATTTTTATTTTAATTTTTTTATTTTGTTATAAAATAATGTTACTTTATACTTTAAACATTATTTTTACTTTTTATTTATTGCATATAATACTCTTAATGTATTTTTAATGTTATATTCATATGTTTAAATAGGTTTTTTAGGAAATATTTTTCTTCTAATAGTGCTTCTTTTTTAAGAAATATGGTCACTCTTTCACAGCAATTTTAATCGATCTAAATTACTTTCAGTTGACGAACTTACGCAACGAATTTCTATAGACGAATTTGTCGTGTAGTGCAAAATTCGTCGTTCGTCCCAGTTGTGTTTAGAGCATTAGTTTAACAAATTTAATTCGCAATTTTCAAAATCATTAATTATTAATTTTTATATGCTTAAAGGTGGTGGCTGTCATATGCGTTTTGTGAATTTAAATAAATGCATGGAAATATTTTACATTGAAGCACGACTTTTCTTTCTTTAAACACAATTCAAAATTACTTAAAGGAATGCAAATAATTTATATGTGAATATGTGCATACATAAGTATTTGCATTACTATGGCATGTATTATTTGTAAAATTTTCGTCGTACTTTGCGTCACATTAGCACCTACATACATACATACATACATACATACATACGTATGTACCTTTGTGGTTATTGTCGGCTGTATTTCAAATAGTAAAAGTAATAGAGGTCTTGCTTTAGTCTGCCAGATATTTGAACAGTCAACTGAATTAAGCCAATCAACCAAACCACGCCATGCAAAACAGTCATTAGCCAGTCAAGCAGGCAACCACATCATGCCAAACCAAACCACACCCACTAATTGTTAAAGTTAATCACGTAACTCACGTGCAACGACAAAATGACACTTTCATTAGAATTTGAAATGTAATTCCTGAATATCTGTTCAAATGCGTGAATGCATTTATTTCCTATGATTTGAAAATTTGAAGGAAAATTGCGTTTGTATGGAAATCGATGGTTAAGAAAAATGAGCAAAAAAAAAATGTATGGAAAAGTTTTTTAAATTTTAATTTTTCCATACAATTTTTTGCATTATAATGCGTTGCGTTTTACGTAATTAGGCCCTTTATTTAATAAAATACAAAGAAAAGTCAAATGTTTTATGCAAGGAACACAACAAGGACGTAAGACGAACTTTTCGCCGCTAATATGCGTTGCATAAATAAAACACAAAAACAAACGAACAAATAATCAGGGTAATGTTGCCAATTCTGATTTAAGTTTTCAAGTATTTTAGTAATAAAAGTTAATTTTACTTTACCATTAGATTAATTTTTGTTTTATTGTATTCAAAATATAGCAGTTTATTCAAAAAACTCAATTTAGTGGTGTTTTTGTTACTGTGCACAGAATTTTCTTCATTTTTCAAACGTCTTTTATTCCACACCGATTTGGATTTCCCCGGTCTACTATCTGCCGCTTTCTTGCTTTAGTCGCCAGTTTCTTCTCATGCTTATTTCCGATTATCCCAAGATGTTAAGGAACGTACATTATTAAAACTTAGACTTGTTTTAGTATTCACTACAATACTGTTCTAGATCTTGCCCCCTGTTGTGTCTTGTGAGAAGTTTTCGCAGCGAGAAAATTTTTTTATTTTCATAGTCTTCCGATTATTAACAGTGTGACTTAGATAATACATAAACTCTCATTATACAACGTTAAAAGTTAAAATAATTAGGTTTATCGTGTTCATCCTGTCTTTTCAAAGGCGACTATAAATTTTTCGATGCGAGAAGTTCTCACTAAAGTTACAGAACACAGGCACTGGTGGTTCTGCACATAACTGCTTTTATCAATCCTATTCGTACAAATGTTTTGCCATGTTCTGTCTAATCCTGCTCTTTTCTACGGGACGCATTAGCTTCCCGTCCAACAAAGACTATCTGGTATCAGATATGAGCCATATGATCAGACTCCACTTCCCCAAATAACCCTTCAGTTTCTTTAAAATGCTTTGATGGTTAGACCGCAGCATGTGCGGCTCTAGGCAATATTTTCTTTGGACCTTTTTTCCACTATTTCACTGGCTTCTGTACAACCAGTGTAGCATCCTTTGACTGAGGCCCCATTTTGTGCCTATAATTCGCCAACATATCTTCAGGAACTTGCTATGAGCAGCCGCCGACGAATTTTTTCTATCAGCTTTGTTCTCTGTTCTTAATTGCTTAGAAAAGAAGAAAAATATGTAAACAATAGAGGCCAGCCCAAGACGACACTAAATAAGGCATCATCTCGAATTTTCAATTCATTTCATATACCTTACGTGTGCACACACAAAAATAAGTACTGCGTTGTATTGTTCGACATCTCTTTTGTTTACTTAACTTAACCTAAATGAAAAATATATTCACAGTTAAGCACACTTAAGCAAACAACAACGGCACATCAATTCATCATGATCACACACTTCCATTTCAATTCATCTCGAAACTTTACTGTTGGCGGGATGTTCCTGGTGTGATAGTTATAAAAAACGGGGGTTTAATTTGAATGTACATATGTATGTAATGTAATGTAATTACGCATGAGTTTTATATTGATTTGCCTGCTTGTGTATATGTTTGTTTGTGTATGTACCCACTCAACATTGTGTGTATTATTATTTGTTAACATAACAACTACATTACTCTTAAGTCTTTATTGTTGTTGCCACACCATAACCACAGTAATTTTTTTTATCGACCACAGTGCCTAACACCACTCTTTATTCTTAACTACTCTACACTGCAGCACAAAAACTGTGTCAGCTACTCTACATTACAGCAAATTAGAAAAATAGAAAATTATGCGGTTCTTGAATTAGCTTGAATAGGACTTGATGCAGGTCTCTAGTAAACAAATAATAAAAAGGGATGCCTGTGTTTGGTGTAGTAGCACAGTTTAAAACATTGCCGCAATGGCTTCCGCTTTTGCTTAGGTATTGGTGTGCAATAAAAGCGTTAGAGCTTTGCGGTTAAAACGATTTTCGCTCTGGTTTAGGTTTGTCTGTTACTTGTAAAAAGTCCTTAAATAAGTCTGCTGGCTTCAAAGTCTCAATGCGGCAACAGTAGATTTTATCCTCAAAAATGGTTTGTCTCAGGTTTTTGCTTTATTCGTAGTATGCCGATCTTGCCAAATGTTTACATCGATCGTCTTAAGAAGGTTTCTGATAGTCCGTAGATAGGTTTTGACTTGGTTCCGAAAACTTGATTTCAACTGATACAGAATATACAAAGTATCTCTATGGGATCGCAAATGAATATTGTTAAAATTACAAGATAAGTACATATCACTATCTTGACTGTTTTCAAAGGTGATTTACATTCTACCTGGACTAGATATTTTAATACATTTTTATATAACGATCATGTGTTTCTCATTCACTTCTTTATCTCATCCATTTAGTCACGATAGAATACACTGTTACTCGTGCTTTTTGATATGTGTATATTAATAGATGAATAAGCGTGGAAATTACCATCCCCAGCAACAGACGCAGTTGTTGAAATCAGCTGCAAAATATTAAGTACGTTTTAGTTAACTTTTGTATCGTTGTATCGTTATAGTTTATATACAACTTTATTCATTTGTTATTATTATTTAATAAAAGCTAAAAAAAAAACATTTTTAAATGATTTTAAATTGATATTAATGGAATTGCTTGTTAATTGCTGCATTTTCTTTAAATGCAATAAATACATACATATGTGCTGGAGTGACAGCTTGGTTTTTTAAATTAAAAATAATAAATCTTTAGGAAACAAATTTTTCAAAGTTGTTTTAACATTTTCTATGCGTTCAAGTTTTTAGGAGTGATTTTAAAAATAGCATTAAAAAATCATTAAAGCAACCGATATTCAATTTTTAGCGCTCACACACGACTTTTTGTCGTTGGTTTATTATTGGCTTGGCGCATTAGTCTATGAACTATATTTAAAAAAACCTCAAACCAGTATTTTCCTGACGACTTGTTACATATTTTTTAGTTGGTTGTTTTATATATACTATGACCCATACTTATAATAATCATTTAAAGTTTATTAAGTGCTAATATGAGAAATTTTATAAAATATATGTATTTTAAATAAGCCCTTGTTTGTAACGGTTTTTCTTTAGGTTTTTCGTTTTGTGAATAACTATTGTGAATTTATACTTTCCAACAAGAGCTAAGTCTGTGCTGCCACTCTTTTTTTTTATTTGAAAAGCCGGCTCCTTCATAACAAATTACTTAAAGTAAAAGGACATTGTTTATAACGCTATGTTAGGTATTTTTTATTAGTAAAATACTTTTTATTATAATTTACGTACTTTAAGTTTAAGTCATTTAGTAATGCATATATTTCGCCTTTTAGTTGATTATGATGGCAGCACTTGATTGGAAGTTCATTTTGACATTTTAATGTTTTACCCCTGGAAAACAATTGAGTTATTAACCTCACCATTTACAAATTTAATTTGATAACCAAAAATATAGCAAATCAAAACAAAATAGTAAAACTACTTTACGAAAATAGAAAAAATAATGAAATTTTAACTAAAAATTTATATTAAAAAGCACAAATACACTTTTATAATGGAAACAACAGGTGACCAGTTAATATTGGCGACTGGTGGCTACGATCACACCATTAAATTATGGCAGGCTCATACCGGCAATTGTATACGCACATTACGCTTTGTGGACACATCGGTAAGTTTCCAAAAATGTATATTGAATATAAACTTAAAGGCATGGTATTTATATAAACTTAATAGCAAGTCAATGCCTTGGATCGTACTCCAGACAAAACCCGTTTAGCTGCATGCGGTTATCAGTGCATACGTTTATATGACTTGGAATCTAATTCAAATGCACCTGTCATAAACTTTGAAAGTGTTCAGAGAAACGTCACGCGCTTAGGTTTTCAGGAAGACGGCAATTGGATGTTTACTGCTGGCGAAGATCATCGTGTGCGTATATGGGATATGTTGTCAGCCTCACCCCACTGTTCGCGAGTGTTTGATTGTCAGGCGCCTGTAAATGCTGCTTGTTTGCATCCCAACCAGGTTGAAATTGCCATGGGTGCTCAAAATGGTGGTGTATATCTTTGGGATGTAAAATCTGAGGTGCACGAGCAATTGATACCTGAAGTAGATGCCTCAATACAGGATGTGGCCATTTCACCTGATGGCCAGTTTATGGCTGCCGTTAACAATAAAGGAAACTGTTATATTTGGTCGCTAAGTTCCTCGCCAAATCAAAAACTAACAACGTTACATCCTAAACTCAAAATAGCTGCTCACAAACGTTACGTGTTGCGTTGTAAATTTAGTCCTGATTCTCGCCTGCTCGTCACAACTTCTGGCGATGGTAACGCCCGTATATGGAAAACTGATGATTTTACGATGTGGCGTGAATTATCTATAGAAAACTATTGGGTATGGGATGCTGCTTTTAGTGCTGATTCAAAATACCTATTTACCGCTTCCAGTGACGGCATTGCTCGTCTATGGAAATTGGAAACTAAAAACCCTGAACGCAAATATGCCGGTCATACGAAAGCTATAACTGCTCTATCGTTTAAGGATGAAATTGTTACCGAATAACATCAATCATTAAAGTGGCGTGAAAACCGGAATAGAACCAGAAATGGATCTGACTTAAATAAACCACCGTCAATGTGTGGTGCATTTTGTACGATTGTTGGTCGTAATCTATCGATTTAATTTTTTTTATACCATAATTGCTTAAAACCGGAAACCGTATTTTTTTTATTTTTTAAAATTTATAAAAACCCAAGTACTATGTTAAGGCTACAAAAAACATTAAAATAATTTGTAATTTTTATATTGAACTATTATTAATTATATTAATTTATATTAAAACATATGTAATAAGCTATTAAATCGTCACAGATTTTGTATAATTAATTTAAGCGGGTTTTCTTCCGGAAACAATTCTTAAAAGTGTGTGTGGGAGTTCTAGCAAATAGAAGTAAAACCAATCTGCAATCCTTGGATGACCTACTAAATCCATTTTGTTTGCAGCATTGAATACTTGAAGCTTTCAAATTATCTGTAATATTGTTCACACTCAAAATAAAACAAATATGTATTTGATTCATGTGCATACTTTATGATAAAATGTCTTCTTTATTATGACAAAGTATATTAAAAATCAAAGTTAAAACGTACAAACGTGATGTTGTTTATAATATAATAAAACATGCAAAACTTTTTAAACAAAACAAAATTTTAAATAAATAACGGTAAGAAGTTAAATTTTTTTTTTTAGAATTTTAAATTCGTTAATAAAAAAGAAGTATATATAAAATCATTTTTTATTAAATCTGGGAGTACTTTTTCTAAAATCTTGCCAGATTTAAAAGAAAACAAATTTTATAAACATTATCTTATACAAAGTGTAAAATGCACATTTAAAAAAATTGAAAACCTTTTTTTAATAAAAATGCGATTTTCCAAAGAAAAAAAATAAAAACACATTTGAAAATTATTATTGTAAAATGCGTTTGAAATACTTTCAGTATTTTTTTTGTTAAAGTCTTATAGTAAGTGTGGAATGTCTTTGGCCACAATTGACTCTTTAATTGAATCGGGATCGTCGCCAAGCTTATAACCCACTATACAAGTTAAATCGACAGGTTTTCCAGTAGGATTTAATAAAAGAAGAACTTGATTTATAGGAGCTGCAGGCCTAAAAGGTTTGCTAGGAGCCATTGTCACATCCGTAGGCGGTAGTAAACGTACTTTGCAGGGCTAAAAAATTAAACGGTGAATAAAATAGTTGCAAATTCTATTCACACTTGTCGTTTAGTTACCTTTTTAACACTGGCCTCGAACTGAAAATCTTTGACAGGCAATTTAGATTTGTTTGTTACAGCCATAACAATAACGGAAACATGCTTGCTGGGACGATCGGCCGTAAAGTTAAGTGTAACTTGTATGTCCTCATCATCCAAAAGCAAACGCTGGCCATCATCTATAGGTGTTACTTCATCTAATTCCACCGTTATTTCTGCTAAAGGTCGTAAAGGGCCAACACTAATATGACTAGACTTGTTTTGCTCTTCTACTTTCTTGTTGTCTTCTAATACTTTTTCGGGCAATTCCTTAGTTGTTAAATTTTGAAATTTATCCTCTTTTTCTATTTTTAAGTTTTGTTTTTTAACAGCAACGTCTGACTCTAATGTAGTTATGTTCGTAAGAGATTCATTAGTTTTTAAAGGCATTTTCGCTGTACTATCTGCTTCTTTAGATGCGTTCAATGTTGTTTGTATTTTGTCTTTAGCCAAGTCGTTTAGTGTTAATTTAGCAGTTTCTCTGAAAATATATACCAAAATTTAAATAAAAAAGTGGTAGTTAAAACCTTTAATAACGAATAAAAAACGAACTTTTTAAATGATTGCATACGTTGTTCCTCCTTTAGACTTTGCAGAAATATTTCTTCACTCAATTTATCAATTTCTTTAAGCTCCCTTAAGCCTTGAGTTTCTTTTATATTTTTTTCATTTGTTTCTGGCGTACTAGGGGACATATCCTTGCTGGCAACATCAAATATACTTATTGGTTCTAGCATATCTAGATCACCCAACAAATCAGATGGATGATGTGGCTTTTTAATTACTTCACTACCAGTATTGATGCTGCCAAAAATTTCATTTAACTCGTCTATAGCTGCAGCGTTATAACCAATTTTAGTTGCCTGTTTATTTTGGCTGGAAGTTGGTATTGTGTCTCCTAACAGTTCTGATAACAAGTCGTTGCTTGTCGAACTTGTTTTTTGTGTTGCAGATGTTGTAGATGTACTAGTTGTTGTTAAATTAGATTTAGCAGTTAACACATAAGGAGGTTTTATAATTGATTCTTCATTTGGAAAACTTCCATTAAAACGTTGTAAAACAGCAGTAAGAAGACTTTGGACATTTAAGACTTCCTCTAAAAATGAAAGGGCGTTTTAAACAAATTTTTAATTATTTTCTTTAGCGAAAAATTTTGATATGAAAATAAATTGATTTTTTTATTAAGTTTTTGGTATAAAATGCTCAAATCCGCATTAGTTTTTTATGCTACAATAAAGAGTATTTTTAAATTGAAACTGAATATGGTGGTTAAAGCTTACATATATAAATAAACTTTTTAACAAATACACAAGAATTAGAAAAATATTTTGTTTTAAAATAGTATAAAATTTTTTTTTTTTAATTTAAAAGGTACAAAATGCACAAAAATAGTCACAATAAAAGTATTTTATTACATCTATTTTTTTTTCTTTTTGTGCATTTTATATTTCAAAGCTTACCCATAAGATCAGGATCTTCATTGCCCAAAAAATCTGGCCATATAGACATTTGTTCATTATGACTTAAACAAGTATTATACAACTCTTTCATAGTATCACGACTGTCATCGCCAGATGTATCCGAGCTATACGAGTTTAACATTTCATCTAGCAATTCCATTGTACTTTCTACTTTTTTTAACTCACTCTTAAGATGACAAATAGTTTCGGTACGTTTTGTTTCCTGGTTATAACGACGTTTTATAAGTAAATTCGCTTTTTTATGGTTCTCTTCGCCACCTTGTTTAAGTAATTGTGCTACTAACTCGTCATCTTTGCCTAAAATATTTGGACGCTGATCACGTACAGTTATGATGTCCGTAGAAGAACCATGTGAAAAATCAATTTGCCGCTTGAGATTATGGTAGGTTTCTTGAATTTTTGATTTATCATGATATTCGACCGCCCATATCATTAGACAATCCATAATGCGTTTCTTTGTTTCGATAGGAGCGGGTGTTCCAGGATGTTTGTCCAACACCAAAGCAATAAGTTTATTAAGAAAGAAAAATTTTGCAGTCTTTTTTTGAAACTCTTCTCCACAATTTGACATGAATTCATCTAAAAGCTAGTGTACAAAAAAAATTGATACGAAAGATCATATTTATATATTTTTTTTTTTTTAACTAAAGATGGATTGATAGCATATCTCCATATGAAAGAATTTATGGATAATCATGCACATAAAGCTTCTTTATTAAGCATAGCCAGTACTCAAAATTGGCATTTATGCAAATAAATAGCACAAAACATCTAACTGCCTAAAGTAATTGATATAAGTCTTTCTTTTCTTTTTATATACCTACCAATGTCTGGTTTAAAAATAAAAGTTTTTTACGTTAAATTATATGAAAGCGTTAGCTTTAAATTAATTTAAACATGTGCCATACATAGTTTCTAAAGGTTCTTTTTCTTAAAAATATTTTTTTATGTTATGGCTATATGGCTCTAAAAAAGCATACAATTTGAAACTTACATCAACAGCCCTTGATGCTTCTGTAATATTAGTAGAGTGCATTTTCTTTACAAGCAGATCATGAGCTTTTGTTATAAAATCATTGTTATGTTTTATAACCGAACAAACCAATTGCACCTCCAAACTATCCACTTTATCACTGGCTGAAGTAATGACCCGTTCTATTGATTAAAAACATGCATTATTTAGTTCTATCGTATTTTTTTATTATGTATTTAAATAATCAAGTTAATTTTTAAAACCCACCTATCATTTTCTCTAAAATAATTTCTTCTGTAGCCATTTTTTTTAAATTAAAAATTTTTATATTGCAAAACTACCTTTGTTTTGGCCTGAATTTGTCCACTGTTAAATAAATAAAATAATCATTCACGATAAAAGTAAATACAGGCAGTGATGCCAGAGTTAAATTTTTCCTACAAGTTCCAATGAAATGAAATATTCCCTGCAAAGCATATTGAACCACATGGCCATTTCAAATGTTGTAACAAGATAGTCCTATATAATGCAGTGATCAAACTTAAACTTAAATAAATAAACAAAACATTGAGTTGTCGTAGTTTTGAACTCGCCAAATATGGTTTACCATAGAGTGGTTTTTAAACTACTCCGATATAATGCAGAGATGGGTTAAGTATACCGACCCTACTAAACCATGTTTTTACATATAATTGCGCCACTAATGGAGTAGTTTCTTTCTTTATGGACAAGTCCATAAATGTGTGTAATTATTTGCAGGGTGGTAAGGGTTCCTATAACCTACCTGTGGTATTTATTGTATTGAGTAATTACCAAAATTGATTACGTCTAAAAAAATTATGGCATACTGACTGCAAATATTATATATCATTGTGTGTACTCTTATTCGCAACAAGTGATTTTGAGATAAACGATAAATAAAGTTTGGTTTTAATATTTTGACGATTTTGAAAATATCTTAAGGGGCATTTGTATCGAATTAAGCCATAAAATCTTATAAAATTTTATATACCATAATCAAAGTTATTAAGAATAAGGGTCGGGAGATGGGGGGTTCTATTCTCCACAGAGACCGGATAACTCCAAATTACCAACATAATTAAAAGTTTTTACATTACGGATTCGTAATTGGGTTTGTTACATGTATGTTTTTTATCTGCTGCGTAGAAATTTTGCTTATACATACGCACACATACAAATACACTCATTCAGTCTTTTTGGCACCACTATTTTCTTTTTATATTTTTTTGGTTTTTTGAATAAAATTATTTGTTCGGTATATATTTTATTTTCTTTGCTTATAAAGTTTTCTTACCATTAATTTTCTTTAGAAATAACATTTTTTTGTTAATATGTATTTTTGGTAATTTAAACAAGGGATAGGTACACTAATACTATCGCATTTGTTCTTGTATATGTGCAGTTTCAGATAATATTAATTCCATATTGTTGTTTGTGTAATTGAACAAACAAGCGCTAATCATCCGCCTTGTTTAAAAACTCATCTGAGACTGATTATAAATTTATTATACGTGTAGTTAAGATAAAAGAGGGATTTTGCGCGGCGTTGCAAAATGCCCAACTGTGATCTTAACTCAAATGGACAAACATCGTGACTGCATTGATAAAAGGGGGTCAAATTACGATTAGAGAGCAAAGCACGTTATTGGGCTATTTATAATTATTGCTAGGTCTGGCAAGCCTGCTCTTTGTGTTTTTTTCACTATTGTTTTGTGTGTCATTCTCAACATATTACTTATCGATGTTTTCTAGCAAAATTTTCACTCTCTGGTGAAAATTTTATTTTGCATTTGTTTTGTAAAAGTTAAGTATTTATGTGATCTCTTAGTGTAAAAAAGTGAAAATATATACCGTTTTGCAATCTTTATGCGGACAAATGGGATCATTTACAAGCCGTCAGAATGGAGCCATCGAGGAGGCAGAACAAAATGCCAACAACCACGCCTACAAATATCCCCCCCGTTCGGGCAATTTTTTTGGCAGCCACTTTATTATGGGTGGTGAACGTTTTGACACCCCTCAACCGGAATCCTATCTATTTGGCGAAAATGCTGATCTAAATTTTTTGGGCAATCGTCCTACGGCGTTTCCTTATCCACCCCCACAAGCAAATGAGCCCACTAAGACCTTAAAAAGTTTAGTTAACATACGTAAAGAATCGGTGCGGTTTGTAAAGGTGCCCAAAGAAAAACAGGCCGATGACCAGGCGGATGGTAACTGCTTGAGTGCAGCCTCTGGGGAAGAACCAACTCCACCACCCTTTTTATATAACATTGAGTTTACGTTTGACTCGGATGCTAAGTGTGCAATAACAATATACTACTTCTGCAGTGAGGAGGTTAGTCCAAGTGGTTGCACCCTAACACCACGCGATGGACTAACCTCCGAGACTTATCATTTCGAGAAGGGCATAAATCAAATCTTCTCCCAGCCGAGTCATGTTTTTAATCCCCAACTTATACCAGAAGATGACTTGATATATAATGCCAGTAAAGAACAATATCCAGTGGCAATACACTGTGTTGTGGAAGAGGGCAATGAGGAATGTCGCCAGTCCCACACAACAATTTGTGTTATTGACCACCATCCAGAGAGCAACAGTTATGTTTTAAGGGCTCTTAAGCAAAAAATTTTTGTTGATGGCTTATGCTATTTGTTGCAGGAAATCTATGGTATTGAAAATAAGGTAAGTTTCCAATTGTCATTTTTGAAAGTGCCTTAAAAACACAGTATTTTTTTAAAAGGCAATCAATAAAAGTTCAATCGATGAGGACTTAGATGATCATGGTAGTGAGTGTGTTATCTGCATGAGTGAAACCCGTGACACTTTAATATTACCTTGTCGTCATTTGTGTTTGTGTTATTCATGCGCCGACTCTCTACGCTATCAAGCTAATTGCTGCCCAATATGTCGTGCACCATTTCGCGCTCTTTTACAAATACGAGCTGTTCAAAAAGGTGTAACCAATCATGTTTTACACCAAAATACCCCTACTTCCGCAGCAGGTGAACCGATGGCCTGTGAGCATCAAGTACCACCTGGGTTCATACCAGTTTCATTAATCGAGGCCCTAAATGGCCCACCACAATATGTCGGCACTCGTCGTGGTATTAGTGATGGCAATGATATGATTGATTGTGTCAATGGCAGTGGTGCCGTAGTCAATGGCACATCCACAGAACACCATAAAGCCACTTCACCCTACAAACCTACATCACAAAGACGTTCAAAGGGTAAGAAAAATGCTTCGACTTCAACTAATCCTAATGAAATGGCCACCATGGCTAATAGTAGTTCATCAAATGGCGGTAATTCTCAACAGGGAAAAGATAATTCAGAGGAATCAGGAACCGAGATAAAAAGTGTTAATAAACGTTCTTCGCAGGATAAGTTACAAATCGTAAATGAGCGTCATAGTTTTAAAGTACCAAAATCACATAAACGGCATTCCAAAACATCATCAGTAACTCCCGAAATGACGTCTACTGCTACTTCCACTCACCCCGAGATCGACGATGATAGTGAAAATGAGAAACTATCACCTCTGCTTTCACCAGGCAGCAAATGTAAGCCAATACCCCCACAGCTTGCTAAATCTCTTACAGGTTCAGAAATAGGCGAAGAAGAGGAACAAAATAGCATGATACAAGAGCCAACTGTCGAATTTAAATCCAAAAAAACAACTTCTTTTAAAAAACACAAAAAATCCAACGACAACAAACCCGATAAAATAACAAGTCCCGTTGAGACTACTTTAGCACCAGGCGTTATACCGCCACCACCACCCCCAGCTACAGCGGTAAATGAGGATTCTGACTATTATACACCAGAAGATCCGCAAAACTCCATTTTAAGCCCCTTGTGTCCAGATAAAGCCAAAAGCTTAACAACTGCTGGTGAAAAGCTAAAAAACTCTCTGGTTAAAAAGAACCTTCATAAGAAATCAACATCAGTTGGCAATATTGTGGGATCCGGCGGCACTGGTTTATCAACCTCGGCCTGCTCTACGGGTGCCGTTGATTTAAAAGGCAATAACGTAAGCTCATTGCCAGGTAAGTGTAACGTATATTACTTTGCCCTGTTTTTATACCATCTGATTTTGTATACATTTAGACATGTTGGATAGTCCAGTTAGTGCTACTTCCGCTTCGACTCGTAGCTCCAGTGATAGCTATTCATCTAGCTCGTCTACAAAACAACTCTTAAGTTCAAATCCCAATAACACAACTTCTGCTAATATCATAGTAGATGACAAAACATCTCTACAAAATGCAGTTAATGTTTAAATTTTTTAAATATTTAATTCTTTGTCCTTATTAAATGTTAATATGTACATTAGTTTTTAGAATTTTTAATATACCATTTAAAGGTGAATTTACCCTAGATAAACTGAATTTTTGGAAAACGAAAAATCATTTTTCTTCCATCCCCTGTCAAAGTTTACAACAACAAAACTTGTTTTAATCGTAAATTAGCCTTGAACCATGTAATAAATGCTAACAGAATTCAATACAACATATTCGAAAATTAACAATAAAAGCTCTTAAGCAAAAATATAAATTAATAAAATAAACTAAAGAAACGTTTGTTTTAATTTTTCTAAATTAGGGCCTTTGTAATTCAATTCAACAGATAATTTCTTGGAATTTGCGTAACATAGTTTGCTGTGCCAAACTTATATATCTAATTAGCCATTTTTGTGTAATTTTATTACAAATATCAAACACACTAAGCATTGTTATAGATACATATAAATACATATGTATTAGCAAACATACAAACTATATTCATAGTTATATTATCTAGAATTTTTCCATCTGTCGTTATTAGTTACCGTTATTGTTTATTTAAAAATAGTGCGCATCAATTTCACCATAAAAAACTTTAAAAAAAAAGTTTTATGGTCAATTACTACCTTAAAAGAAAATTTGTTTTTTAATAGAAAAACATTTTGACGCAAATTTTACATTAATTTACAGATCATTGCCAAATAACTCTTACTTTTTTCTTTTTTATAGGTAGTTTGACACTTTCCCAGTCATAAAAAAGAAAATTTCCACCGTAAGTGTGACAAGCTTTAACACTTGCCCGGTCAAAAAAAAATAAATTCCCAAGCTCCATATCAAAAAAAAAAAAAAATAAATAGTAAGATAGGCAAAAAATATATTCTCTCATTGCTACGACCTTATGAGTTACTTGACCATGGTGCATATTCACCCTTATTGTGGTTGGCATTGCCGTAGTCGTTTTTAGACTGGCATAATTGTTAAAATCCTTTAGGGCATAGTTTCAAATATTAGATTTGAAATATCTCCCCTTGGAATACACTATAGCGATCGTGTAGTCTGAATAGGTAAGGTTAGGTTACGAAGGAGGCCCTCAGGCCCATTATGAATCCCTTCAGAAGAGCCAAGAGGTGAAAAATAAAAAGTAAAGACAACCATTCCATAGGTAAAAGGAAATGAGAGCAAGAGTGCCATTCGCAAGATGTCCAATGAAGTCAGTAATCATAGGCGCTGAATCACCTATCTGCTTAGCCACCCAATCCCCTTAATGAAACCTATGATGCTCCCCAGCCCACAGCCAGGGACCTCACCAAGTCCATCTAAGAAGCGCCCTCCAAACCACCTCTGTCGACGGATCTGCAGCCCAGGGCAGAGGCAGACAAGATGTTCTACCGTCTCTAACTCCTCCTCGTCCCCGCATACCCTGCAGAAATCTGGAGAGTTCCTGTCCCATTTGTTCGTCATATATCTCACATCGCAGTGCCCTGTGAAAGTCCCAATAATGCACCTCAGAACCGCCCTACTGTCCTTGAGCAGCAGGTCAGTGACCATTCTGTCTAGCCTGGGAAATAAAACTCTAGAGATCCTGCAATCAGCCCTGTCCCACCAGGTTTGGCCCACCTTGTCATTTATCCGAGTCCCTTTCAGCCCATAATAGAAGCTCAGTGGTGGCATTACCGGCTCACAACCAAGTCCAATATCCCGGGCCGTAGTCTAAATAACTGTAATTGCAAGTGATTCACTAAAGATACCCACATCAGTTCCAGTCTTCGTCTTAGACCTATCAGTGTACATGTGAACGTGCATGTACGCTCAAATGGTAAGTGACCATTTTTTGACATCCATCTTTCCGGGATAAGCATCTCCACGTCCTATGTAAGATCAAGATATGTTGACAAGTAATCAAACTTACTGGCTATACTCCGCATCATGTACATATAAAAATGAATATGTGCACATTATTAAGTAACAAAAAGTTTTAATGAACTAAATAACTTTCAAAATAAATTTTTAAATATATTTAAAAGAAGCTGATTACAAATTGCATTGAATACAAAAAAAAAATATAGTAATAAACAAGCAAGCATTGGGATTAAAACTAACTGCTAGTTTCATTATTATTGTTGCTGTTGTTATTATCATTATCATGATCATTATGATTATTAATATTAATATCACCCGTTGAATTGTTGGTACCATTATTTTGTGTATTTTCTTGTGAATTGTTATCATTTGAGTTTTGTTGAGTTGAATTTGTGTTGTTACGTTCTCTATTTCGTAATGAATGAATACAGGCAAGCATTCGTATCATAAAAGTAGCCGGAACTGTTATAGTATCTTTGGTTTGTTCTAACATAATGGCATTACGTTCTGTTAACTACAAAAAAAAAAAAAATAAAACAAGACACACTCAGGATTTATAACCTTAAAAAAATCTAAAAATACTTACAATTTCTGCAGCTTCTTGGTCAAAACTTTTTTCTTGCAAAATGGGAGCCCAAATTTTGACATCATAATCAATACCCGAACTGGCCAAATAGGGCAATTCTGGGTGGGGCTGTAAACAATTGACGACATGCTGGTCGGCTTGCATTAACATAACCAATTTGCCAGTACGTCTATCCCATGTAAAGATGTGACCGCAATCTGAACCACACATTACAAAATTGCTGCCCCAAAATGTAGCCTCTTTGATCATAGTGCGTGCATTACGATGACCAATATACTTCATTAGTAAATAATCGTATACAATTTCTCGTCCCTCCATTTCAAGATCAGCCAATTCTTTATTTAAAGAAGCAGTGTCCACTTGAAATTGTGCCAATCTAGAGCTTTGATTGTTGTCATCATTTGAGTTTTTAAACATTTCGGCATCATCACTTGTTGATGAGGTTGTGTTTGCATGCGGAGAAAGAGAATCACTATTATCTGACGTAGCCTGCTCTCTACTGGCGATTGAAGTAAGAGCAGCTGCTCGGCGCCAAGCTGCCGATGAAGTGGACGGTCGCGAATCTAAAGCATACTCAATTTATATAAAAGAAAACTCAAAATATTATAATACAGTTATGTATGTACCATCTCCAGATTGTCCTGTTGTAGATCTTCTTGCGGCTGGGACATCGGTCGCTGGTTGATTCCCTCTGGTCGATTCTTGCATTTGACTTGTTAGGCCTAGACGTGTACGTGGATCATTTAACATACGTGAAATAACCTCAGTCATACGACTCATGATATTAGGCTGCAATTGAGGCCTTACTTGCCCCACATCCACTCTACCATTTACATCTCTTTCCGGTCTTGCATCTGGTCCAGTATCTGACCAATCCCCCCTTAAACGTAGCCTTCTTGTCACCTGTTCAGCATTCAAAGCAGGAGGCGGAGAACTGCCGCGATATGCTGCATAGCGATTTTTAGATAAATCATCCACACTTACGCCCTCACGCTTAAGATCAAACAAATACAAATATTCCGATGAATATGATACTAACAGTTCGGTTTCCTCGGGACTAAAACGTAAACAGGTTATTCGATACTGGCGACTACTTGGCAGTGGAATAGGATATGCTTTAACTGGCCTGGTATGTTTGTTTGCGCCGGCTATTGTGTCGCTTTCACTAAAATCAATTACAGATAGATAACGTCTGTCATAGATTCGCACTGTAGCATCGGAGCTACCCACAGCCAAATAATTAAAACTTATGGGTGCCAAATCAATAGCATTTACAGCCGATGGACTTAAAATTAATATATTATCTTTGCAGCAAGTTTTATGGCAACCGGAAATTTGTCGCAAGTCAAACAGGCGTACTGTGCCATCTTCACCGCAACTCATAAACGAACGTGGTTCAGATGGAACTGTCAATACCTCATAGGTGGTGCCACTTTTGTGGCAATTAAAATAATTTACATTCGAGTCTGTTTCCGAACATCTAACATACACAGGCGGCCCATTCTCCAAGCCATTCAATTGACTATTTTTTCGCTTTATATACGGGGCCATAAGTTCGGTATACAAGACTATGCCATCTCCTGAACATGAAACAATCGCCTGATCGTTTGATTGTGGCATAAAACGGGCACTAAAAATGTTTGCCCGATGACCGGTTTTACATTTTAAAAGGACTTCCTGATTATTGGGATTTGTTACGGCAATAAATTGATCGTCCGAGCCCGAGAGCAAATATTCGCCCGTACTATTCCAATGTATTGAATTGACACAGCCGGAATGTACGGGCAGGCGACACATCAAACCTAAACGTTGAACGTAGTCTAAAGAATCTTTGGTACTGGCAATTAAGCTTCGTTGTGTAAGGCGTGGTTCAAAATAATCCCTTTGTAGAATGCTGCGAAACACGCTGTTGCGTGAGTGCATGTCACGCGGCATTTCTACCGATTATCAATAATTTGTGACTTCAAATTCTGCAAATTGATATTGATAAAACAAAAGTACTGTAGACTATTAACTATTATAATAATTAAACTAATTATAATTATACTAATTTTTTTAATAAAGATTATTTAAGGGCCGTTTTCTTAACCAAGCTACATATACATATATGGTGAATGCTTACAAAAGATAACTTTAGCTCAAGTTAAGAATAAAATTACATTTAACTTTTTTTATTATCACAACTCTCTTTTAAAATAATGAAAAATTACTAAAACAAATATTGGGTTTTTGTACGGACTAGAATATACTTTAAGGAATTTTGCTTAACAACGGTTTATAAGGCTTTGTTTACTTTTTTAGCATGCGGTCATAAGTTATAAATCAACTAGTTACGTTAAGCCACCGAAAGAAGTTCACCTGGTAAGCCTCCCCTACAGTACACCCTACACTAACGTTTAACATTTAAAACTACAACATACTCTATGCATATGTAAACATACAGTTGCCAAATAAAAATAAACTTACAACTGTGACTTATATTTTCAACGAAATTAAAACCTTCCGTTTGTAATATAATCCACACCTCTACACAGACATACTTTAATCACTTATTAATTAAAAACTAGTGTAATACGGAATCTCTTTCGTTCAATGCTTACTATTGTTGTTATTGTTGTCGGATTTTAATTTCGTGAACAAGTTTCAGTCATCTTTATTCAAGAGAGTGTTAAAATGGTTTTGTTTGACTCCTTACAATACATACATTTTTAATTCATGGTCTTGAAATCATAAAATATGCCCTTTTACCGATTGGAGAACTTTCAGAAGAAGCTCAGGAAGCCAGAAATAAGGATTTTAAAAATTATAGGTAACACTTTGCTTGCAAATGCAGCCGAGAAAAGTCAAAAATAGATATTTTAAATAGATTTTTTCTCAGTTCAAATCCATTCATATCTAGTATTAGTTAACAAAATGAACGGAAAGAAAAGCAAAAATTATCAAATTCCGAACTACAGCTTTTGAGTAATGATAGCGAAGATTATAATGATGAAGGTGAGGATGAACATAATATGGTTTCTTTTTAAGTGTATGACAATTATTGATAAACAAAAAAAATTATAAAAGTTTATTTCGTTACAGTTATAAAAAAGTTGTAAAATTCTCGAAATCCTTCAAAACCCAAATTCAGACTTTAAATTAAACCTATATTCATATTTATGCAAGATATAAATTTATTTTTTAATTTTTTAGAAAAAAGACAACATAAGCCTGTGTTTGCTTCTCATTTTTTAAAAAAATCACTTTCCATTTTAAAATTACGGCGAAAATTCTGAATTAAACTATAATTTTCCAAAAAATAAAAATGTCTATAAAATCGTAAAAACATTTTTTCCGCGTATCTTTTTTTCAGAATATGCCTTTTTATGCATATTTAACGATTTGAAAAAAAAAATTTCAAAAAAAAATTAAATTAAGGCTCCAATGAATTAATCGCCACTTTCGGTGTCATCGAACCCACTGTGCGGCGCTTGCTGACAACGTTGGACCAATGTTAAGCCGTAAGTTCAATATTTTTTTATTCCTTATAAACTACAAATCTACAGAAATACATTTAAAAATATATGTAAATACCTATAAATACACCAACCCTGCCTTTTGTGCCTAAACATTCATGGCTATTCTAAAATAAGCGCTTCACTTCAATGCCGTCGAATGTTCACTTTCGACAGTTCGCCTTCGACATATTCTAAAATACGCGCGAAGAGAAATCGAGTATTGTAATCAGAGTTTTATGATCGCTAGTAAAAATATATAATCAAAAAAAAAACAATGGACTCTATTTCACATTTTTTAATAGAAAAACAAGAAAACAGCTTCGGAGGACGCTCAAAACACAACGGTAAATTGTTATGGATTTGTTTGATATGGATGTGCGATAAGTTATAAAAATACATAAGTATGTTTATTAGTTTTTTAAAAATCTAATTTTAATTATTTATCTTATTTTTTTTAATCAAATTTTTTTAAAATATATAAATTCAAATACCTATGTAAACATAAAGAGCTTGCTTACATTTTTTTAAACAAAAACTACAGCCAAATTTCTTCCTAGCGCGCCTAAAACCCCGTCGAATAAAAATGTATGAAGAAGTATTTTGCCGCGTATTTTAGAATATGTCGAAAGGTGATAAAGTTATCGGTCAAGAAATGTCATATGAACGCGTATATGAGGTGAACGAGTATTTTAGAATAGCCATGATTATTTTTTTCTATAGTTGAATTGTCAGTGTGAATAACTGAAGAAAGATATCACTTTATAACATTTTTTTATTATACCCTTCACAAAGTGATAAGCGTACATATGTACATATATATCAGTTTGTCATTCCGTTTGTAATTTCTTTATTATCTATTTGCGACCCCATAAAGTATATATATTCTGGATCCTTATAGATAGGAAAGTCGATATAGGCATGTCCGTCTATCCGTCTGTCTATCTGTTGAAATTAAGTTTCCGGAGTCAAATAAAGCAATATGGACCTGTTATTGGTGTCAAACTATTAGAAATAAGTATCCTGGAGACAATCGCTATTTAAAATCAGCAAAATCGGTTCACTATTGATCGAGATATAAGCGAAAACACAAAAAACCTATTTTTTTAGGCACGGATACTCTGGAGAAAGGGGCATAAATATGGGAACATTTTTTCAGATAGAATCAGGGGAAGTGGTATTTCCTCTACAATTGCACAAATTTTGTGAAATATTTCATGCGCTAAATCTTATAAATGTTCAAATGTTCTACAAAAAGTAATTGGACAATAAGACCTACACTTTGAAAAAAAAATATTTGGATAGAAGCAGAGGGAGGGAGCCCCCCTATACAAATTAACAAATTTTATGAAATTTTCGATACGCTATATCTCGGAAATCATAACTGCTATCGACTTTGAATGTTCTACAAAAAGAAATGATCAAATAATTCATACATTTTGGTAAAAAAAAATAGCTGGAGAGGAGCAGGGGGACTAGAGACTCCCATACAAATTAACAGCTTTTATTAAACTTTTAATACGAATAATGTCTAAAACTTTTAAAACTCTCGACCCTAAACCTTCTACATGTTATTTCTTTAATACATACGAACGTTAAAGTTTTTTATTTCGAAAACTAGGATCGCTTTAAGTCCGGAACAAGGTTTTTTTATAATAATATTTGCAGTACAAAATAACTCGGCTAAAAAAGGTGGCTGGGTATATTAAAAGACCAATGTGAAGGGTATATAAGATTCGGCACAACGGAATATATCCCTCTTATTTCTTTTACAGTCATTTTGTTTAAAATGCTTATACCATATTTGTTAGGAATTTAGATAAATTTAAGTGAAAGCAGGGCTGGGTACAGCCAGAGGATTGATATTTGAAGATTTAAGAACAAAAAAATTTTTAAAAAAGATATATTAGTGATTACAAAGATCTTTTAAAGCTTGAGTAGAAAGAAAGTAAATAAAAAAGTGGTAAATATTAAAAAAAATAAAATTGTCCGGTAATCTCACACATGAATTTAAAAATAATAACTTCTTATGTCTGCATTTACATACATACTAGAGACCTGCATCAAGTCCTATTTCAAGATAATTCAAAACCCGGATGATTTTCTAATTCTTGTGCTGTTGTGTGATTAAACTGTTTAAGTGCTGTAATGTAGTGTAGCTGACACAGTTTGTGTGTTGGAATGTAGTGTAGTTAAGAATAAAGAGTGGTGTCATGCACTGTTGTTGACGCAATATATGTATATACTGTCATCACGTGTGGTCGATAAAAAAAATTACTGTGATGATGTGTGGTCAATAACAACAAAACTGTGTGTATTACACACAATGTTGAATAGATACACAAACAAACACATATACAAGCAGGCAAATCAATATAAAATTCATACGTAATTACATTACATAAATACATTAAAAATCAACCCCCGTTTTTAAAACAAACACACCAGGAACATCCCGTCAACAGTAAAGTTTCGAGATGTATTGAAATTGAAGTGTGTGATCATGATGAATTGATGTGCCGCTGTTGTTTACTTAAGTGTGCTTAAGTGTGAATATATTTTTCATTTAAGTTAAGTAAACAAAAGAGATGGCGAACAATATGACGCAGCACGTAAAGTACATGAAATGAATTGAAAATTCGAGATGATGCCTTATTTAGTGTCGTCTTGAGCTGGCCTCTAATACATACCTACACACATATGTACCTACATACATACCTACACACATATGGGTATTTCCATGAATATGTCAACCACGGCTGGAAAAATAAAAGTCATCGCAACTTTTTTTTAAATATACCAAAGAGCAATAAAACACTTAAACTTTTTTATATAAAAGTATTTATAGCTAATTATAATTTTAAAAGGGCAAAAATAGCAGATTAAACTGGTAATCTCTTTGATCAATTTCCAGAAATTGAAATTAACTATTTTGTCTTAACTAGTGGCTAAATTTAGGTAATTGTAATATTCCAATTATACTTTAAAAATAATGTTACAACATCAGTGGCCAAGTTCCATTATGAAATTAAAAATTTAGAGTTCGAATAGCGGTATTTTTTATAGATTGTTTCGAATGATATTCCAATGTCACGTACGTAATGCAAAAACGTTATTTGTCGTCATCATTTGAATTCGACCGGTCGCAAGTATTTAAAAATAAAAGTTCAAAGCAAGATAAGTCTCGCAAACAAATATTGATCGATTTTTTTTTTAAATTTGATGAAATAAAAATTTTATAGTCTTTCAAAGTTTGTAGCATACGATATTGTAAGTAACACAATTCAATTTAATACTTTCAAATTCCTTTATAATTATAAATATTTTATTAAGATGGGTAAAAATAGCTATGAGACTACAAAGAAATGGAGGAAGGACTTGAAGAAAAACAAAGAACAATTAAAGAAATACCGGAAAAAGGAGGCTGAAAGACAGCATATCTATCGAAAAAAGTTCGCAGATGCAGCCAAAAAAGACAAAAAAAATAATTAATGACAAATTAACACACAATAAGTTTGATGTTTACTATTTTATTACAAAAACTATGCTTGAAATAAGCGAACAATATGAAGATATATCGTCTATATACATGTTTTCTGATTGGAGTAGCGCTTAATTTAACAACAAATTCATTTCAACAAATTCCCTTTTTTGTAAACAAATTTAGCTGCCAACATTTAGAATGGAACTTCCTTGCCACATCACATGGTAAAGGTGCAGTTGATGGAGTAGGTGGTACTGTTAAAAGAAAGGTCTGGCAAATTGTAAAAGCAAATAAATTGATCTTGCCAGATGCTTTCTAATTTTATGAATGTGCTCATAAATATGTGGAAGGAGTTAATTTGTTTTATGTTGCTACCGAAGAGATTGAAGGGTTTTCTGCTCATCTCCATGAAAAATGGCAAAATGTCAAGCCCATCCCAAAAATAAGAAAACTTTATTCATTTACTTATCATGATAGTCAGTATATAAATGTGTCTCGAACTGCGTATTCAGTAAGAGAAAAAATTAAAATTTAATAATTAAGTGCCAGCGCCCAAGTACATAGTGTATAGTAAGAAATGAAAATAACCTTTTATTGTTGTTATTGCTATTTTCACCGAATAAACATTTTTTTAATTCTTTTTAAATTTGTTATGTATACATATATTAAAAAAACCTATTTTTTTTCAGACAAATACTATAAGAGAAAAATCTGTCACATACGATATGTCACGAACGATATTAAGATTTGTTCGTAACAAAATCATCTAAAAATCTTTTTGTATTTAAAAATTATGGATTATCAAGGAAAAATATTTGGCTTGGTGAAACAACTTAAAGAAAGGAAAAAAACTTTTACAATTCGCAGATTTTCGTATAAATGTGCATGCACCTCGACGTCACTTCCGTTTTTCGTCACGTACGATATGCGCCTTTTTCGCCCGATATTTTGGCCGGCAAGGTTTTCAAAGTCATGATTTTTTTTTTTAGATTATAGTACCCTCTAAATGTAACATATTGACGAAACAATTTTTCAGTTACCACTCTTTTTGCAAAATCTACACCACTTTGTAGGCGTACAAATGTCACGTACGATGACATGGAAATGCCCATATGTATGTACATCCACATGTCTGAATTAATCGAACTAAACTTTCTTGAGATAAGATTAAAAAAAATGTACAATAAATTTAAAAACTAAAAATAATTGGAAAAGAAAACGTTTGACTCACATGTTATTAAAAAATAAATAAATAAATAAGAAAAACTAATGCTAAATTTTTATATCAATTGTTAAAAATTAATACGACTGCGATTGGATGAAAAAGGGAGTTTTTCTGGTATTGAGGCAGGTTCAATGCTTGTGAAAACTAAATTATGAACAAGTTTTTTAAAAACCTGTTTTCAATATATGTACAAACCTTGAAATTTAATTTTTAATTTAGATGATCAAACTTGTAAAAATGAAAAAAGTCTCTTTAAACTTAAAAAAAATATTTTTGTTGATAGAAGCTTATTAGCAATTGCAATCAATTTGATAGAAATTAAAAATTTAAAAAAATAATGTATATCTATTATGTATGTATAAGTGTGTAGATATGAGCATACATATGTATGCTTATACATACATATTTATTTATATAAGCAAATGGATGACAAATATTTTAAATTATAATCAAACTGATAACATACATACATATAATAAATGCATGTAACAAAAATTGGCTTTGATCCCACATAAGCTATTCAAATCAGACAACCAAGAAAACACAGTCTAGCTAAACCTAACACACAAGCAAAAAAAAGGGTTTTTGTACATAGTTCTGTTGATAAATTTCTGAAAAAAAACTTTCTACAGGGACTGTTAATAATAATTATTTTTGAATTTAAAAAAAAAGCGTGTTAATACCATCTAGATTTTTTTTAAATCAAAAATTTAGATTTTTAATTTTCTGTTAAGAACCTTCTATGCCTTTTTTATATTATGCCATCGATATGTAAATAAAAAGGCAGGACCGTTTTCATTTAAAAAAAAATTTCAAAAAATTGTAGTTATTTTTTATAATTTTTGCCAAAAGGAAAATAGTTATTTTTGATTTTTATTTTTGTTGGCTGATATAATTATTATGCTTTTATTTAATATAAAATCAACGAAATAACGATTATTGTTATCATAGTTAATTTTCATAAAAAATTATATGTATTAACTATTTTTGCAAAAAAATAAAAATCAAAAAATAATTATTTTTTGGAAAAAAAATTAAAAAAATAACTTTTTTTGACAAAAATTATAAAAATAAAAAAGAACTATTTTCTGAAAAATATTACAGAATTAAAAAAATTATTGTTATTTGCCTTTTATTTACATATCGATGGCATAATATAAAAAAAGTGTAACGCGATTTTTTTTCAAAATAGCGTTTTTGCTCAATCTGGCATACAAATGTCAAATTCATAAGTTTTTGTTTTTTTTTTTTTTACTTGAAAATAAAATTTGTTATTTTTTTTAGTAAAAATTGCATTTTAACTTTTTTCTATGCAAAATTTTACAAATTATATATAAAGTAAAGTTATTACAAAATACAAATGGACATTTTTTATATTAAGCCATTCCATCTAAAAGCTGGCAGCCATTTACTAACCAATTGTCTTTGGAATATACATATACATAAGTTTTTGACAGTTTGACTCTGTCCATAGACTTCAAACATCAAGAATATATACACATTAATACTTTATAGGGTGGCAGACTAATAAACTTATTTACATATCGTCGCGTGGTTACTTATTTACCGCAAGGCACATCAAAAAAATATAAATTTTTTTTGGTTCCCGAATATCTTGGAAGATATCAAACTTAAACGTTTTTATATATTTATAATTTAAAAATTTATTAACTACTGCTTTGTTTAATGATTTGATTTTTGAGATATTTAGATATGTATTTAGAACGTGAATAAACACAAAAACACCATAAAACTGTTATATGGCCAATTTTATTTTGACATTTTTAAACTCACATTCTTTTTCATAATTAAAACATTTCAAAGCTGTAATTTCGAATGATGGCTTAATTTTAGACTTGATTTAATGATCACTGAAAGATTGTGATGGGTTTGACCATAAAATTAGAGGGTTATGGAATTTTTAGTACAAGATCGTATTGTGAAAATATTGTTTGAAACGGTTTACTTTTTTCAATCCACTTATTGGTTTAAATTGTTTATTGTGGTAGAAATTTAATACTTTATTTTTAAAAAAAAATTTTTTCTCAAAGAAACCCTTTTATGAAAATGTGGCATTTTTATCAAAACATATTAAAGAAGCGCAAATAAACTATCTTTAAGACGTTAATTCAAATAAAAAAAATTAAATGGTTTATCCCATTTTGCCTTCTTTGAATTGGATAAACCAATAAAAAAATACCTACGTACCTATATTTCTGTGCCTATTTTAAGAACTAAAAAAAACATTAGTGCTAATAAAATTCAAATCTGTTACCAACATTTTTTGTCTCTCTTTGGTTAAATTTAAATAACTTTTAATATTTTTAATACAAATTTTTGCTTTCTTTGTTATTAGAAATAATTATTTTTAATTAAAAAGAAATCTATTATGTACATATATTTATGAAGATAATAAATAAATAATAATAAATTATTTACCCATGTAACCTTTGTCAATTTAAAAAAAAAGTACAAGTTCATATTATTCTCGGGTTATCCAAAAACATAATACAAATTGTCCGAAATTTTAATTCGGTTTGGTTAAAAAAATTCGTGTGGTGGAACTCTATTGAGAAACTTTGAAAATTGTATTTATCCATGGAAAATTATTTGTGAATTAGAAACTAAAATTGAAACCCCTTAGTAATATTTAAAATACCAATAAAAAACAACAACTGAATTTATAAAACTGAATCAATAATAATAATAATACGGCTTTTGTTTAAAGTGTATGTATGCATTTTAATACCCAAGTATGTTTGTATATAATATGCATTTGAAAGGTGGTGGCAGGTGATTGATAGAAGTAAAATAGGCAAGTGTTTACGAATGCAACTCCGTGGGTCTAGGGAAGGTAAGTGCCAAAAAAAATTATAAGTAGGTACCTACCAACCTATACTTATATTATTTTGAATATGAAATTGAAAATTTTTGTGAATATGTTAATGTAATTATAAATGTGTACTTTGTATGTAGTCCATTAAATCGTAAAACATGTACAGGAACTTTTAAAACAATTTCAAAAAAAATTATGCTTATTTATACTGTATACAAAAACAAAATATACCTATGTACTATGTATGCATACATATGTACATGTGTAAATATGTATGTACTTACAGACAATTAATTAAAAAAATCTCAAGTTTATTGTTGACACTTTATTTTTTCTGTGCACGGGACAGTTGTTATTATTAAATTTCTTTTTTATGACTAGGTATAATAAATTATCGTACGTTTGCAAGAAATGTTTTCCGTGTTGTCTGGTTTAGTTTGTGTTTTTAATTCTCTTGTTCTTGGTTCTTTGACAAAATGCGTTTTGTGTTTTTATGGCCCTTACGAAAATGTTTGCTTCTGCGAGAAAATTAAATAAGTACATATGTATTAAGTAATGTCATTGAATTAAACAAAAAAGATTCATAAACATTAACAAAATAGTTTCTTTTATAATATATCGTATTGGTTTATTTTAAAACTGCAAGTTTTACACTGATTTTGTTATTAATGCTATAAATAAAATGTTTGATTTAAACCTTTACTATTTATACACATAATTTTCTTTTAATTTAAAAATCACCGTTAACACTGTTAATTAATTAAAACCTCAAAAGAAACTAACAAAGAATAATATTTTTTTGGATTCTCTCCTCCTCTCTTTTATTTTGTTTACTGCTCTACTTATTTTATTCTCTCAGTGTAGGCTGATAAGGCGATTTGTCTCCAAGGTGAATTTTTTTTTTATCAGGGATGTTAAGTTTATATGTTAACTATTTCGCATAATTCAGGGTCAAAAATCGACAAAATCACCAATATTTTTTAATAAATAAGTTAATACTAATATGGTTGTATTTAATTCAATAAACTTCTTTATTAATAAATATTTATGTTCTCTATACTCCTAAGTCATTCATGGCATTTAGTTAGCATATCTGAGGAGGTACAAAAGATGTAGACAATTCGATTGGAAAGGGTCTGATCTTTTTGCACATATTGCTTTGATATTATTGGAAAAATTAAAATCTGAAATTAATAAAAAGACTTTGAATGCCACAAAAGTTACAAATGTAAGTGCTTACTCTGCTCGGAATAAACATTAAAAAACTGTGCCTGGTGTTACTCTATAAATTTTAGCTTAAGAAAAATTTGATTTCGATGATGTCATATGTTGAAATATGTACTGGAGGATGCATATCATTATTCCATTTAATCATTTATCTTTTAGACATACATGCATAAATCGATTACAAAAGCCAATATAAGAAAATAAATACTGATGGCCATGACAGCCAATAACAATTAAACCTCTGTGACGGACCTTTATAAAGATATTAAAGCCAATTTTTTATTAATTTAGGTAAAACTCTAAACCAAATGTATAAAAAATATTTAAAAACTGTAGATCAAAGTTTTAATGTTATATATATTATATACAAACAACAAAACTGATTTTCTATATGGAAAATTTATTTGTTGTTTACCACGCAATTTATTATAATGTTTTTCCTGAAAAAGTAACATTGTGATTGTAATAGAACACCGTTAACAGTTTAATAAACATTTCTAAATAATTTTGAAATGAGTTTCTTATTCAAACAAAAATTTTACAAGTAGGAAATAATTTCTTCAAAATTTTGGTCAGTTTTTTTTCTGAAATTGTCTTTATTTAACAATACTTCGTTACCCATCGGGTAACACCTTAAGGGCTTATATTTATATTTCCTAAAAACATGATACAAATTCAACTAAAAAAAGGATAGAATGGCAGTTACTATGTTCCTAAGGTAATATGCCTTAAATTTGAGTTGGTTCCCATGTTCGAAAAATTAACTAAAAAATTAGTCAAAGTTACTTAAAAACATTATTAAACTAACAACGATAGCAAGGTACATTGCCCTTATAACCTTAGTAAAATTTGCCTTTTTTTAATTAGCTGCTCTTTAAACCAAACTAAAATGTTTTAATTTTTATTCACAATAGGTGTGTTCATTTACAAAAAATTATCACTTATTTTCGATAATTATTACTAGTAAGTGTTCACGTACACAAAAAATTAGCAGCTAGAGAGCGTAATATGTTTAGAAACAAAAATGTTTCTGATAATTTCTGCTAGTAAAAATTTTGCTTCAGAAATTATTCAAACAGTCTTTCTGTCATTATGCTTTGAAAAAAAATTTAAGTTTTAAATTTTTATAAGTTTACAATAACAAAATACAGTTGCTTGCAAGCTTTGACTGTAAAAGTGTTCATTTACTTTTAAATATTTTTGAGAGCAATTTTGAAAATATTTTGTTTTACTCTCTCGTTGCTAATAATTACTGGAAAGTTATATTATATATTTATTTGAAAATATTTTATTGAAAATTTTAGAAAAAAAATCTTGCCCGTATTATACTTGTAACTTTATTTGTACAGGTAAGCTCTAGAGGCTAATTTGTTTCAAAAGTTGAAAAAAGCGCGAAAAAGCCGTTCAAAACTTGAAAAAAACTTCCATGGTTAAATGCAATTTTTTACTTTTTGGGTACCGTCGCAACAAAATTAATCTGGAGCATACCTGAGAGGAAAGACATGACTGGAAAAAAGGAAATCTTGATTTCTCCGTTTGCGGAAGCAGAGGAAAAAAGTCTGAATTTTGAGGAACCAAACTTGCCCTTAGTATATTACTGCATTGCTTCCTGAACTGGCTGCCGGGAACAGTTCTGTTGATAAGAAAATTATTTTTTAAAAACCTCGAGGGGCAGCAAATGTGTTAAATCACTTACTTTTCAAATCATCTCTATGAATTGCTTCTACATTTCCTAAAAGTAAAAAAATATTTCGAAGACGATACCTAATTCGGTAAGTAACACTATCTTGGAATTTTTGTAATATGCGATTTGAAATCATCTATTTGATTTGATTTTTACTGTTTGTTTTTGTATTTAGTTGTCATTTGTAAAAAATGAAAATGAAAAAATTTATATAGAATAATAAAATAAAAAATTTAGAATTTGATTATCATATATGTATATATTTATATAAATATTTATAAAAATTATATAAATTTTTTATAAATATGTATTTTCAAATTTTATTTCAGAATTACTAGTTAGTTAGTTGGCTTATTTTAGACAAAAATATAAAAAATATTTCAAATAAACCTTTGTATAACACAAATCATCATCCCCACGAAACACTTCTAATGACATCTTGTTATATGTTTTCCCTATTATTTTAAATAACATCAGAACATGTGTATAAAGGCTTTACGTATAATTTATTTCCGGAAATTTTTTAATTCTGCCTTTATCTCTTCTTTACCAGTTTGCATTACGCCGAAAGGGGCTCGGCAACCCTAGATACATTTTCACCACACAGCTGTTTATTTAATATTGCATCAGCTGTTCAAATATTTGTTTACATTCTTTCTTTGTTTACTTTTACAGTTTTACTTTTTTTTATCTGTTTTACGGTTTTCTCTATTCTTTTTAGTGTTGCCGCATCCATAAGTTTTATCAATCTTACCATATTATACTACTGTGCAATGCACTTTAATAACTTTTTTATTTAGTATTTTGTTTCTCTGCCTCTTTTGTTATTTGCTCATTTTCTTCGGTTTTCGAAGATGTAACAAAAAATTGGAGTCATTCTGTATGTAAGTAGGCATTACATGAATTTTGGCTTAATAAACAAATTTAAAAAAACTTTGTGAGATTATAAAATCCTTATGGCATTTTAAGTCTAAAGCAATAGAAAAAGCACTGCAAAGGAAAAATAGAAAATGAGCTGTGATTACGCTGATGGCTTATCGGCCTACAAAAATAAAGGAGTTTTGGGTATTGCGGAAAAATTTGACACGGAAGCAGAAGTTAAAAAAAATGTAGACAAATTGGTTGATCTATTGCAGTCCGCAAAACATGTTGTGGTTCACACTGGTGCTGGTATAAGTACAACAGCTGGCATTCCTGATTTTAGGTAAATTCAATAGAAGTTTCTACAGGAACTCTGACGCTCATTACAGTTGTATTTATAGAGGTCCCAAAGGCGTCTGGACCCTGGAAAAAAGGGGTGAAAAGCCGCCTTTAAATATTTCCTTTAACGATGCTCAGCCAACCATTACTCACATGGCCTTGCGTTGTCTTGTCGCCAAAGGCTATGTCCATTATATTGTTTCCCAAAATATTGATGGTTTACACTTAAAGTCTGGCTTACCGAGGAGTTGTTTGTCTGAACTGCATGGCAATATTTTTATTGAGCAATGCAATAAATGTCGTCGTCAGTTTGTACGCTCAGAACCTTCGAATACAGTTGGACAAAAATTATGTGGTGGTGTTTGCCGTCGGGAATGTCGAGGTGGAATGCTTTTGGATAATGTTTTGGATTGGGAGCATGAACTGCCTGAAAGAGACTTAGATTTAGCTCTAATGCATTCCACGTAAGTAAAATGCGTTGTATAAGCATTACATACATATGGATCATAACATGGATCAAAAAAAAAAATAAAAGTTCTGAAAAAAGTGCATAGTAAAAACTTAAGTTAAAACCGAATTATTAAAATATATTCTGGATGTCTTAAACTTTAATTAAAAAATGTATGATTAACGTGGCATTTAGATTTATTTTTTTCCTATTCTTTCAAGTTTGGCCGATTTAAATATAACATTGGGAACTACCTTGCAAATTATTCCAAGCGGTCATTTACCGCTTAAAAACAAAAAACACGGAGGAAAATTAGTTATTTGCAATCTACAACCAACAAAACATGTAAGCTTGAAAAAAAGAAACAAATTACTCGTTTACAATTAAATTTAAAAATTTCTTTATTTGTTTCGTAAATGTATCTTAAATGCAGGATAAAAAAGCTGACCTTGTTATACACACCTATGTAGATGACATTCTTACAAAAGTATGCAAACGCTTAGGCCTTGAATTGCCAACCTATGATCCCTTAGAGGATCCAACAAAAATTTCCAACGCTTATAATCAAGAATGGACTATACAAGCGCAAAATGTCAAAGATGTGGAAAAAGAATACAATGCCAAATTAAAAGCTGCAGCTGCCCAACGTAAAGCGGGTAAAAGCCCTTTTAATTTTTTTACTAAAAAAGAAACAATTTTACCTAAAAAGATGCAAAAATTTGAGAATGAAAATAGTGAATATAAAGGTGAATTAAAGAAGGAATTAAAAGAAGAAAACAAAACTTTAATATCAACTACTAATGTTGAGAATAACGCATCAAGTCCATGAATTTATTTATATCAACTTCTAGCTTAATATCACTTTTCTGTCTTATTTTATAAAAAAAATCTATAACTTAAGAAAATTTCTAAAAAAATTTAATTATTTGTATTACTTTGTTTTCTGTTTTGAATAACTATTTACTTATTAGTATTATTATATATAGCTATAGACATAACGTTATGACACAAAATCTTTTTTTCAGTGTTTTCATACAAACATGTACATACCTATATCTTTATATAGTCACACAAAATGCAAAAGAGCTTAAAAACGAAAAAAATAAAGTCATTGAGCTTATGATTGATAAAGACACAACTTATTTAAACATTTTAAGCGCTTTTGCATTTCAGACGATTGCGTGTATGTACTTATATATACACATCATTTTAACAAGCTCCTTTGTGAAAACTTTAAACCATTTTTAAATAAACAATTTAATAACTGTGAAACATTTTTAAAAATTCTTAAAGGCCAACTAGGCTATCGGGTGTTAGTGTACCCTAGGGCCAACGTAAAAAAAAGCAATTGTTTGGAAAAAAAATTGTTAATACATTTTGTTTGCAGGCATTGCGTTTGAGATGGTTTTTTGGTTTTCGACCGTTGCACTACGTGCGAATTTTTGTATTTGAGTCAGTTGTAGCCAAAAATGCTGATTTCGGGAGGCCATTTGTGTGGGGGCTAAGGTTTCGTCCCTATTCCTTTAATATTTTTTTGCTTTATATTTGGAACTTGCGTTTTGATATTTTTATGCCTTTGCATAAAAAAAATTGGTAGCAATATAATAGACATATGTATGTATATCATAAGCTGAAATGCAGTACCACGTAACTAACAAAAAAACCTAAATCGGTATTTTAACATATTTGATTATATTCTATTAAAAGGTACATGGCAACAAAATCCTTTTATCGTAACAAACAAATCTTGAAACAAAATGTCGGAAGAAAAGAAATTTACAAGTAATGCCTTTGTAATTTAGAAATGTTTTTGCTTCTGCTGTAAAGTTGTAAAAAATTTAATTATGTGTCTTTTCATTTCAGCTGACAATATATAGATAAAGTTCGGAGGACTTTTTTATTAATTTTTTTTTGCTAAGTTTTACTTTAGCTTTGCTAATAAAAGAAAAAAACTATTTTTTTTTGCAGAAAGTCTGACCGAAAAAATGGTAAAAAATGATATATAATTAATTTACAGAATTTTGTCCAAAACGTATTGAATCTCACCTAATGTGTGTAAATATATAAAAAAAATCTTTGTTACCCCGTTTTTTGTAGGTAATTTATTTGTTACCTATTGTAACAAAAAAAGTTTCCAGAATATCAATTGTCAAAATTTGTTAGGTTAGGTCACTCGCCACCTCCACTCGGAGGCCATCAGGCCCATTGTAAATTCCTTCAGAAAAGTCGAGAAGAAAAAATAAAGTAAGTAAGTCAAACATTTCATAGGTAAGGATAAAAGAAAGCAAGAGTACTGTCCGCAATTCGTCTAATGCAGTTAATAGTCATAGGCCCTGAATCACCTATCTGCCCAGCCCCCCCAATCCCCTTAATGAAACCTATGATGCTTCACAGCCCACTGCCAGGGACCTCACCAAGCCCGTCTAAGAAGCGTCCTCCAAACCACCTCTGTCGGCGAATCTGCAGCCCAGGGCAGTGGCAGACAAGATGTTCTACCGTTTCTATCTCTTCCTCGTCCCCGCATACCCTGCAGAAATCTGGAGAGTTCCTATCCCACTTGTTCGTCCTATATCTCACATCGCAGTGCCATGTGAGAGTCCCAATAATGCACCTCAAGGCCCTACTCTCCTTGAGAAGCAGCTCAGTGCCCATCCTGTCCAACCTGGGCCATAAAAGCTTAGAGATCCTGCATTCAGCCCTGTCTCTCCAGGTTTGGCCCACCTTGTCTATTTTCCCCAAGTCCTATTTATTAAAAATGAAATTCAAATTTGAGGGTATTTTAAAGAAATATGTTCTGCAAAGTACATTTAATTTTTATCGTTCAAAGAGTACTGCTGATGAAATTCCGTAGCTGGTTTCGAAAATTCATTCCACTCTTTTGAATAAATTTTCTTTTAACATTTCATTTCTTTAAAGCAAAAAAAATTTTTTTCAATACGCTTTATATCAGACACTAAAATAGGTATCGACTTTTAACTTGTCAGGAGCAATTTTATTTTAATATTTACATTGTAAAAAAAACCACTTGTGTTACAAAAAAAAATACCAATGTGAAGGGTAGGTAAGATTTGCCACAGCCGAATTTAGAGTTATTTTTTTACTCTGTTGGGGTTTTTTCTGAACTTACCGTTGTGTCAATGGCATAAAAATTAAAACTAATTTTATTTAATAATTTAATTTATTTTTTATTAAAATTAAAATAGAAAACATTGCTTGTTTATATTTCTGTTCATAAATTCATATAGACAAGGCATATTTTTTTTTTATAATAACACGCTTAATTTAGTTTTTCTAATATAAAGACATAGATTTTTTGTTTGTCTGTTTAGTAATAAAAATTTAACATACTACTTTTTTGTATGATATTATTATTAATTATGGTTTTCGTATTTTTTTTAATGTAGTAACACATTATTTGCAATAAAAGTTTTTCTTTTTTTTTGTTTGTTGATGGAGCATATGTTTAATATTTTTAAAAATTGTATGGTCTTGCACTCTAAGGCAACAATAGATTTGTTTTTTACAGACATAGATTTTTGATATACATACATATTATGAAATAAATACAAATATATTCGCTTTTCATTTAAAATATATTTGTTCTTATTGATAGTAATTTTTTTTTTTAGATCTGCAGTGTATAAACTTAATAATTATTTAGAGATTTTACACATAAATTAAAAATGATTGATTTTCTTTCTTTTTAATTGTTAACTTATAGCTAAAATTAATGTTGTACCACCTACAATATATAAAGTTTTGCTTCAAAAGATTTTTGGATTTTTGTTAAAACTATTTTTAATGTATATTATATGTATGTATGTATATTTATATAAAAGCTTAACCCTAAAAAATAACACATTTTTTTTCAACACATATTTTTTTATATAATATTTGATTAAGGAAAATAGTTAAATTTTTTTTTGTTGTATTGGTGTTTGTTTTTAGAAAGATAATTTTTGTTTTGTAAAGATAACCTTTAATTTTTATTAGATTTCTATAATAGTGTTTAAATGGCAAATCAATAAGAACCACAGTTGGAAAAATAATCGTACCTTTTTCATATTTCAAGATAAACAGTTTATTTATTTTATATTTTAAATGACAGGTAAAACAATTCTATTATGTAAACACTGGCTAATTGTATTGGCATGAAAACAACATGCATAATAATGTATTAAACGTTTAGACGTCGTCAGGCTACCGACTACAATCTGCCGAAATTTTAATATACAAGTTATTGTAAAGACTAATTGAGGGTTTATATTCAAAAAGTGCTTTCTGCAAATTTACAATTTTTTACTATTTTCTTATTAACCAGACACAAACACAATTATTAAAAAAATTGTTTTAGCAATTTATATTTTTTTAAATTAATATTTCATGTGACAGTTAAGTCAGGGAACACGTTTCTATTAAAAACCATTTTTATCAAAAGTTAGATAACACTTTTTAAATATATACGCCCTCGATGTATTGTCCTGCCATTATAACTACACCACTTCTGTTGTAACTGTAAGGCCAGCAATAAAGGAATTAAGTACTACCATTATATTCAGCCTTATTTTCGTTTTTAAGTTTTTAGCCTTGTATAACATATATGACAATAATAGCGGCAATTGTAGCCGTGCAGCCAGTAACATGTTTAAAGCAAAAGGATTATTATATTTCCATATTAATGTGTATTAGTTGACCTTTATTTTTAGATTGATATTTAAATAACTTAATCGTTCGGCTTGAGGTCAATAATTCAATATTTGTTTTACAATAAAATTGAAAAAACAAATTATTATTTTTATTCTGCAATTATTTTATTTCCCGATATTTCGATCAACTTCGTTGATCATCCTCAGGGGGTCTAGAATGTACAATATAACATGAAAACACAAATAAGAAAACAATAATTAAACAAACATAACACTTATTTTACTAAATAAATATAAAAAATTATAATTACAATTATTTGAATGTTTATACAAAGTTCATATGAGAACTTGGCGGTAAATAGTTTATGCAAGAACTAAAAGCTTTTTCTTGTGTTTTGTTTTGATTTATGTTTGTTTATTGTATGTCTATATATATGTGCACATCCCTCTATATCACTCTTATAATTTAATCTCTTTTCGTTAGGTAAATCAATTATATGTAACATTTCAAGAGTGTATCTCTTTTTATAATTATTCTCTCTTGTCAGTATATGAACATTTTCAAAGTCCGGCTTATGTCCAGTTTCGGCACAGTGGGCTGCAAGGGCTGTTTTTTGTGATGAAAAATTAGATGTTGCTTTAATGTCAGACTTATGTGATGCCATTCTAGTTTTTAATTTAGTTTTTGTCGTACCAACATATGCCTTATGACATATATTGGACCCGTCTCCGTCGCAGTTAATCTGATAGACTACGTTGGATTCTTCATCTTTTTTCAACTTCGATTTTGTGTTGCTAAATAATCTTCGGTTAGTGTTTATCGTTTTAAAGGCCAGTTCATTTTTCTGTTTGTCATAAATGTTTGATTGTTTTAGTCTCTCAGAAAACTTAGGTATGTAGACTGTAGATTTATATACTTTTTGTTCAGTATTAATGACAATATCCTTATTAACCTGTTTTCGTTTTGCCCTTATTAATAAGTCATTAATAGATTTGGTTGGAAAGTCATTTTTCTTCAAAATGGTTTTAATCTTATTTATATTTTTGGAGTGAAATCGCTGGTCACTGATGGTCAAAACCCTGTTGATAAAGTTAGCTGCTGTGTTGTTGATAATTGCCCTGGGATGTTTGGAATAAAAATTATTTAATCTACCAGAGCACATTGGTTTTTGATACCAATCCAGATGGAGTATATTTCCTTGTTTTATTATAACTGCGTCTAAATATGGCAATTTGTTGTCATGTTCCCGTTCCATTGTAAACCGGATTTGTCTATTGTATGAGTTTAATATTTGTAACGTTTCATCAACCTTGTCGATTAATACTATCGCGAAAAGATCGTCAACATATTTGGTTACCAATCGTGGCTTAATTTCCATCTTCTCAAGTGATGCGTCTAATAGTTCTTCCATGATGATGTCAGCTATAATCGGTGAAATGGGTGAACCCATTGGCATTCCTTTCTTCTGTTCATAAAATTTTTCCCGGTAATTAAAATATTTACTTTCTTTAATACAAAATGACAATATCTCCAAGAAAAGATTCTTTGGTATAGAAGTAAATTGCCGTAGTTTATCCCATTTATTCTCAATTGTTTTCAATGCAAGATTTACCGGAATGCTGGGAAACAAAGAAACCACATCAAAAGAGACAAGAACTTCATGGTCATGTATAGGAATGTTACTAATTCTTTGCCTAAAATCAATAGCGTCTTTAACATTGTATACAGAGTGTTTCGTCAAATTTGTTAAAATTCCAACCATATATTTGCTTAATTCATACGATGGGGAGTTTATACATGAGCAAATAGGTCGTAGGGGGGTGTCAGGCTTATGTATCTTGGGTAAGCCTGTTGGAGATGAACAAACCCAAGTTTATTTTTTTTAGTTATGAACTTTGTCTATTGTACAAAGATGGGGTGAGGTTGGCATTCATGTGTTGTTGTTTCACTACTGTTGGGGATGATTTTTGGTTGTCTTGATCGTGCTATGGAATGTTGATGAGTTCTGGAGACGGTGGTGACTGATGTCTGTTGTTCCCTTTGAAATTGTCCTTTTCTTGATTATTTTGATTATTTTTATTGTTAAATTATTTAGTTTTTTTTTATAATTGTTTGTTTCAATGTTCTTTTTTTTTTGTGTATTGTTTTGTTTACTAAAAAGAAGCTTATGTCAAAATCAACACAGTTGCTTATTACATGTTGCAATGGTAGGGTGGCATTTTCTGGCATGAATCATGGCAAAACCAGAGATGGTACGTGGCTAGTTAAGAGAGGGACTAACTATATACTGCAACATGTTTATGAAACAGATCTCTTTGCAGGCAAGTTTTGGCGGTTATTAGGGAAATTAAACTTTTAAGTGCAATGTATAAAAACAAAAAAAGTATTAAATGTTTTATATTGTTGTAAAAGTAGAGGTTTATGTTTTTTTATGTTTGTAATTGTTTGTGTTTAAAAAAGTCTGTTAGTTAACGTTTGTTTGAACTGATTATAGCGTTTTGCAAGTACATTTGAACTAAATTAAATAACTTGAAAGGTAAATTTGCGCATTACTTAAGTGGCAAGTGCAAAAGTAACAAGTTTTTTTGAAAAAAAAAGAAAAAAAATAATACCTATCAGTTTGAATTTATATTTTAAAACAACAAAATAAAAATACTAAACGTTAACTGGCGCAGACTTAGAAAAATAATTAGTGGTGCAGGAAACCTATAATTTAATGTGAGTAGCGAATGGGTGAATATTTCTAATAATAATTTGGGATATGGAATTAATAAGAAAATTTTGTTAGTGGTGTGGTCACACGGGCAGAGAGTGGAAGTGGAAACAGTTGCTTCCTTCCCAGGCGAAAGTTTTAAAGTATTGCCGATAAGAGTGGAGTTAAAAACATCTATTTCAAATATATACCCGCTGTTAGCAATTTGAAAGGGTGCATCTCCAGTGGCCACTGATAATTCAAGGTGTTGCTAGTGGGCAGTAGATGGCGACACAGTCAAGGTACATCTAACAGGAAGGAAGTAAAATGTAGGTGACCTATAATAATACTTTATCTAAAGTCTGCGCAACAACCTCACTTGCCTAGATAAAACGTATAAAAGCTTTTTCAAAGATAAATATAGATAGATAAAACATATAAAAGCTTTTTAAGGAATAACTAAGGAAACGAAAGTAGGGTAGTGTTAAGTTACTGAGTTAAGATTTGGTTATCGTGTGCAAATTGATGTTTTGTGTTAGTGTCGTTTAAAGGAAAATTGTATGCTGTTTTTTTTTATGTAGGTGACAATTAAGTGTTGAAAGTGTAAAAGGATCGACCTAATAGTAGAATTGAAGGAAAAACCGGTAAAAAGAGTGAATATTAGTGCCACTAAAATAACCCCCTTTAAAGAGCTCTTTCAGGGTAGGGATAAGAAAATCTAGAAAGCGTTTAAAGATTGAGTATTAGTGCTGGATTGGTGATTTAAGCACTAAAAAAGTTATTAGTTGGGTCCTTTCGTGAGGTGAATTTTGTGTTCTTGTATGTTAGCGTTTTAGTCGTTAAGGATAATTTTAAATTACTATGTATAGGAAATAAATTTAAAGAAAAGGAAGATAGTAGCAAGAAATAGAAGTAAATTAGAAAATTAAACAGGATATTGTGGTTAATAAAACCAATCGAGTTTGTAACTTTTTACTGGCATACATTGCGCAGTTTTCGACTATTTAGTACACATAAAGGAAATTATATAAACTTTTATTAAATAATTTTTTTTATTATATTTGATTTTATTTTTTTTTATTTTAACATACATATGTCTATATGTCCATACCTTTATTATATTTTAAGTGCTATTATAGTTAGTGTATTTGTAGTTTAGTTTTTTTGTGTTAATAAATATGTAAATTTTGTTATTTTAAAGGAAACAGAAACATGTCTGGATAATTGTTTTGTTTGAAGGGTTTCAGAAGTGGCTCGTAATGGAAATGTGGTAAGGCAATGGTGATGTAAGTTGGTGGTGTATATTTTCGTTAGGGGTCAATGAAAGTAAAGATTGGCTAAGGTTGGGTGGGCAACGACGGACTGGGTGTAACATCTTTCCCAGGGTAAAAGGCGGCAAATTTAAAAGGAGAGAGTGTGTTGTTTTTGTTGTTGTTGGTTTTGAAAGAAAATGTTTAAAGTAAAATTTTTTATTGTGACAAACCGTGGTGTTGTGCGGGTTGAGTTCCCACGAAATACCAGAGCTAGTCGAGGCGACAGTGCATTACACCAGAATAGCGAAAGCGGGGTTTCGTAACAATAAAATGGCGCCCAATATGAAACCGTGAGGATTGGCACCAATAAAATGGCGTCCATTCGATAAGAGAAAATGAGACAACGTTATGTTAATATAGCTTAGTTCAAATCAAAATTGTCCTAACATACATTATGGTATATAGTTAGTTTGCATATTTTGGTTTGAAACATTCCATCTATTAAGCGTAATGTTTTATTTTTTTTTGTTCAACGCAGTTGTCCTAACAATGGATACGTGTTAGTTTGCATATTGTGTGAAAGGAAAAATGAAATTATTAAAAAGCAATTGTCCTGATTATGAAAATAGAAATCAGTTTGCAAGTTGCAATTGAGAAACTCGATCCTATGAAGTAAGTAAAATGTTCATAGTTGTCGAAGTGATTTTTTTTGAATTGCCGTGAAGAAGGAAAACGTCGAAAATAAACATCATCAATCACCAACATAATTATTACCAAATATCCATTGAAGCGGGAAAACCACTGTAGTGAAAACCTTCATATATGTATTTGTATTGATTATTTGAACTGATTGTTTTGTCTGTATTGAATTGTGTTTTTTTTGTGTTTATGTTTTAATTTTTTTTTATAATAATAGCTAACATATTTTAATAACTTACAATTTAACATAATTTATTATTTTGTTTGTTTAACATTTCTTTATTTTTATTAGTTTTTTTTTTTAATTATTTTTTTTTAATTGTAATATTGTTATTATTGTTTGTTTGTAGTATTTATTGTCTGTAGTTAATGTTTAAGATTTTTTTTTTGTATTTTATGTTTAAATGTGACAAAGTTATACGTTATTTTGTGGAAAAAATTTTTGTTGTGTATATGTACATTGTTTTTTTTTGGTTTCTTACAATAAACTTTGTTGAGAAAATATTTAAAATTAAAAATGCCGATACAAAGGTCTCCAACTGGAAATGTAAATGAGAGGGTAGATAATATAATTGATATGTCTGAAACAATTAATTTACCAAATACTCACCCTTCAGTAATTTCGAATCAGTCCGATAACGTAGCTTCAGGTCGACAAACAGGTGCAGTACCAAAACTTGCTAATCCATTAGTGAACCCAGATTTTAATGTACCTCCACCCAGAATTCCACAACTTCAGCAAGGTTTTTCAGTAGGTCAAAGTCCCAGAGCGTATGCTGGATTAATTAAAGAATTGATTATTGATTCTAATAAGGAATATAGAGAAGAGCTTGAGACTCAAATCGATAAAAGAATTCAGATAAATTTACGGGATGGTTTTGCAGAAATTATTAAGGAAATTAGAAAAATGAAGATTTCAGAAAAGGTGGTAGAGGAAAGTATATCTAGTGATAATGAAGAATGTACAAATGCAGTAGATTTACTAAGGGCTCCTCAAAAATCAAAGGCACCAGATTTACGCCATAGTGCACAGAGAAAATTAGAATTTCAAAAGTTGTCCTCCAATAGTGATATGAATGGGTCTATTAACCGACCATCTGAGCAAGAATTTCAACCTGAAAATGAAGTACAAAGAACAACAGTTGAAAGTTTTCCGAATCTGAGAAAACAATACCATAATCCTAATCCGCTTAGAATCGATAAGTGGGATATCAGCTATGATGGCAATAATGAACATTTGTATATCGAAGACTTCATTTTTAGATTGGAATACTTGCAAAAATATCATGCATGTCCATGGAGAGAGTTACAGGGTGAATTCCATAAGTTACTTAAAGGTGACGCAAAAGACTGGTATTGGTTAGTGGTTCAAAATAAAGATATAGATTCCTGGGCGGAGTTGAAAAAAGCGTTAAGACTACAGTACGGTTCAAATCGAAGCGAATATGAGTTTATGCGCGATTTTGAAGAACGTAGACAAGAGCCAGGGGAATCTATTGACACATATTTTCAAGCGATGCGAAAACTACGATCTAGATTAAGAATTCCACTTCCAGAACATGAAGTAGTGAGAATAATTAAAAGAAATATTCGTCAAGATATATCGCAAATCGTCTACCCAATGCAAATATTTTCAGTCGAACATCTACGCGATGAATGCAAGGAAATAGAGCGTAATTACATAAAACGAGAGCCAACTACAGCAGGCATAAGTCGCAATAAATATATTCCTCAAAGAAAATATGTAAATGAGATATATGATGATTCCCCAGATGACACCGTAGAAGAAATTCATCCAAGAAATAATAAAAATTTTAATTTGTTAAAAAGTAGTAAAAACAAGGTAATATGTTGGAACTGCCGTGCACCTGATCATGTATTTATGGACTGCACTTCAATTCAGAGAAATCTGTTTTGTTACAAGTGTGGGTTGCCCGGGGTAATTACACCGAAATGTCCACAGTGCTCGGAAAACCCAAGGAGGAGTGTGTCGCGAACGGCGGAGTCATGCTCAACCCAAACAACCGCCGAACCATAAGAGACATAAGTGTGCAAACCGAGGATTTTAACCAAAAAGAGTCAGTTAACCAAGTAACGATTTTGAAAAGAAAAACAGATAGAAAAACTGCAGATATTAATAATAAAAATGATGAGAATTTTCATAGAACAACGTTGAATAGTATATTCAGAGACAAAATGAATAAATACAACAAAATTAGAAATAAAATATTCAATTCTGAAACAAATGTAGCCAAATTAAACAAAAGTAAGTGTACTCGTGAAAAGTTTAAAACGAAAAGGAAGAATTGTAAGGAATTAAATAAATCTGTAAGCCGATGTTGCGCAAGAACCCACAGTAAGAATATTGATCCAAGAGCTTTTGTTGAAATAAGGATAGGTGAAGTTATATTGAAAGGATTGCTAGATAGTGGTGCATCCGTGAGTTTATTGGGAAGTGATTGTTTAGAGATAGTAAATAGTCTCGGGGTAGAAATAAAACCGCTTTTAAGTGAAATAAAAACCGCTGGGGGCAAAAGTTATAATGTATTGGGAAAAATTGAAGTGCCTGTACAATTTGGTGATCAGGTAGAGAATGTTGTATTATTTTTATGTCCGGATCTGATACAAAATGTATATCTAGGTGTAGACTTCTGGAAGAAGTTTAGAATTGCACCACATATTTTCAATGTTGATGAAATATTACCAGAATTATTGTCCGAGAAATTTCCCATTAATCTGGAAAATGTAGAGAAGCATGACCTATCAGTTACACAAGAGCAGGAACTGGAAAGAGTAAAGAATTTGTTTAGAACGTATGAGAAAAGTGGTTTAGGTCGAACAAACTTGGAGGTTCACAAAATCGAGCTCACTGAGGGCACAGCACCAGTCAAGGATAGACATTATCCGGTATCCCCGGCCGTACAAGAACTTATATATGCCGAAGTGGACAAAATGTTAGAACTTGGTGTAATAGAAGTCAGCCAAAGTCCCTGGAGTAACCGATGTACATTAGTCAGAAAACCAGAAAAGAATCGCCTCTGCTTGGATGCTAGAAAACTAAATGAGAAAACAATAAAGGATGCTTATCCCATCCAGAATATTGAAGGCATTCTAAGTAGATTGGATGAAACTTATTTTATAAGCAGCGTAGACTTAAAACATGCATTCTGGCAGATAGAGCTGGACAAGGAATCACGAGCATATACAGCATTCACAATACCAGGACGCCCATTGTATCAATATGTCGTAATGCCATTCGGATTGTGCAATGCGGCTCAAAGACTCTGTAGACTAATGGATCGGGTAATTCCCCAAGAGTTAAAAACCAACGTATTTGTTTATCTCGATGATCTATTGGTAATATCATCTAATTTTGAAAATCACATTAAGATATTAGAACAGGTTGCTGAGTGTCTTAAAAAGGCTAATTTAACAATTGGTTTAAAAAAATCAAAATTCTGTTTTAAAGAACTACCCTATTTGGGATTTATAATTGGAGGAGGTAGCATGAGAACTGATCCAAAGAAAATAGAAGCTATCAAGGCGATACCACTACCAAAAAACGTAAAAGAAGTACGAAGCTTTCTGGGTACAGCGGGGTGGTATCGTCGATTCATAAAGGACTTTTCTTCTTTAACAGCTCCTTTAACCAACCTTATAAAAAAGGGAGTAAAGTTTGTTATAACGGATGAAGCAAGAGAGAGCTTTAACAAACTAAAACAGGCTTTAACGACAGCACCAGTGCTTGTTCACCCGAATTTCAAGAAACGCTTTTATATCCAATGTGATGCATCTAGTTACGCCATAGGAGCTGTATTATTTCAAAAAGATGACAGCGAAAATGAAAGACCTATATCCTTCTTTTCTCAAAAGTTAAATGAGGCCCAAAAGAACTACAGCGTAACTGAGAAGGAGTGCTTGGCGGCGGTTATGGCGATAAAAAGATTTCGACCGTACGTAGAACTAATGCCATTTACAGTAATCACTGACCATGCCAGTCTCAAATGGTTAATGTCCCTGAGAGACTTAAACGGAAGACTTGCACGATGGGCGTTACAATTACAAGCGTATGACTTCAACATCGAGCATAGTAAAGGCTCGGAAAATATTGTTGCAGACACCCTATCGAGACTAGTAGAGGAAATAAGAATGAACAGTGAGAATTTATTAGGATTTGATACACTAGAATTTGAGTCCGAAGAATACCGGGCATTGGCTAATACAATAAGTCAAAACCAAACTAAATTCCCTGATTGTAAAGTAGTTGATGGGTACGTTTATAAAAGGGGTAAACTTGATGAGGATAAAGAGGGTTTAGAAGAATTTGTCTGGAAGTTATGGGTACCTAGCACTCTAACTGATGTCTTGATTAGAGATGCTCATAATCCTGAGGATAAGTCACACGGGGGGATTAATAAAACCATGCATCGTTTGCGTATAGGATACTATTGGCCGAATATGATTGTACAAGTCCGAAATTTTGTCCGAGAATGTAGGGTGTGCAAGGAAACAAAATCTGTTAATCAAAATCTAAGACCTGAAATTGGGGCCGAAGTAAATACAGTCCGTCCGTTTCAAAAGTTATATATCGATTTTTTGGGAAAGTATCCACGTTCAAAAAAAGGAAACTCATATATATTTATTGTAGTTGATCATATGACGAAGTTTGTATTTTTAAAAGCGATGAGGGAGGCTACAGCTAATAATGTAGTAAAATTTTTGTGCGAGCATGTTTTCCATGAGTTTGGTGTTCCGGAAACGATACACTCCGATAATGGGAAACAATTTGTCTCAAAAGAGTTTGAGAAAATGATTAAGTTGTATGAGATAAACCACCTGAGAACAGCTGTACATGCTCCGCAATCGAATGCGTCGGAAAGGGTCAACCAGAGCGTACTGGCTGCAATAAGAGCATATATGGAAGAGGACCACAGGGAGTGGGATGTCAATTTGTCCTCGATAGAATTAGCGTTACGAACATCAGTGCATGCAACAACTGGAGTAACCCCATTTTTTGCTCTATTTGGGCATAATATGTTTACTTGCGGATCGGATTACAGGTTAGCAAAACAATTAAAGGCCCTGGAGGATAACGAATTACTATTAGAAAGGTCGGATAAAATTAGACTGATAAGGGAGAAAATAAGAGAGAATTCACACGAAGCGTATCAAAGAAGTGCATTAAGGTATAATAGAGGGGCGCGTACAGTGCGATTTGTTCCGGGTCAAGAAATTTTTAAAAGAAATTTTGTCTTAAGCGACTTCAAAAACAATATAAATGCAAAATTTTGCAGAAAATTTACAAAGTGTCGTGTCCGTAGAGTAATTGGAAATAATATGTACGAACTTGAAAATTTAGCAGGTGTTCCACTAGGCGTATATCACGCCAAAGATATAAAGCAATAAGAGGGGCCAATAACTTGTTGGGGAAACAATAATTTTCAAGAATAAATAGGAAATTAGAAAATATGGGCAACATGGGATAGAGGGCAATATATTTTGATGGATTTTAAAGGTTGTAAACTGTATAGACTTGCTTACATATACAATTTTTTTGAAGTGGTGCAATAATAGTTTAGTTGGTGTCCGGTCCTTTAATATTTATGGGTTTTATTTATTTATACACCTAGTATGTCCACTGTTTAATGTTATCACCCATAGTTGCGAAGATAGTCCGGAATCATGTCTGATACCATAGTACCTGATAGAACGAATAAGAAGAAAAATCACCAAAAGTATCGTATACATAAATGACAATATAAACATAAGTACCTCCCTAATGGTGCCGAAATTAATTGTGTTAGTTTAAAGTTGCAAAGTTTTTTTTTAATTTATTGAATTTATTGCCCGGCTAACTCTTGTGGGTGGGGCGGTTCAGGGTCTTGTGTGGGGGTAGCCTACGTTGGACGCCGATAGTTAATATATATATGTGGTCACAATGGTACACATACATCTCGCACTATCGTTCCGGCGGCAGGCCTGGCAACGAAAGTGTGTTGTTGGAGATGAACAAACCCAAGTTTATTTTTTTTAGTTATGAACTTTGTCTATTGTACAAAGATGGGGTGAGGTTGGCATTCATGTGTTGTTGTTTCACTACTGTTGGGGATGATTTTTGGTTGTCTTGATCGTGCTATGGAATGTTGATGAGTTCTGGAGACGGTGGTGACTGATGTCTGTTGTTCCCTTTGAAATTGTCCTTTTCTTGATTATTTTGATTATTTTTATTGTTAAATTATTTAGTTTTTTTTTATAATTGTTTGTTTCAATGTTCTTTTTTTTTTGTGTATTGTTTTGTTTACTAAAAAGAAGCTTATGTCAAAATCAACACAGTTGCTTATTACATGTTGCAATGGTAGGGTGGCATTTTCTGGCATGAATCATGGCAAAACCAGAGATGGTACGTGGCTAGTTAAGAGAGGGACTAACTATATACTGCAACATGTTTATGAAACAGATCTCTTTGCAGGCAAGTTTTGGCGGTTATTAGGGAAATTAAACTTTTAAGTGCAATGTATAAAAACAAAAAAAGTATTAAATGTTTTATATTGTTGTAAAAGTAGAGGTTTATGTTTTTTTATGTTTGTAATTGTTTGTGTTTAAAAAAGTCTGTTAGTTAACGTTTGTTTGAACTGATTATAGCGTTTTGCAAGTACATTTGAACTAAATTAAATAACTTGAAAGGTAAATTTGCGCATTACTTAAGTGGCAAGTGCAAAAGTAACAAGTTTTTTTGAAAAAAAAAGAAAAAAAATAATACCTATCAGTTTGAATTTATATTTTAAAACAACAAAATAAAAATACTAAACGTTAACTGGCGCAGACTTAGAAAAATAATTAGTGGTGCAGGAAACCTATAATTTAATGTGAGTAGCGAATGGGTGAATATTTCTAATAATAATTTGGGATATGGAATTAATAAGAAAATTTTGTTAGTGGTGTGGTCACACGGGCAGAGAGTGGAAGTGGAAACAGTTGCTTCCTTCCCAGGCGAAAGTTTTAAAGTATTGCCGATAAGAGTGGAGTTAAAAACATCTATTTCAAATATATACCCGCTGTTAGCAATTTGAAAGGGTGCATCTCCAGTGGCCACTGATAATTCAAGGTGTTGCTAGTGGGCAGTAGATGGCGACACAGTCAAGGTACATCTAACAGGAAGGAAGTAAAATGTAGGTGACCTATAATAATACTTTATCTAAAGTCTGCGCAACAACCTCACTTGCCTAGATAAAACGTATAAAAGCTTTTTCAAAGATAAATATAGATAGATAAAACATATAAAAGCTTTTTAAGGAATAACTAAGGAAACGAAAGTAGGGTAGTGTTAAGTTACTGAGTTAAGATTTGGTTATCGTGTGCAAATTGATGTTTTGTGTTAGTGTCGTTTAAAGGAAAATTGTATGCTGTTTTTTTTTATGTAGGTGACAATTAAGTGTTGAAAGTGTAAAAGGATCGACCTAATAGTAGAATTGAAGGAAAAACCGGTAAAAAGAGTGAATATTAGTGCCACTAAAATAACCCCCTTTAAAGAGCTCTTTCAGGGTAGGGATAAGAAAATCTAGAAAGCGTTTAAAGATTGAGTATTAGTGCTGGATTGGTGATTTAAGCACTAAAAAAGTTATTAGTTGGGTCCTTTCGTGAGGTGAATTTTGTGTTCTTGTATGTTAGCGTTTTAGTCGTTAAGGATAATTTTAAATTACTATGTATAGGAAATAAATTTAAAGAAAAGGAAGATAGTAGCAAGAAATAGAAGTAAATTAGAAAATTAAACAGGATATTGTGGTTAATAAAACCAATCGAGTTTGTAACTTTTTACTGGCATACATTGCGCAGTTTTCGACTATTTAGTACACATAAAGGAAATTATATAAACTTTTATTAAATAATTTTTTTTATTATATTTGATTTTATTTTTTTTTATTTTAACATACATATGTCTATATGTCCATACCTTTATTATATTTTAAGTGCTATTATAGTTAGTGTATTTGTAGTTTAGTTTTTTTGTGTTAATAAATATGTAAATTTTGTTATTTTAAAGGAAACAGAAACATGTCTGGATAATTGTTTTGTTTGAAGGGTTTCAGAAGTGGCTCGTAATGGAAATGTGGTAAGGCAATGGTGATGTAAGTTGGTGGTGTATATTTTCGTTAGGGGTCAATGAAAGTAAAGATTGGCTAAGGTTGGGTGGGCAACGACGGACTGGGTGTAACATCTTTCCCAGGGTAAAAGGCGGCAAATTTAAAAGGAGAGAGTGTGTTGTTTTTGTTGTTGTTGGTTTTGAAAGAAAATGTTTAAAGTAAAATTTTTTATTGTGACAAACCGTGGTGTTGTGCGGGTTGAGTTCCCACGAAATACCAGAGCTAGTCGAGGCGACAGTGCATTACACCAGAATAGCGAAAGCGGGGTTTCGTAACAAGCCATATATTCTCGGCGCTATGGCTGTCTTGGTTATAAGTTTGCTTTTAGTGTAGGAGTCAATAAGTTTCATATTAAAAAGCTTCTCTATTAAAACATTGTTTTTATTTTGTATTATGGCCGTGGGATCCTTTCTGAGTCGTCTATATGTACATAAGTCTCCAACAATATTATCCATTTTTGTTTCATAATCAGTCTTCAGCAATGCCACTGTAACATTACCCTTATCAGAATTCAATATTAATACATCTTTGTTTTGGTCTAAAAATTTTTCGGTCTGCCCCACTGTGTCAAGTATGAATCTATCCCTTTTATCGAGTTTGTGTTTGTGTAAATGGTCATCAATAAGAGACACTAATTTTGTTCTAGCTATTTCTTGCTTTTCTAAATCATCAACAGTTCGTATGCAATTTTCAACATCTGCAATACATTTAAATAAAGGAAAAGTTTTTATCGTGTTAGGTAACGCAAATTTTGGCCCTAGCGAAAGTAGCCATTGTACATTTGTTGGTATTTCTTTGTCTGTTTTGTTTATAAACCAGTCATGATTGTGCTTGATGTTTAAACTTTCATAGTTAATGGCTTTAAGTTTTTCAAATTTGCTTATCAGAGCTTTTTTATTCTTCTCCATTAAACTTTTAAAAATGTTTTTTTCGCTCGTCATCAATATTTCCATTTCAGTTTCGTCCATACGATCCGTCAATCTCTCCATAATTGTGTTAAGTATTTTATTATTGCCAATCATTTGTTTGTGTTTTTGTTGTACCAACAGCTTTAGAATTTTCATATGAAAGTTATAAATATGTCTATCTAAGATTTTAATACAGTCTTGTGGTATTTTGTTACCTAATTTAAAAAGATTATATACATTCTTTGTTGAGTTATGTAAACAGTTTGGGATAATGCTTGCTTGTCTGCATTTAATGAGAAAAGATGTGGATGTCTTTATATTTGCCAAGCATTTGTTATGTTTGGAGTATTCTTTTATCATGTTAATTGTGTTTTTATCATATTTACGTTTGATGTTGCTGTACAAAGCCATATTGACTTGTTGCGGAGTGCCTTCCGTTTGAAATATTTCCATATTAATGTGTATTAGTTGACCTTTATTTTTAGATTGATATTTAAATAACTTAATCGTTCGGCCTGAGGATGATCAACGAAGTTGATCGAAATATCGGGAAATAAAATAATTGCAGAATAAAAATAATAATTTGTTTTTTCAATTTTATTGTAAAACAAATATTGAATTATTGACCTCAAGCCGAACGATTAAGTTATTTAAATATCAATCAAAAGGATTATTTTAATAACGCAGGCATGTTCTGAAAATCACATGGTTTCAAATCACTTGTAATTTTTAAATCACAATTTTGATTTTATGTTATTTAATTAATTTATTTATTGCAGAACTGGAAATAAGGTTATTAAAAATATAACAAAGTGGTTTTAAATGGACAGGCATTTAGCAAACCGGTTTAAAATCACAAAAATTTAAAAAGTTTTTTTGTATTTCTTGTGATTTCAAATAAGTTTCGCAAAGTTAATTTTAGAACATGCCTGATAACAGCAAAATCTTGAAGATCGAAAAGTCAATACAGAACTTATAAACAAAAAATAAAAGGAACTGGAATGCAAATATTTAGAATAAAATTAACACATAATTAAAAAATACCCATTAAAAAGTACATAATCATTTGAAAATTTAGTTTTTGATTTTTATAAAACTATACATTTATTTTTATATATTTGAGATCGTTTTAGTTTTAAAAATTTTATATTAAAAAAGTTTAGTTCTTATTAAAAAAAAGTTCTATTACAAAAAAGTACCCATATTCATAAAAATTATAATTGGTTTATTGGGCGCTTGTTTGGCAATTATTCCGTTTGCTTTTTTTTAATTTCTTCTTTATTCCTGTTATTAAATGCAAATGTTGTTAAAACAAGATTTAAGAAGACGAAATAAATATTTTAATACCAATTTTTTTGTATTGTTTTGAATTTTACTTTTCAACTTCAATTTATATTTCACAACTCTTAATGTTGTATTGGTAAACATTAAACATTTGAAATTTGTTTTTATCCATCTCATTTTTAAAATTTTACTTTTTAGAGGCCTATTCTAATATTTGTTATATATTATATCTTTTAAAATTAAACTTAATGGTCTATATAAATTAATAAACAATTTTTGCTAAGTTTTATTTTAGCTTAGCTAGTAAAAGAAAAAAACAATTTTTTTGCAGAAAGTCTGACCGAAAAGATGTTACAAATAAAATATAATTAGCTTAGTTTTACCAAATTTTGCCAAAACAGTACGGGATCACACCTAATGTGTGTAAATAATTAAAAAAAAATCTGTTACCTCCGTGTAGGTAATATATTTGTTACCTATTGTTACAAAAAAGTTTCCAAAATATCAATTGTTAAATTTTGTTACATACCTTAGATTCAAATTGTAACCAAGGCAGATTTTATTACTACTTCAAAACAATTCTAGCCAAGAGTGTCTCCGGCGAACGAACACTAATCGGGTTGGCAGTTAAAATTAAACTCAATTCGGAAATGTGTATTTTGGTTTGATTTGTTTTTTCCAATGTCTACCATGATTTGTTTGACGTTTGATAATATTGACAAACCTAAATACAACTGATTTTTGACAATTTATTGCGTTGTTTGAAAGTACAAATTAAAACTCTCTTTTAATTTACACATATTTGTGTAAAATCCCAAGAGTTAATTAGGCCTAAATTTACGTTAGTGACGCTTTTTCAAATAAAAAAGGTTACATAGGGCGATAGAAAATTAAAAACCGTCGATGTAATAAAATTTTCAGCTGCAGTAAATTTAGTCGCCGTCGCCAACTCGGCCCGAAACCGGAATTTATTTGAAGATGTTAATGTCGACATGTTATCGATATTTTAAACGAATTATTCATATGTATGTATAATTACTTTATAAATTGATATCCCCCTTGTTTGAAATGCCAATTCACCATTGACGCTGTGAAATTATATAGCAATGGTATTTATTTCCTTAAAAATATCGAATATCGATAAAAAATCGAATATCGATAAAAATTTCGAATATCGATAACAAGTTAATATCAAAACATTCGTTAATGCATAGCAGTGCTGCATGAAGTGATTCTCCCCTGTTCTGTATACGAATCTGCGTAAATCTTCCGATTTCAAATCAAATTCTCAGATTTGAAATCGATGAATAAAAAGTAATAAAAATTTAACTTGTTAACTGGACGATACAGCATATCGTCGTTGTTAAGTTATTGTGTTCTAAAAGTACAGGATTTCTTTGTTAAATAAAACACAAAAAAAAATAAATAGAAAAAAAATAAAGATTAACATTTTTTAAGTTAATTATCAATTGCATCAGATATATTTATGTTAAGTGTTTTGTATTTATTTGCGCATAATATGCTTTAATGTTGAATTTTCCAACGTTTTTCCGAATACTTGTTGCATTTTTGAACATTATGCGCATAATATGTCTTTAAGTAATGCATTTACAAACATATTAACGATTTCAGGTTGAATTAACAGCGGCAAACTAAATTGGCTACAGCTGAAGTTGACGACGATGATATTGAAAGCGGCTGTTGCAATAAGAGGAAATAATTTAATTAAGCAATTTTATGTCAGCTATTTCGCCGTTTAAAACACAAAATTAGGAAGAATAAATAAATTAAGTCTCATCGTTTTCGAGTAATGGGCCATTTTTAAGCAGAGAAGCTTTTGCTAGCGAAGCTGGTGTGTATTACATAATTACATTTTTATTGCACTTTTATTTGAATGAACGACATACCTACCTAACGCGTTGCAGCAACAATGCAATATAAAATCGAGTGAAAATTGTATTGGCACTTAAATTGGACTAAGGTAAAAGAAAAAAAATTATTATATTTTCAGAAAAACCTATTTAAAATTACTTAGATGCAACATTTTTAACTATTTGTTAACTAAAATTGGCAATGATTGCCGTCAGTAATTTTTTGAGAAATTGGCATCACTTTTTCTGTATGCAGTCTGCAATATTAACAGTTATTTATTTTACAAATGTTTTTTTTCAAATATCTGTCATTAAAACTTGTATGTGTGTATGTATGTATGTATGTATGCAGAATGCATTTACAAACACAAAAAATCAACTGCAACCAAAAAAAAATTAATAAAAGTATAAAGAAAAAAATTCTCATAAATTATATACAAAAATTATAAGAAGGCTTTATTTAACACAAAATCTTAGTTCTTGAAATGTTTTCGTAAAAAATGCAAAATTTTAGTCAACGAGCAAGTTTTATTACAAGCTTAATTTGCAGGAACAGTTCTAAAAACATAAATTAGTTTTGATAAAACTTTGCGCCAGCACATACAGATTTTACTGCAATATTATAAAAACCTTTTCTTTTTAACTAAAAATTGAAATATTCAATAGGATTCACACAAGTTATATTAGTATACCATGAATTCAGATAAAAGTTAAAAAATAAAATAAATGAACAATGTATCTTTTTAGATTTAAAATCTATGTACATACATATATTAAAGGAAACAAGAAAATTGCTTATATTGCATGATTTTTTACTAGAAAAAAAAAAATAAATATGGGTTTTTTAAAAATTTTTTTTTTAATTTGCAATTTTTACTTTTCATAGAAACCTAATTTCACTTTACTGATGCTTTCTGTAATTATATTATTACTTACCAAGAATATACAAATAATTATAATAACAATAAAAAAGGGAAAAGGAAAACTTAACGTTTTAGTAATCCATTTACTCCTCCTCCTCCTGTCAAAGTATTATAATTTGCTGTTAATGGTGTTGTTGTATTATTAGTTGGCGTTTTTAGTAAGATAATTTTTTGATTTGTGGCATTATTATAATGATGGATGTTAGAATTATTATTGTTATTCTGTTGTTGATAATAAAGATTATTAGCACTTGTACTGTTAGAATTGCTTAAATTAGTTGTTGTATTGCTTTGTAAGTTAATTATATTGGCCGTTGTTAATTTACGCGATACAACATTTTGTGTATTAAATTGTGTTCCCATTGGAGGTGCCGGTGTTATTGTTACCGTGCTTGGTGCAATATTTTGCATGGCTGCTGTTTGTGTTGTTGCCGCCAATGATGAGGCGGGCACAATTGTTGTTATGCCATTTTCATGTTGTATCATATTGTTGTTGTTGTATATTGCACGCATTTTAGCCTGAGCTGCTGAACTCATTGTTGACAATGATGATGACGCAGACGATGTTGATATTTGAGAAATTTTTACAGCAGTTGCTGTTGTTCCTGGGTGATTTTTATTTGTCGTTGATAGTGCACGAGGCTAGAAATATATATTTACATTTTAACTTCGTATATACAAAGCCCGAGTGTTTTAAAATTAAATTGTCTTGAAATCTTAAGTTTTTGTTAGCCGTTTACTACTTAAATAAAAAATAGTTTTATATAAATTTTTGTTTTCACAGTCAAGAGCACAAATAATTTATTTTAATGAGTGTAACTATTTGCTTTCATACTCTAAATTTATTGCAACAAAAAGGATCTTTTGCTTTTAATGTGCAGTTTAAAACGTTAACTTTTATATACTTACATTTGCTGTTATCGTACTCGTTGTTATAGAATTGTATTTACGATTTTTCAAAATTTTTGCTGCCACCTCGTTGCCAGTTAAAAGCAGATTTTGTGGCTGACCTTGAACTTGTACACCGCTGGCCAAAAACATGGTCTGAACACCATTACGACTTAGGATTTTCTTTTCACAGTCTTCCTGCTATTATAAGTTTAAAAAAAAGGACAATAGGAATAACAAAATATTATAATTAAAAATAAAAAAAAACATACCAAAGGACTAGCCGATTTGCGATCCAACATATTTTCATCAAAACCAGAGTCTGAAGAATTATCATTAAATTTGGTGGATGACGTAGATGATGTAGACGACGTCGGCGAAGAGGCCGACATTAAACCGGTGGCATTATATGATTCATTTGATTGATAAGTTGTTGTTGAAGTTGCTGCTGCTGAATTTTTATTGTTGGTGTTTATATTAACCACCTTAGTTTGCATTGGAGACGGCTTAGCTAATATATAAGATTTATCGACAGTTCGTATAATCGGTTTGATTTCGCTTATATCATTGGCCTTAAGTCTTACAGCGGTATTAAATTTATCCAATGAATGTTTAACAATTTTTCCCACATCCGCTTTAGTTTTATGTATAATATTATTTGGTTTTGCCAGAGGCAACGTAGCATTATGACCATTGTTGTTAGATGAAAGTTGATGTTGATGAAGATTATTATTTTGTAATGAGGACGTTGTTGTTGTTGGCGATATGGTGGTTACTTTCGCTAGGGAATGTTTAGGCATTTGTGAAATTGTTGTCGGAGTACATGATGCAGACGTTACTGAAATGCTTAGTGACGATGATGTAAAAGCATTTGAAAGTATTGTTGTAATATTGGCTGAAGAACTAGAATGTATGGCGTTTTCGTTAATTCTTTGAAAATTTGTGTTAGTTGTATTTTGCTGCTGCTGCTGCTGCTGCTGTTGTGTCTTCTGCTGCTTCTGTTTATTATGAATGTTTTGCTGCTGTGGAACATTAAATTCAGACTCAGTATTAATAATGTTGACAACGTGTGATGAATCAGTTTTATCGTTAATGTTTGTAACCATGTCACATTGTGGAAAGCTTTCAGATTGCCTCTTAAAGAATAAATGATGTTTTTTAAGAGCTGGGGTAGGTGTTACTGTAGTCGTCACCGTTTTAAAGTTATTACTATTATTCATGTTAATATTGGATTGTTTTGAGGTTGACGCCACTGGTGCTGAAGGTGTTGTTCCTTTAGGTGGCTGCAGTTGTACTACAACTGGCATTGTTTGTGTATTTGACTTTTGTAATGGCATATGCGAAGTTAAGGTTTTGTTGATGCCGGCATTTGATACATTTATAGATGTTGCCGATTCTTTTTCTTCTGCTAGTCTGCTTAGCTGATGTTGTTCACAGGGCTTGTAATTATCGGTATTGATTAATAATGCTCCCCCTAAAGCGGCACATTCGTAAAACATGCCACAACAGGATTTACGTTCTTGCCATTCCCCCTCATCGAAAAATGGTACTGATACTTCATATTCCATTAAACGGCAATACTTACGAGGCAAAAAACACTTGCGCCGCCTAGTTCCCATTTTTACAAACTTCTTTCTTGCTTCAGCTGCAGCTTGGGCTTTATAGGCCGAGGCTCTTGTTAGAGTCTGAAATTCAACTACAGTACTACTGCCACTAACCCCACTATTAAAAGACGACGAATGCAATCTTGTATCTTCGTAATCACTATCCATTGAATCGTTAGTGATAGCAATAGATTGTGTACTATTCTGAGACCAACCATTTTTAGAGGACTTACGTTTAGCAGATTGGGATGCTAAGGAGGAGTCTCTTAGTTTTCTACTTTTCTTATATATTTTTGAAAACTTTTCTGGTGTGTAAGACGATGGCATACCAACTACAGAGCCAACAGAGAAACTATTAACAACTGTATTAGTGGCACTAGCACCTGGTAAAGATGCTTCATTATTCTGTTGCTGTTGAGCTGCCGAACGCGAATTAATTCTTTCACTTTTATATTTTGAATGGATTTTATAATATCCAGGGCCAATGCCAGCTTTGGCGTCAACTATCTGTTAAAGCAAAATTTAAATATGCATGCATGTGTTTGTATTAGTAAGAACATAAAAATATGCTTAGAAAATTTACATTCATGTAATTAATAATTTTAACAGTATAATCGTTTAGAAGAAACTTACATGACTCCAATTACGTTTACTGCCCACTGGCAAACGCTTAAAACGCTTCACCAGCAATACACAAGCATTACAAATTTCACCTTGTCTGGGGTATTTGAGATCAAAGCACTGCATTATATCCCTTTCATATTTGCGCGAGTCTGTGAAACGTGAACTACTTGATTTGGCTTTGCAAATGCAACAGCCTTCTGTTGAACGATAAGTTCGGGGTTTGTGAAAATTAAACATTTTCGTTTTTTATAAATGTAGCCAAAATAATGACAAAAATATGATGCTCCAAGACAACAAAGTTAATGAGAAAATGTTAGTTTGTTGTTGCTTTTTTAAGTTTTAAAAATTATTTTATTTTCTTGCACTAAACATTTTGATTATCACGGTGCATTATCTCAGGAAAACTGTAAGAAAGTAATTTATCAAAATAAAAATTTTTATGGTAGGTAGTAGGTATGCGTGTGTACATATGTATATTTAATTAGGGACCGTAAGAATTATGGAAAATAATATAAATATTACATATATTAGGTACATATATGTTATAGGTACATAATGTTTTGTTTTTTGATTGACCGCCAAGAAACTGCGACTTGATACGGTTGGACTATTTTCTGTGAGACGCCAAGATTAAGGAAGAAAAACCAGAGACAATTGAGCATTTAAAGGCCAACATTCGTAATTCCATTGCCTAAATATACAACCCCATACACTCAAATAAGTGTTTGAAAATTGTTCTGATTCTTTGAGGTCAGATGGGGGCAGCCAGTCATTCATAATCTATTATGATATTTAATATTACAAATAAATAAATGATATTGCATTTTTAACCGGCACAATTGCACTTCCCGATAAAAAATAAATTTGGCAATATTTTAAACGGTTATTCTTTGATTGCAATTTTTAACCCCCCCTTTTATGGTTTAAACTTAACTCAGTTGATTAAATTGCGAAATTTTATATTATGATTAAAACCAAACCTTTAAAATAAAATTATTATTGTCTTTTACAACTTTGTGTTAGTTTGGTTGACAAACAACATCAAAAAATTATAACTTGTTAGTAGCAGTTGTTGGGTTTGGTTATACATAATTATGATAGTACCACATTTTATATTAGAACTGAAATAGAGTTGAGTCGTTAACCATAATAGGGACACTTTAAAGGGCTCACCCTTTACATACATAGGTATAAAAAAAGAGTTGGCTCAAAAGCCTTTTGTAGGTTTTGAATTGAAAAGTACGTTCATAGGTAGGTACCTATATGCAATCTTTTTTGCAGGGCTGGTGTTAGGATACGGTCAGATCTATTAAATATTTGCGTGACCACTAAAAATTAAAGTTTTAAACTTCTTTATTTCTTAGTATAAATATCTTAAAACATTCTAATCGTTTCTCGTTAATTTTACTGCGTTTGCTTAAAAAACTTATTTAAAGACAAAACGCATGAAACAATTTTTTGCTTTTTGACAGATCTGAGTAAACTAAAATGCAGTTTGTGTATTTTAACTTGAAAATTTTAAAGAAGCAAACAAGTGATGCATTCACATTTTTAAATGCATACATAGGTATGTATGTACCTATGTATGTTTATTTCTTTTAAAAACGTGCATACATAAAAACATTTAAAGTTATGTGTATAAAATGAACAAAACAAAACAAAAAGAAAATTAACAAAAGCTAACAGTTAAAAGAAAAATATATAAAAACAAAAACGCAAAACGAATAGGTACATAGGAAAAAAATAAAAAAAAAGACAAAACAAAAAAAAACTACAATGCAGAGTAAACGTAAATCCATATACCTACATGCATACAGCATTGTTAACTTTTTTAAAATCAAAGCGCGCAATTCACCTTACTAAAACGCACCAAAAAATGCTAAAAAAAATGTTCGCAAGGTACCTATTTAAAGTGAAAACGCGTTAAACTAAAAGCGCTTAAACAAAAAAAATCAATTTTCAACTAAAATTTTACGCTAAAATTTTTGTAGGAAAATTTACACATAAATATGTACCTATATACATACACTGAGCCAAAAAAGCATTTTTAAATCCAAAATTCGGCGTTCTTGTTTTTAAATTGCAGCATTTTTATGAAATCGTTTTTAAACGAAAGATTTTCTCTTTATTTTGAAAATAAACAATCTTATTTAAAAAATAAAACATTTTGTTTAATAACGAAATTTTTTTGTGAACATGTTAAGGAATAAACATTTTTTTTTGCTATATTAAGATTTAAATTTTTTATTTTTACAATGCAACAAAAGAAAGCATTTTTAAATCAAAAATTTTGCATTCTTGTTTCAAAACTAGTGTATTTTAAAAAAATAATTTTTAAAACAAAGATTTTTTATTACTATTTGAAAATTTAACATTGTTATTTACAAAATGATGCTTTTATACCATTTTAAAAACAAAAATGTTCGTTTTTGTTTTATTAGCGAATAGCTTTTTGCTAATTATAAAAATGTTTTCTTTTTGTTTTAAGATTTAAAATTTTTATTGTTAACACTTTAGTTTTTGATTTGAAAATATAATATTTTAGTAATTTTTGAGCAAGCGCCATTTTGTAGATTGAAAAGTTCAAGCGAATACATAACATTAAAGTGCTGTGAAAATATAATTAATAAACAAAAGTTCTTAAAAAATGGAAGAAAGAAATTACATTTTTGAAAAATTCGAGCTAGGGGAAAGAGAAATTTATACGAAGCAATATGATCACTGTTGGATTTGTTTAACTGTTTCGATTTGGGAAGAATAATGCTATTTTTAAAAGGTTAGTTTTTTGTTCAACAGTTCGGTGTGGCAACAAATTTTAATATGATGATTATTTTATTTTTTATAAATTCAGATGCTGAAATATATTTTAGAAGCCCCCGCAGTTGTAGATATATTATTATTACTTCCAGTTGAATGTCGATGACGCAAATATTTGGGTCCCTTTAAAGTGAAGAATTGTTTGCAAGATTCGCGACCTCTTTCAAGTAATTTCCTTTTAGCTTAAGACAAAGTAAGTTTTGTCAACACAATATTTAATTTACAATTTTGCAAATATATATATGTACATAGTAAAAAGTTAAATAAATGGTTTATTTTTATTTGGTTTATTGTAAGTATAATGCAGTGTCAAAACAAAAACACGTATTTTTAATTTAAAAATGCTTAATTTTTATTTTAATATGCTATATTTTATATTTAGTTTCATTATCAAAACAAAAACTTCTATTATTAATTTAAAAATTCTCATTTTTTAACTAAAACATTTTATTTTTAATTTAAAAATTGTCAACTTTGTTTTAAGATTGTTTAGAGTTTGCAACAAATATGAAAAACTTTAAAACGAAAGATAATCATTTTGATTTAAAAAATGTTTTTTTACAATTCCTCCAATTTAAAAACAAGAACGAACCTTTTTAAAATAAGAAAAAACAAACTTAGTTCGATTTTGTCACGGTTTCATTTTTAAAATAAGACTGTTTCTGCTTGATTTTAAAACTTTTTTTTTCAGTGTAGGTGCATTCATACATAATTACATATTTATTAACGGTATTTTTTTTAAAAACTACCTATTTAACGTTTATTAAGGGCTTTTTGACAAATTTCTTTGGAATAATTGTCAAATAAGCCCTCAATTAACATAAAAGTTTTTTTTAAAAAAGGCCGCCTATTTTGTATAACTTTTTTAATGAATAAAACTTGACATCGATTTTTAACCACATACCCACTTAGTTAAAGTCAAATATTTTTTGTTTTTAACATTCATTCATTCATTTATAGGTATATGTGAATGTTTTTGTTTTTTTAAAATTGTTTTTGTATTTACGCGCATGAAACGGTAGCAAAGTTCTATGAAAAAAAAAATTTTCCGTTTCTACTACTTAATATTACAACTTTCTTCACACTAGAAAATTTTGACGTTCAAATATTGGAAGTAAAATTGACTTAAAAGTTAATTAAATAAAAATATTTAACAAATTTGCATTACTTCTTATTATGTACCTTTAGGTGAAACAATGCAAATTATTCTAATATAATAGGTATTTTATAAAATTTATTTATGTTTTCAAAAATAATAGGTATGCTCCAAAAAATAGCTTTAAGAAATATCCTCGAAGTATTAGCAAAGTATGTTAAATAGCTTTGCTTTATCACTGACTTTTAAAAAATAAAGAAAAATATCAGCTTTCAAAAGTGAGAAAAAGGTTTTTTATATTTAGGTACAAATAAAATTAAAAAATATAACGCAAAGCGCGCTAATCTAGTGCGTGTTCAAAAAAACGCGCTGAGAAAATATACGACTTTTAGGTAGCTAAAAAGCGCTAAATTTAGGGCGAAACGCGCTTAATTGGCATCGCTATATACATTTGTATGCATTTTTGTACATAAAACGGAACAGATGTAAAAAACGCATGACGATAAAATAAAAAATAAGAGAAAACAAACCCTCAATAGCTCAAACAACGTCATAATTCAAAAAAACCATTTCGAGAAACCCGTGATTGAAGTTTTGAATTGCCTCTAAATTTACTAAATAAGACAAGCAACATTTTCTCGTCAAACGTAAAAAAAGAATTTAAAATTTATACCCATGCAGTATAAATAAGAACATAACCAACAATTCTGCATCTTTCAATGCATTTTTTGAGCAAAGAGCGACATGTACATACATACATGTGTACATACGTATGAATGTATCAATATCAGGCAAAATAAATACAACTAAAGGTACATAAAGCGTGAAGAACAAGAAATTTTCAAAATTATATACCTATGTACCTATAAGATGAAAAGTAAAACAAACATGTAACATGGGTAGGTAATTTGATTTGAGAATTTGGAGGTAGGTAAGTATCTATTTAAATATTTTTGCAAACTATCACATAAATGCCTGTTTTGGAGCTTCATTTAGGTATTGAATAGGCATATATATATACATACATATGTACCAATATCGTCATATAAAATGCAAAACAGCGTAGGTATCAAAAAATTGCAATCACTTAAACTTATTTGTACGAGGCTTGCTGCACACCCTGCTAAGGCCTCCTTATTTTTAGTCAAAATTGTTAATATTTTTATAGATATAACTGGTCCACTTTTTCTGAACACATAATTGACTTAAGCTGTGGCCACATTAGTTAAACACTTTGTCAAAAAAAGCGTGACCACTAACTAAAAATTTTAGTTTTTAACTAGGTACATAGCTACTTTATTAATTGAAATTTATGTACCTTCATACATATATGTAACATTGTAAAAGTATTAATCAGGATACACTAATACAGGTAATGTTAAGAACCCAGCTGATTATGAATTCGCCTTGAAATTTTGTGAAAGTGATTGTCAAATTTATTTATTTTGTTTGAAACAAGGCACATTCAACCAGGTAATATTAAGAGCCCAGCTGATTAAAATTAATTTAACATTTATACGTTATAAAAATTTACAAGTTCTTTAATAAAATATTCGTAACGCAATTTCATGCAATATTTTGACGGATCTGACCGTAGCCTAATTGTCTTTATAAGTAATTTCGACGTTAAAATAGCTTCGGTGAACTACATTTTATTTAAGTTTGCCGTTTTTTTTAAGTACCTATCTTTTAATATTTTTTGACTCCAGAGTGCCACACCCCCTAAAAGTAAAAATATCAGTCAGTCTTGATTATATGCATGTATGTACATATGTATCTTCTATGGAAAGGTAAACGTACATACCTATAAACTTTTTATTACATATCGAAATTTTTTACCGCAAAAAAGTAGGAAAAACCAATGTCGACTTGGCAACCAGAGACCTGCGCCGATCGGCTGATAGCCGGTCGACCCAAGCCGCCGATAAGTTTTTGATAGCCGCCGCCGCCGACTTTTTCTCGGCGTTTTGTCGGCTGAAAAATAGCCGCCGCTCAAATATTTTTTTAACTTTTTTATGTCGTTCGTTGCGTTTACCACACTAAATAATGCAACAAACAGAGATTTAAAATGTACTTTACACTAATATGTTAATAAAACTTTTAAATTGACTATCTGCCATTAACATTTTCATCGTTATTTTCAGTATTTTTTACATATACTTCAAATTGGTGGAATCGTGTAGAGTAAAATTATTTTAAAAACAATTTGCATCGGATTTTAATTAGTGCCATACGCCAGAGTTGCATCAGGAGTGCCGTCTGTCTTGAAATTGACAGTAGCTTTTAAAAGTTTTCGTTCAAAATTAAATAAATAATATTCAATTACTTATCCTCCTGGCAACGTTTTGTAAATAAGTATGTGCTAATGCATTGTACATACATATATGTGTGTCTGTACTTTCAGCCGTCACGGAGCCGGCTTCGAGCCGCCGCCGACAAATTTTTAACGAGCCGCCGCCGCCGACAAAAGTTTTCGGCGCAGGTCTCTGCTTGGCAACTCTTTATAAATAAACTTTTTTATTTTCTCTTTTATTATTATGCATTAAAAATATGGCAATTCTTCACCGGAATTTTTTTTCTTTTGTTTTTCCGTTTACTTTTCATTTCTTTCGTACTGTTGCGTTTCTTTCTTTATTCAAAAAAGGAGGGTTGACATGTTTTTGTTGTATTTTAAATAATTTGGTGGGTAGCAAACGTGTAAAAATAATGCAAAATATATGTAATCACACACGAACTAGTTAAACAAATATCACAAACACAAAACAAGACAAACTGTCAAAAGAGTTCAGGTACATATTTATGTATACTAGATAGGTATGTATTTTCAAATGATTTTATCGCCATTAGTATTTATGTTCGTACCTATGTATGTATGTATATTGGTTTAATTAATTTGTAGTTATATACATCTCTTTGTAAAGAGTGTATGTATACATACCTACAAACATATTTTTCAAATTAATTTATTATCACAATAGGTACGATATGGTACTTTTTTTTTGTTTTAATTTAATATTAAATTATCATGCACATGATTTTTTGTAGATATGAAAATTATTATGAAATTAAATTTTGGTAAAGTGCGAATTATTTATTATTTGGTGTGTATGCCTATACATATGCATGTGTTAATGCATGTGTGTACATACAAAGAGTTGGGTTGAATTTTTTGTTGCTGCTCTGCTGTTTTTGTTTCTTTTGTAGTACAAAACTGCAACTTTTTTTGTACATCTTGGTACAAAATTCAAGTGTCCATAGGGAAAGCGGATTTTATTTACATTAGCTTATATGTATGTGTATAAGTATGTATGTAAAATTAGTAAATTGCATAGGTATACACACTAGAAGTTGTAAAATTTTGTGTAAATGTTCAAAACTTTCTAGTATTTTTTTAATTAATTCAAAATTTCAATAGCTTAATTATTTAAACAATGAATAACATTTGTAATATATTTTAATTACACGTTATTTAATTTAAATATATTTTTATACCTTTCAATATTTTTATTTTGCTCAATTTAAAAACAAAAAACTAGACAGTCCTTAGAACTCAAATGTTTTTCCACAAATGTTAAACAAATGAAAAGTTTTCAGTTGTATTAAACTAATACTTTTCAAGCACGAAAACCACGTCCGAACTAAACGAAGCACGAAAAAAAACTGATATACGTTTATTTAAAGTTATATGCCATTACACTTCTTTTTTTCTGTTTTGTGGTTCTTCTTGTCACCTTCTGCAAAGCTTCTATTAAATACATACACACTTTTTAATATAAAGTGAAGTAAAATAAATGAAAAACTACAGTGATGCCATCTTTTACTTTGTAAATTTATGCATTAACGGTAACTATATAATGTTTGTTAAAGCAACACTATGAGTAATTGCTTTAAAGTTAAAGAGTGAAAATTCTGTGAAATACATTATTTTTAAAAAAACCATCTTCAAGACAATACAATAAAATATATTTTAACAAGGCGTATGACGATATTAATAACTAAATCTAAAAATAAGTTGATTTTGAAAACAAACACATTCTCGTATTTAGGGTTAAATCTTAACTCCGGCAACGCCTTGTTTAATCCCACACCAAAATACCATATATGTTACTGCACTTTTATACAATCATGCGAATATGAGACTCGCTAAATGGGAATGAAAAATAGGTTAAAAGAAATAGTTAAAAACAAAATCATAAATGAAATAAGAAGAATGTCCATGGTACAATGAGAATGTCAAAGCAAAATATAATGTAAAAAAATTAAAAGAGAAAAAACACACTGATAAGCGGCTGTTTCTGTTTTTTTTTTTCTAAAATTAAAGGTGCATACGTAAGAAAGAAACAAGCAAAAAAATGTAAACAAAAAAGAAACACTGTTTATGTCCACCACTAAAATTTAATCAAAATATTAGGGATTTCTTAATTATAAAATTCCAAGATACTCACATATGGTTGTACCTACCTAAGCTATTAAAAAAAAGTTTATTTTGGATAAAAGGTACTAAACAATGACTACATTACAGGGTATATAATATGTACCTAGCCAGGAATTTTTTCCTTTATAGGTACCTACATACATATATAGTAAGCATTTTAAGCATAGTAGGTAGGTATATATGTATGTATAGTATTTTTGAAGTTTAAATACCTATTACAGATTTATTTTTCATATTTTCATTAATGTATGTAGGTACATATGTACTATGTACACTGCTGTTTGTGGGCTAACTACTACTTTAAGGTCTAAAGGATCAATTATGTCACTTACCATAACGCCATAACCGTTGCCATAAAAATCAAAACTCAATTGGTGTCTAAGGTTATGGCGTAATGGTAAGTCACGTATAATCAAATACAGTGTTGTCCATAAGTTTGGTTCGAACAGTTGTTTACTATGGTATAGTTAAGGGCTTAGGATCAAATGCTAACCAGAGTCGCTGGTTTGTGTCTAACATCTTTTTTCATTATACCTATGTATTACAAAAATACCTCTCTTTTTTAATAATCATTCTTTTTCATTTCAATAGTCTTTTTCTCTCTTTTACTACAGGTATAACAAAGGAACTCTTTTCGCTGGGCTAGCAATCTGTGTACTACTTTCCTTTAAAAGCTGTTTTAAATACCTACTATCAGGCGTATGTTAATCAGGGGACCTCTGTTAATCTGCTGAGTAACCGTATTTCGTTATTAAAATGTAAAATTTTTTTTTAAGTTTAAGTATTTTTTTTTCTTTTTTTTACAAACAACAACTGTAGTAGTCTAACAGCCATCCCTAAACAAAAGCGGAAAGCGTTTTTTAGCTGTCAAAAGTTCTCATGCCCATACATTTTGTATGGAGCATACCGAAATACCGCGGCGGCAACGCAACGGTAACGCTTTGCAATTGGAAAATCCGATTTTGACAGAGCGTTTTGTAGTGAAGTTAGTTGAAGAAGAAAACAATTGTAAACAAAACAAAAAAAAAACAATATCGTCCGCACAGCTGTTTTAATAATCAGGGTCGCTATATTTATTTGTTTGACAACCCTGTTTTTATCGTTTTGACATAACGTTGCCGCTTTTGTTTAGGTATGGCATTTCAGCGGTATAGCTCAGCGGAAAAAAACGTTCCGCTTTCCGCTCTTATTTAGGGATGGCAGTAAGAAAAGCTCAAAAAATAGAAAAAAGAATTTGTGAGTTTCTGTTATTTTTAAGATTCGTTTGACGATTAGGTTGTTTTTGTAGAACTAAAGCTGGAGGTCCATACCATACGTTATATGCGTGGCTCCGTTCTATGCGTATCATATTTCTGTACGTTTTATACGCTTGTTTTTGCCAAGTTACATGCAATACGTTTTGTGCGAAAAGTGAAGAGAAGGGAAATCAGATTTTCTTCATTACACTTACATAAATAAAAACACAACAGAGATGACACTTAAAATATAAAAGTAGTCGATAAAAACAATATTAACTTTGGGTACAAAATATTTGTGTTGAAAACTTATTTTTAAGGAAATTTATTCTTAAAATTATTTGAAAAATTTATAATAAAAGTATTTTCTTTCATAACATACTGTTTTTAACACAAAATATACCAAAAATATAATCTACCACACACACATGTTTTTTGATAGCATTTAAAATTTGTCATCACTGGATAACAAAACCATCTCTCATTTCGCATGCGACTTTCCTAAAGCAGAAACTCGTAAAATTTGGATTTATTTTTGCGAAAAATTCTCCCTTATTATTAAATTCGTTGTCGACGTTCACTTGACCCAAATCGGCCCTAATATAGAAGGAATGTGTTGATGTAGTCATGTTATTAATGTTTTTGAGAAAGTTAAGACCAATATTGTTTAACTTGTTAGTATTAAATTTTTTTTTTAACATTTTGGGTAGGTCTTCCTTCTTTGTAGTCCATATGCTCATTTCGTTAAAACTGCAATCAAAAATTTTTTGAAAGCAGTTCATCTTCAAATAAGTTTTTTTAATTATCAAATTTTTAAACATTTTGCAATACAACAATTTTAATAGTCGATAGAACTTTACAGAAACCTTGTGAATTGAGGAATTATTACTTGTAAAATTACATGCAAAATTTTGAAACGTATGTAACATGGTACATGTACCATGTACCATGGTATGTAATATCAGAAAGTATTACATATTCAAGTATAAATAAAAGATCTGTCAAAGGCAATTTAAATTGTTTTTATTTCTATTGGCTTAGAAGTTACAAAAAGTACCATATATGATTTTTACTCTTTTTTGAGCCCTATTTTACTCCTTAGGGGCCAAATTTTAAAAAAGTGACCAAAAAAATATTTATATGTATTTCTTTAAGACCTGTCGAGTGCAATTTAAATTATATTTTTATCTTAGTTCGTTTAAAAGTTACAAAGTGGACTTGTGCTTTTTAAATTTGGTTTGTATCATGTATATTTTAGGAGATATTAAAATAGAGTTGCATACTTAGTACTATATATAAGGTTTATATAATATCTCATAACATTTATGTATCATAAAGCCAAATTTTTATGATATTTTTCTTGCCTAATATTTTTGTTTTTAGACAAAGAGGATAATAAATAGCCTACTTTTATAAACCCCTCGTCAAGAAACATAAAATATCATGAGTGTGATTTTATAAAAAAATTATTATTGGTATAACTCGGAACATACACTTCATTTTCATTTCATTTTATTATTATAAGTAAAGTTAAACAAACTGAAAGTAGTACAAATAACTTCATTTTACTATTTTGTTTTTATAACATGTAAACAATCTTTCAGGAGAGCAAAAGTAGTGACAAATTAGCTACTTCTATTCTATTTGTTAAGAGGATACGTTCAAACTAAAGTCCTGCGTAAAATTTATAAACAATAGGTACATGTATTTATATAAACCAGAGTATATACGCTATTGTCTATAATAAGTGGATTTAAATAAAAAAAAATGGTTAATGATTTTAAGCGACCAAAAAATAATCTCTCTAAATAATTATGTAGTGCAACAACTTAACATAATAAAAGTAAGCAGCGAATTTCGAACATCTGTGTTTTGGGTTGAATATCTGACAGGTGACGTATGTACATAAACAAACGTAGTTTGACTAACTGTCCCTTTATTTATTTAATGGTACCTCTTTTTTAAAATACTTGTTTAGACTGGTTATCTTGTTTTGTTCAATGCAAATAAAAAATAAATATAAAAGAGGAACAATATAACCAAAAATTAGCATACTTTCTTTTTATGTCACCTTAAACTCTACTCTAAAAGGGCTATGCACTCATTTTACCATTTAAAACAAAAGCCAAATAAAAAAAATAAATTTTTGTTCAGGATGTGTAATGTAAATACATATGAAAATACGAATGTAATATGTAAAATGCCTTTTAAAATAGTGATCTTTTGAAAATACATACATACTTATATGTACATAGAAATTTTACTCAAATAAAGTTGGTTAGTTAGTTAGTAAAGTTCAAGTTTTTTATAAAATATACATAATACATACATTCAAGTTATACATCTTAAAAGAAAAAAATAAAACAAAAAAAAACAAGTTTAATATGTACCTATTTTATTACTTAAGTTTAATCACAAGTAGCTTTAAAAATGATTTAAAGCAAAGAAATCATTTGAACTCGCCGGCAAATTAAGTAGGTGCTTGAAAACCCTTTTTCGTAGATAAACCAGCGTTTTTATACCCTTTACATTAGTGGTAAGGTTATATGTAAGTTTGTCTTTCCGTTTAAAATTTCTTTAATATCCATTTTCGACCCCATAAAGTATATATTTTCTTGATCCTTATAGATAGGAAAGTTGATTTAGCGATTTCAGTCTGTCCGTTAATTAGTTGAAATTAAAAGAGATAATATACAGCAACCACGGCTACCTCTGTTGATTTATCTAAAATGTGTACAAAAACCTCTACAACTGTCCCGGAGTTGCCTCCACAAAGGTGCAATGTAAGACCGACTCCCATTAATTTTTCCTCACAAACATTTTTGTGTAACGTACTTACACCCTTAACAGGGTTGCCATACAAATTATTTTTTTTTATATTTTTTTAAATCGCTCCCACAGCTTTTAGGGTGCTCCCACAAAGGTCTCCAGCTCATAACAAAAAATTTCGGTTAAAACCCCTACAACTTGCCCGGAGTCACCTTTAGGGAATAAAATATATCACAGGTCCCGTTTAGTTTTTCCTCATAAACATGGATGATGAGGAAATAAATTTCGTAACAACAAGTATCTTACATGGTACTTTTTCAACCAAATAGTACCACTTTTCTTTTTATTTAATGTTTAAATTAAAGTCTTATTTTTCGACTTTTGTACTTAATATTTTAATTATTTTTTATTTCCCTATATTTCGGTTCCAAATAATAAGAAAGCTTCTTCAGGCAGGGGTTTTTCAAATCGGAAAAATGAAAATTAAAAAAAGAAAGGTTGACCTTAAAATCGACAAATTATTAAAAGTATGTAATATATATTTTTTTTAACCAACAACAAAAAGTACTTAAAAAACAAAAAAAAAAATAATCAAATTTTAGATAGCAAATGAGATATAATTTTAAAGTGATAATCACATTAATTAATTGTTTTCTTGTTACCGCAAATGCATCGTTTCCACAATTCTGACACTTTTTTATTGTATGGGCAGACTTTGGGTGCTTAAAGAAATACTTTCAGTTCTAGTTGCTTCACAAAATCTGCGTGGTATTACACAGAACCAGTGAATCAATTCCCTTGGCTAAGCACTTCTTTTAAAATTCTTATTTCCCCACTCGATTACATTTCTAGAATTTTTTTATTTTTAGAAAGATATGTTTACGAAAGTTGTACAGTACAAACTCGATTACTGCAACTAATAGAAATTCGGGTAGTTGCGATAACCGCGGTAGTTGCGTTAACCGAGTCACAAAATTTTAATGCTTTTTCCTCCTATTTTTCACGTATTTCCAATATGTGTTCAAATATTTATTAAAAAAAACTATTTATTTAGTATTTTTATTCGCTTATACTTTTTATTTAGTAGTAAAAAAAACTTAAAAAATTCATATTTGTTAATATTGATACTTATTATACATATTGAGAGATCCAATGTAATCTATACTAACTTAAAACCAAAACATATAGATACATATGATTTTTTAAAACATCTAAAATATATGTATTTACTTTTTAAAAAAATCAGAAATTTTTGACTGTTTTTTTGGCTGATATATTTTTCTGCACAGCAGATTCGCGATGATTTTGAAGCGTTGTTTTTAATAATAGTTCTGATCGCGAAAACCTTTTCATCAAACTGATAAAAAAAAAACAACAGACGCGTGCTGTTTGTCTGTTTTTTTATGAAAACTATTCCAAGAAATTACGGTAAAATAAATCAAAAACCATCCAGGAACAAAAAAACAGAGTTAAAAAAAAATAGTTGCGTTTATAGAGGTACATTTTTTAAAAAGTTGCGTTGACTGAGTCTACAATGCATTTGATTCAGGTGTTGCGTTAATCGAGTTGTTGCGCATAACGAGAGTTGCAGTAATCGAGTTCGCACTGTATATACATACATATGTATATGTATATCACATCGATATTATGGACGAAAATATTAAAAAGTTCAAAAAATCATACTCATAATAAAACTTTTTTGCGCCATGTTCATTCACAAAAAGTTTGTTGGGAAATTTGAAAGTAGTACAAAGTTGGCGAAACACGTACAAACGTACCTTTGAGGCTTGAATTGTACCAAAAAAAATACGATTGTACCAACTTTGTCAACCCGGCTCCCAAATATATTTTAAAAACATACCTACTTACTTAAAAGTAAATGTCAAAAAAATTTTAAATTTCAAACAAAATTAATAAATCTGACAATCACTTTCACAAAATTTCAATATAAATCAATAATTAGCTGGGTTCTTAACAATACTTGTATAAGAGTACCATGCTCACCCTCTAACCCCGTCACCTAAGAAGGTTGCCATACAAAATTAAAAAAAAATGGCACAGCCGAATATAGCGCTCTTGTTTTTACTAACCCCTGCGGTTTATTTAAGAATGTGTTGGTACATAAATACACATTCAAAAACACAAAGATATGTATCTCAATCGTTAAAAATTCCCCTTGGTCCTAGAAGTTAAATAATCTTAGAAATCAAAGAAAATCATGTCTCTTGAGTGCTTTTTTTAAATATGTATGTACATATATATTTAGATACCGAAGTAGGTATATCCACATTTATTTTTTGTGTCTAGTAAATATACATATTGGGATTTTTTACGGGTGAAGTTATCCGAGAATTTGCTTACAAGGAGCATGCGCTAGCTGGCAAATCTAATCACAAAAAATATACCTATGTACATAGGTAAATACCTACATATAAATATATTTATCTTAGCCTTACTTGCATAAACAAATTTATATGTACTTCACCCCCACTTTACAATCACGCATTCGAGTTCTTTTTTCACCTTTTCGTTGCCTTTGTTTTCAGGTCGTTTTTGTCTATATCAGTATTAGCATTCTACACCAATATACTTCATTTATTGTTGTGACAGGTTTTTTTTATTTATTTATACCTATTATTGTTGTTATTACTTATCTGTTTGCTTTTATGAAAGTATATACATATTTCGCTTTACTTTTTAATAGTAGTTTTTCATGTTTCTTGCCCATCTACTATATAAGTATGTGTGTACCAATACAAACGTTTTTAATTTAATTGATCCTCTTTTAAAGTTAAATTTAATTTCCATTAGGTTAACACCACCTTTTTATTGCAATTTTTTGACTGAAAATATTTTTCCGGAAAACTTTGAGTTATTCTAGAAAGTTTGGATTATAAATCAGACATATAGGTACTATGAAAATTAAATTTTTGTGTTGGACGATTTAACAATCTTGACGTTTTCATTTTTAAAAATTCCTAACAGAATTTTTTGTCGTTCTTATATTTAATACCGATGTTCGATGTAGTGACAACCCTGATAAACATTAAAGTTTGCAAGATGCTATACACTATAGAGAAAACGAAGAAATGCGAAAATGTAGTAGGTATTTGTAAATAAATATTTATGTATACCTATAGATGTATACATATGCAAGACCCATACATACAAAGAATTTATTAAATATATAATTTTTTTAAACCTTAAGAACGTAAATTAATAAAGCAATTTTTTTAAACAAAATTCAAGCAAAATAAAAAAGTTAGTCTTTGAGTTAACTAAAATAGTACTTACCAATTTAATAGTTACATACTTATTTACAAGTGCGTTTGACATTTGTGTAAATACATAAATATGTACATCAATTATTTTTCACGCAATTTAAAATAAGTTCAGAAACACATTACTTTTAAAAGTAACTACCTATTTGCAGAATAACTCACACTATATTAGCAATTTTGTAACTTTTTATTTTATTATATGCAAATGTTTTTACAGTTTACTTTTTAATATGCCCGACCGCCTTTTCAAAATTTACTTCCTATCTTCACAGCGTTAAAAACGACTATGAATGCAAAAATTGTATATGGTATGACTCAAGGCTCATTCAACCAGGTTATATTAAGAACCCAGCTGATTAAAATCAATTTGACATTTATACGAAATAAAAATTAATTTTATATGGAATTTTTAATTTTTCTGACATTCTACCGTTCAAACACAAAAAGGAAATGCAGAGGGCGAATTTTTTCAATTCGCCTTGAGTTTACCTTGTTGAATGTGCCTTGGTATGACTGTAGTTTTTTTCATTTAACTTGCCTTGCTATTTCTTCTATACTTTTATGCGGTTTTTGTTTTTGTTGATATTTCTTTATGTATGTGTGTATATAAACTTTTAAATATTTATATTCTCTTTTTATATGACATTCTAGACAAAAACAGTTTGATGCTTGTGCGGTACGTGTTCAGTGAGAGATTTATATAAAATTCTCGATAAAGAGCTGCCAGCTTTTTGCGTTTTTACCTTGTTTAGTATACTAAATAAAAATAATAATAAACAAGTAAGAGCGCTATACCCGGGAGTGCCGAATCTTATATGCCTTTACAATGATCTCTAAAGTTCCCAGCCATAAGTTCTACCCGAATGGTTTCGCACTTCAAATATTATAAAAAAAACTGTTTTGTGCATATCTACTTTCTATTTTTCCTTCGCATCATAAAGTGATTTGCAAACAAATTACGTTTCTGTATGACAAGCACCATTTATATATTCTTTGGTATTATACTAAAAATAAATGAAAGAAATCATAATAAGTACATACATGCATACATACGTACATACATACACACATACATACATACATACATACATACATACATACATACATACATACATACATACATACATACATACATACATACATACATACATACATACATACATACATACATACATACATACATACATACATACATACATACATACATACATACATACATACATACATACATACATACATACATACATACATACATACATACATACATACATACATACATACATACATACATACATACATACATACATACATACATACATACATACATACATACATACATACATACATACATACATACATACCATACCATACATACATACATACATACATACATACATACATACATACATACATACATACATATCCTTGTTGATTTCGGCACATGCCGAAATACTTTGAACAGCTCATAATTATAATAAATTTTACAAATATTTACAATCAACATTTTTTTCTAAAACATTATTTCTTATGGTTTTGGCATCATCTGACAGTTTGTTGAAAAATTTAAGCCCCTTTAAAAAAAAGCGATTTCTTTGTTTTGTAACTTTTTTAATCGCTCCAATTGTGTGTCATTACACATAATCGTTGATCCGAATTCAAAATGAGGTTTCACTGTGGTATATATTAATTGTAGTAATTAGGGATACTTTCTTTCTGATTCTCTTAAAAATCCGATTTTATAACTGAGTTTTTTACATATAAATTCAATATGTTCTTTAAATTTCAAATCCTTGTCTATTATTAAAAGCCAAATACTTTATATTGCTTACTCTTTCTATACTTTTATTATTGATTTTAATTTCTCTTTTATTTTTAATATTTATTTTAAATAATTTTGTCTTAGTTTCATTCATTTTAAGTTTGTTCATTTTCAATCATTTATCAACATTCGTTATATCCAAGGCACATTCAACAAGGTAAACTCAAAGCGAATTCAAAAAATTCGCCCTCTCCATTTTCTTTTTTGTGTTTGAACGGGGGAATGTCAGAAAAATTAAAATTTCCATATAAAATAAATTTTTATTTCGTATAAATGTCAAATTGATTTTAATCAGCTGGGTTCTTAAAATTACCTGGTTGAATGTGCCTTGGTTATATCTTTAATCATATTCATATACCTACATAAGTACATCCATATGACAATACATACCTACGTCCAAGGCGAATTCATACAAGGTGAACGCAGGGCGAAAAATTCGTACCTATAATGTCAAACACATATATGGCATCATTAAAAAGAAACACAAATTATTTGTCATTAAAAAAAAACACATATTATTTGCAGAAGAAAAACGTGAATAAAACTAATTTTGGACTGTTTTTTTTGCACAAGGACGCATCATTTGGTTTTAACTGTTTGTTAATTAAAAACACTTTTTTAAATTTTAAGTTTAAAAATCTAACCGACGCGTGATTTTTTTTAAATCAAGAAGAAGCACATGGACAATCTTTTGGCATATTGCGAAGAAAATTGCACGAGCAAAAAATAGTCAGCCGATCTGTCGAGACCACCTTCTCTATGAATTTGCCTTGCCTACGTCCAAGCCAGGGTACACTTATCAGGTAGGAGCGGTTCTACAAAAACAACTAAAACCGTCATAAGAATGTCAGAGACAAATAACAAAAACTCGCAAAATCTTTGTTTTTCTTTTTGAGCTTTTCTTACGATACTACAGTTGTTGTTTGTGTAAAAGGAAGAAAATACATAAACATAAACAAAATTTGACATTAATATAACGAAATACCGTTACTTAGCTGTTTATCTGAGCCTACCTGATAAGTGTATCCTGGTCCAAGCTAACAAGAACATTTTTTCGTATTTTTTAATGTCCGTCAATAATGCATGTTTAACAGCGTTGCCATATTTCATTTGTTACATATTTTGTATGGAGTTTGTATATTTGTTCAAAAAAAAAAAACTGATGCAATTGCAGTAATTTGCTTATATCTAGGTCCGTGGAAACCGATCTTGGTTATTTTGAATAACGATCATTATTAAACATTTCCAAAAGTTTAAAACAAACAACTAGTTCGTAATGCTTAAAGTATACAGAGTGACAGACGGACATGTTTATATCGAGTTCCCTATCTATAAGGATCCATAATATATATACTCTTTGGGGTGGAAAATGGATAATAAAGATATTACAATAAAAAAATTTATACAGCTAGTATCAAGCAAAATTCAGAAAATTCATCCTCCTTCCAAAAAAAAAGTATTTCCCAATGTATTAAAATAATAATATGTAATACAAAAATAATCTTTATATACAATAATTTGCTGCATCTTCCTAAAAAATAAAGAAATGCGTGGCTAAGTACTTATATTTAAAAAAAAAAAATATTTTAATTTTGCTGTATACATACTTAAATGCATTTTTGGAATTTACATTCGACTTTTTGTTTAACATGCTTCCTCTACAATCCTTATTATTATATAAGCTTGGCAGCCCCAATATCAATTGCACGTTTTCAAACAACATGCAAACAAGTTTGTTAAAAGAAAAAGATAAAAATAAAACCCGGTAACAACTTTAATATAAAAAAGTATTTTTCTGCTAACGTTTTTTAAATATAACATTTATTATATATTCCAAAATAAGTAATTGAAAAGTTTAGTTTTGCTTAAACACAAATTTAAGTACATTATTAACATTGATTTTTTTTAACTATAAACTGATTTTTGTTAATAATAAAACTGCCTAAAAAAGCATACCCAACAGAAAATATATATAAAGAGCATTCAAAAACAGTGCAAAAAATTTAGAAAAGAAAAATGTGCTAAAAGAAGGAATGTACAAATATAAGAAATTAAACAAAAAAGTTAGCTATCAACATTTTATAAATATTAAAAAATAACACACACAAAAAAAAAACAATATTAAACCGTATAAGTTATTAATAAATTTCGCATTTTAAACGTTTACATGAAACTTTTAAAACCGAGTTGGGTACACCATGATGGTAAGTACATACAGATGTACATGCACAGTGTGTATGTACACAGAAAAAAGGAAAATGCACCCAATCAAAAATTAAAAATGAGGCTACACTCATTTGCTTGCTCGCTTTTCCTTTAATAGTAATAGGCTGGTAAGTGAAAAATGTGTTCATGTCTTGCACTTTCTTTTAGAAAAACCTATCTTTTCCGTTGATGTCCACAACGAGTGCTGTAAATTTGCCACAGGCGGTCAGGGTGTGGATTCCGGCCGAATCGTGATATGGAATCTGCTACCTGTTTTATCAGAGAAAGCAGAACTAGATGACGCTGTGCCAAAAATGCTTTGTCAAATGGACAATCATTTGGCGTGTGTTAATTGTGTGCGCTGGTCGCATGGTGGTCTGATGTTAGGTTCTTGCTCAGATGACAAATTGGTTATGATATGGAAACAGTCAAAGGTTTGTGCAAATGCTTATAGGTACAATTTGTACTACATATTGATAACTAAGCGGTTTAAAAAATAACAATTAGAATTTTCTAAAAAAAATCCCGTCTTTTCGTAATACCTATTCTAAAAAATCCATCCCGGTCATCATCCCTAGTCGGTACCAAATTGAGCTAAAACTATACCTACATGTATCTTCCTACTATAGGAAAATTTTATAAAAATAATTTTGCCTGCAACAACAGGGTCGTTTCAAAATATGAACTGCCAGACTAATGTTTACCAAACTGAAAAATGCTTTTTGCTTATTTAGTTACTTCTAGGCCTAAATCTGGGTCAAGGACCATTTTTAGGTTCATAATCTAAAAAAAAATTACGTACCGAAATTTTGGCCTACTTAGTTGAATTTTGACCTTTTTACCGATTTGGATCAAAATAAAAGAAAAGAACGATAATTTCGCAATTAGAATTATGTTTCTATATTTATTGATTCACAAGATACAAAGAGACCTAAAAAAGGGCAAAAAAATGTTTTTTTACCATGAGGTTCAAAATTCCAAAGAAGTACAAAAACGTATTTATATTTTTTTCGAGGGCAATTGGGCATAAATTAAATTATATAATTCTTTATTGGTTCAGAGGTAAAAAAAATATTATAAAATGACAAAAATATTATTTGCTGTTTGTTTTTTGCATCAGGGCCCAAGTGGTGTCTTCGGTACCGGAGGCATACATAAAAACCCTGAGACATGGAAATGTGTTTTTACACTTCGTGGTCATTCTGGAGATGTTCTTGATTTAGCTTGGTCTCCGCAAGATCGTTGGCTGGCCAGTTGTAGTGTTGACAACACCGTTATAGTCTGGGATGCTCAAAACTTTCCAGCAATGGTGACAACGCTCAAGGGTCACACAGGCCTAGTCAAAGGGGTAGCTTGGGATCCTATAGGCAAATACTTGGCGTCACAAAGTGACGATAGAAGTGTAAAAATCTGGAAGACATCAGACTGGCTGTGCAGTAGTACAATAACAGAACCTTTTGAAGAATGCGGGGGCACAACACATATTCTAAGATTGTCATGGTCCCCGGATGGACAGTACGTAGTGTCGGCACATGCAATGAATGGAGGCGGACCCACAGCGCAAATTATTGAACGGGTAGGCTGGAAGACTGATAAAGATTTTGTGGGACATCGCAAAGCAGTCACCTGTGTACGATTTCATAAATCTATTTTGAAACGTGTCGCCTCACAGAAGTCAATGAAAGCATCACAGTATTGTTGTTTGGCCGTAGGCTCTAGAGACCGTTCACTCTCCGTGTGGTTAACAGCATTGCAGAGACCGTTGGTAGTGATACATGAGCTTTTTAACGATAGTATTTTAGATTTGTCCTGGGGGCCCGACAAGTGTATTCTAATGGCCTGTAGTGGTGACGGCTCCGTGGCATGTCTTCAGTTTTCCGAAAATGAATTGGGCAGTCCTCTTTCAGAGGAGGATCAAAACAATATATATCAACGCATGTATGGAAAAACAGCTGAAATTCTGACAAATGGTTCTACGGCTGCTACCGATTTGCTAATAGAAAATCCCGAATTGATAACATGTGCACAGGATAAGATTAAACCGCCAACACTGCCAACTGTGCAGGTAACAAATCACAACAACAATAACAATAGCAGTCCAACATTTATACCCTCTTCAAATGGCTTTGGTGTTACTTCCTCAAATGCCATGGAAATCGGACAAACTTCTCCAATAAAAGCAATCTGTAAACAACTAGAAACACGTACAAAGGATGGAAAAAGGCGTATTACACCAATGTTTATACCTTTAAATCAGGAGGCATCTACGACCAACAGTGGCCCAACAACTAGTAACTTGACAAGTTTTAGCCGGGCCGCAACAGAAGTCAGTGACAGAGCTACGCATTTAGAAAAGGAAGCTGAAATAGCAAAAAATTCAGATGCATTAGGAAAAGGGTCAGCAACGGCGACAACAGCAACATCCACAGCACAAGAATCTGATCAGGATAGAGGGTAAGTTGTTTAAGTGCCTACAGCTAAACATGTAATTACTCAATGGTTTTTCATTTCAGGCGCTTAGATCCGCGATTAACAAAAAGTACAACAGCAAAACCTCTCGTTCAACCATTTACTGTCACACAAGATTTATTGCAGTCATTTCCTCATTTTAGCCAAATACCTCAACATTTTAGCAATAATTCTAATAATCCCACCACCATCAGCAGTGAAAATGATAACTCATCAGCAACTAAATCTTATCAAGCCTCTACAATGGGTCCCAAAATAACTATAACCGCCACTACAAAATGTGAATATCAAAAGACTGCCTTAGATTATCGTATTCATGTGAGCAATGGTTGTGTCGCCACCAACAATGGTCTTTTGGCCAAAGTTGCAGTTTTTCGTTTAGCAGTTGGCAAATTATGGGAAACTTTTGTGGGTAGGTTGTAAAGAAATAAAAAAAGGGGAAATTGTAAAATGTTTATTAATTTAAAAGGGTCACCAGTTGTCAATTTTAATTTTTGTCTGAAATGCGTTATGCTGTGTAGCTTAGATGGTTCGATGCGTTTGCTGGACCTACAAACTGGTAGTCCCTTAATGCCGATTATCTCCCTTACAACAGCTGCCATTCAATGTGCCTTTGTAAGTTTAAGAGCGGTTTTGCTTTTTGTTAACATTTTTTTAGTGCTTTAATTTTTGTCTAGTGTCCCAAGGGCCTATTGGTGGGTGTCATTACGGAATGCGGACTTTTACGCATTTGGAATATTGCCAATTGTTCCGCCGTTTTAGCGACTACATGTAACGAGATTTTTGGCAAGCATGGCCCTGTTTTACAATTCACCATTACCGATCATGGCGTACCTATGATACTCTTCTCTAATGGTCAGGCTTTTTCATATTCGGAACAATTGAAGTCATGGTTGGTTTTAAATACAAAAGATCCAGTCATGCGCCATGGTCTGCGTACTTCCATACCAAAAGACTTGAACAAGAATTATTTGTGTTATCCGCTGACATCAATACAAGCAGCCACAACAACTTTTGCTACCCAGAGTGCTGGCATTGATTTGTAAGTATATATTAATTGAACAACTTTTTATATTCTTGCTTACATGTACTAAACCTATGTATATGCCACATAAAAGTGGTTTTCCTTTATTTCTCTTTTAACATATTTTATAAACTTTATTAAACCTTTAAACTATATCCTTTTTTTAAGAAATGCTAACGATTGGCAAACGACTGCTAAGATATCATTTATCGAAAACCAAATAAAATTATGTGAAATCATTAACTCGCCCGAGGAACTAAAATATTGGTATACCATGTTGGCGTTTCATTTGGCCATTGGAAATAACGAAAATAAGCTCCGTTTACTACTGAATGATCTTTTAGGTACCGGAAAAAGAACTATAGCACCATATACTGATCACATACTGGTAAGTTATAAAAGACAATCCCCCTTATTGCGAAAGTCGTTGTCGTTGTCGTCGTCAATTTTAAGCTACAGCCATTTTAAATCTCCGCCGACAATTCGACACGAAATTGGCGTTTATTAGGAGAAAATAAAAACATTTTCTATTTAATTTAACATTAATTTAATTTGCAAGTCAGCGTCAATTTTGTCGCCGTTGACAACCGCAATAAGAGAGAATAAAAAATTGTGTAAATTAATAAACTGTAAGTTTCGTTTTACCCCTTAAGGACATACCGAAACATGATATATTAGACTTGGTGTTAGAACAATTAAAAGTTCACATTAAGTGGCAGCGTATTTATACAGAATATAATGAGTTGTATCAACACTTAAAGAAACGCAAAGAAGAAGAAATGAAAAGGCAGCTGCAGCCAGAATCTGTTGAGAAGGAGAAGTCCAATGTCAGTGATTTAAACCTGCAATCTAATGAAGTGGATGCCGCTAGTTCCAGTCCGAATTGTGGCAAATTGGAAAGTCGTATGGATATTACTTAATGATATTAACTTTTTAACTTTCGCACTCAAGCCAAAATATGTTCTGCATAGCAGAATACAACTGTTCTCAGAATAGCATTACCAGCGTTGTTCGTTTTTTTCAAACAAACGTTAAGAAAAGGTAAAATAAGGGCACATGAAATTAATTTAATGTTATAAATTAGATAAAATACAGTTATGCTCTAAACACAACTAGGGCGAACGAGGAATTTTTCGTTGCGAATATTCGTTTTAGAAAATAAAACACTTTTGTATATAAAAATGCGTCGACTCATATTCGTCATGCGCAACGAACTCTGCAATAGGTTTATTTCCTTTTTCCTACGCCGACGAACGACGAATAATTTGGAACAGAGTGGCCATTTTTCTAAAAATTATGTTATTTTTAAGATTTTTTTCACTTTTTATTGGCGAAGATTTCTTGTTCGTTGCAAAAGTTGTTTACTGTGTGACCATATTAAAAAAAAGGCTTACAAAATGACGCTATAAAAACACCTCCAAAAACAATTTTTATAACAAACCACCACATATAATATTTATTTAAAATATAAAAAAAAATTAATCAATTGCTAAAGGAAAAATAGCTTTAATTGCTGAAATAATTTAAAACTAAAATCGAATATGGCAACATTGCACTGATTTGTTCGTTGTTCGCGCCTGCATATAAAATAGAAATAAATCAAGGCGAATTAAATGACCAGGTGGAGTTAACAGTAGCGCTGATATATTTTATCTTGCATAAATCGAGTCTGAGCTGTTTATGTTTGCAAAAATTTTATGACACCTCAACCAGCAGAAGCCACAACAAAAACGATATTTTTTTTTTTGCCGCAATTTGGTTTAGAATCACCACCACCATATTTATCAATTCACATTAAAATGAATCGATTACTGAAATTGCCGCAAGGCGAATTTATTGATCAGGTGGTGTTACGAGCACAGCTGATCTACTTTTTTCTTGCATAAATCGAGGCTGGGTTGTCAAATTTGTTTATGTCTTTTTGACACAGCAGCAGGATACACTAATACAGGTAGTAGATATCAAAGCGAATTAAAAAAAATTTCGTTTTTGTGTGTTTTTCAAATATACGAATATGTTTTATATATGGCGACGAATATTTGCGGCTAAAAGTTCGTTGGACGCTTGTGATGTGCTCCTTACATAAAGTGTTATGTGCTGTTTATAGAAAAGAAAAGGCTTAACGTCTTGGACGTTTCGTGTTTATTTTGTTATTGTAACAAAAACAAAACACATACAAAACATCCAAGACGTTTTGCCTTTCGTGTTCTATAAACAACACATTAATATGTCGAATGTATGTAAAGCTGCTTTTACACGGAATGTATTTTATGTATGACTTGTCACTTTTTTAATTGATATATAATTGTAAACATATTGTCAAAACTGGTTTCATTTAACAGATGTTTTATATTTTTAAGCTTTCACAAGGACATGTGCTATTGCATCTGACATAACCTCCAAATCAAAATAAAAAAACTTGCGTTCCCTTGGTACTATTACATTTTGTGTTTTTTAATCGATAATTTCAAGTTTATATATACTAAAGCCGCTTTTACACGGGATGTGTTTTTATATGACCTTTTACCGTTTTAATCTGTATGTAATGGCATATGTCTGTCAAAGTTGTATTTTACAAATGGTTAAATGTAATTACGTCTGACATAACCCCAAAACCAGAGTAATAACTTACGTCTTCTTGCTCTTAAAAAAACAGCTGATGACTGATGCTTTATTACGCGAAAATAGAACACTATTTAATGAAAAATTTGTCATTTGGCTTTTACATACATATCGTCGTTTGGTCATTTCTTTTCTTTATGGTACATTTTAAAAAAATTGTGTAGACAACTGAATTCACAGCTTACTAAAGATTGTTGTGTTTAAATATTTGCCTTTTGCGATATTTACAATCAAACAACGCGAATTAAAACAAACATACAATAAAAGAACTTTAAGTTATAAAGCGTTAATAATTTTTATTTGCACAAAACAAACACACATCTCTCCGCACTTAAAATAGAAAAAAATAAGTACTTTAAGTTTAATTTTTTTATTAATCCTTTTATTTTTTTAGTTGCTTTATATTTCGGCTTTTCAGCTGTTTTGCTAAAAACAGCTGATGTCAGATAAAAATAGAACACGCTCTAATTGAACATTTATTTTAAGACTCTTACATATGTATTTCAAGCATTTAACGTCACTACATTTAACAATTTGTCAGTAAAAAACTTGACAAGTGAATTGTAAAATACATCCTGTGTGAAAGCAACTTATCCCCTTTATATAGAAAGACCCTAACTCGTTTTTTATAAGCCCAAATTTTTGTTGTTTTAGTTAAATGGTCTGCTCATATATCACAATTATCCAAAAAAGTTCGACTTAAAAAAATACGCGTTAGGGCCATTCTTAATTAAGGTAGCGTTATTTAAACTAAATACTTGGGGCAAATTACGTCTTTCGAAATCTATCCAAATTAAAATTATTCTTAATAAAACAAAAGCATTGACAACTCAATCGTTCGTGTAAAACTGCATTTGCTATCGAATGCTGCAATTCGCCTCCTATATTTTCCTTTACTATGAATATTAATATACATATGTACATTCGTATAGTCTGCGAAAAAGAGCTATACCAACAAAAACATTTGTTTGAATAATAATAATTAGTATATAACTAACCCTATTTATTTAATATTTAACTAAAGAAAATGTGTATCATTACTTTTACTGCCACCAACCTCATATTCTTCCTTTCCCTTATTAATGTATATAAACTTGTATTAAGTAGTAGTATTTATATGTAATAAAACACAAAATTAAAATAAAATGATAAAAAATTTGTTTAAAATAAAGTTTATTTTATTTTTTAAATTTTATAAATTAGGTTTTTAAAATTAACTTATTGCATATAATGTGGACCTGGAGTTGGTACACTTTTTAGAGGTGAATCAAAGTCTGCTTCAGTTGGCTCAGATACAAGACATTCTTGCAGTGAAGTGCCTATGCGTTCCTGCAATGTTTCGTAGAGTTTATGTACGGTTTCATTGTGACCAGTTGTGGGTTGCATTGCTTTCATTAATGATTGTAAACGACCAGATGGTAATTTGTTGTGTACGTACCTATTTAGAATAAGAGTATTATTGTTTAATGGCACTCACCAAGTATCAAGCCAAAAGAATAATTTATTAAAATAAAAAAAATACATTTTCCAATTTCTTAATAAACCGACTAAAAAATTTAAAAAAAAAATTACCATAACAATTTGATCATGTGTCTGGTGACATTGTCTCTTGTTAAGCCCGCAAAAAGAAATTCATCAAACAATGTGGTGCAAAAATCTTCTGTAGTGAACTCCTCAGACATTGGTATCAAAAGGGCAATCTTAAATATACAAATTATATATTTTGTTAAATAAAATAGACTTCAACCTAATTTAGTCAACACACCAGAGAATGCAAAAAAGGATCCTCATATGCACGATCATCTTTACAAGATGACAAAATAGCCAAAACACGCAAAACACCTACACGATCTTTTTGGCGAGCCGTATTTAAAGTATAATACATAGCTAAAATGCTAGCTACAGAGCTCTCCTGTATATAGGCCTCCACAGCATCTGGTGCGGGTCCAGAATGCTCTATTGTAGTCAAAGCGGATTCACGTTCATCGGGTGGTAATTTGGCATGTAAGCTACGGCATTGATCATCCACTATTAGCGACATTAGGGCTGGCAAAAATTTTGTAACTACTTGGGAGTCTAGTTTAGGTTCCTTAAAATCCTGAGAATCAATCATTACCCAGGCACTAAGACCGAGGGCTAACATGCGCAACAATAATATAAGAATTGTGTTATCGCGCGGTAAGCTTTCATTGTTAATTAAATGTTGCAAAATCTTAATGGCCGAAGTGGCCAAAAAATTAATGGCATAGGGATCGCATAAAGTCATTGAGAGATCACCCAACACTTGTTCTTGACCTCGTTTAATGTTATCCAAAAAGCCCTGTAATTCCCTTGATCTTTTGATGTCTACATTCTTTTCACGTATACAGGCATCCAAACACCAGGTGAACTTATGACAGGGGTCTACGGAAATAATCTCCTGTACCTCTAAATCATGCAAAGCCATCAAAAGTTCCGCTCTGAGAGTGCAATAATGGACATTTCGAGTCCTAAGGAAAAGTGTTCTCAAAAATTGTAAAACCATATCGTAAAGTTTAACGCTGGTCCCTATCATATTAGCCAATTTTTGTACCACTTCACCTTGACGTCTTACTTTTGGCGAAGGATGAAAGAAAAGATTGTTTAAATTTGTGTGATCAAATAAGATATGCTCCTTTTCTCGTATATACTGCGAGAGTAATGGTGAAACTTCATCGCCAAACAATGATTGATTGTCACGCCATATTTGACGTTTTACCTCAGTGTCGGTGTCTGCATACAGTTCACGATCTCTTACCAAAATCCGCAAATACTTATCGTCTATGTGGGGCGTGTTACGCAAAATAGCCATTACCACAGGACGTAAGGCCTTAACACGAACTACGGGAAAACTTTTTGTCAGCAGTTCTTTTAGTTTCTTATCACGTTCACGAGGATCTTTTTGCCCTAACTCATTTATATGAGCTATAAGTTTGTCACGCAATTCCTCCATTAGAGAAGTGTGGAAATCAAGTCTGCGTACACCATGTAGATCAAGAAGGGGCAACATTGGCCGTAATGAGGGTAAAAGAACACCATTTTCCAACTACATAAAACTGGTTTAAATATTTAAATGTTTTAAAACATTTTAGTTGGGTCAACGTACCTGAAAACTTTCAATAGCTTTGAGAGGATCTGTGCAAGATGTTAGAGCCTCTCTTAAATAGGCCTGTCCTGGTATATTTACCTCCTCTAACCCAGTGCCCGTAAATTTGGGTGGAGGTTGTGCCATTTTTCATTTGTTTTTATAAAGAAAACTTTCCTTTTTTTCAAAAATTTACAAACTTACTTAAAAACCTTGTGTATATCTTCCCAATTGCTTTTCGTTTTCCAAAATAAACATCAAAGCGGTGTTTGGCCTTAAAGATGCCATACTTTAAATACAGTAAACACTGCACTACCGGCCTTACAGTAGCTAGCAATAGTTTTAATAATATGTTTTATAAATTTATGCTCTGTTTACAAAAACGAGCAAATTCGATATTGGAACATGGAAACTAAAACTTATTTATAATAAACCTTTGAATAAAATAATTTTTTTTTATGTGTAAACTTTTTTTTAATTTATTTTACATATTTCCGAAAACATCTGGCAGCTTTAAATTACTACTGCAGCTGTCAGTACACAAACGCTAGAGTTTAATAGATTTCTATATATTTTCAGATAGTAAAGTGTGCTTTGAGAAAATATATGATAATAAACTTTAAAAGATATAATTATTTTTAAGTTTATTTAAAAACTATTAAAAAAAATAAATGTTGTGTTTAACCACATACCGTTAGTTTTTTTCAAACAACAAACGAGCGGAAATTAAATAACTCGTAACAAACATTTAGTTTTTTTAAGGCACAATGAAAAGAGCAGCGAAAAAATGTTTTATTCAATGACCAGCACTACTACAGCAGAAGAAACGAGTTACTACTCGTAAATTATAATTTAATAAGGAATAAAGTTTATTAAGGAGTATAAATTTTCAATTTGAATTTTTGAAAAAAAATGGAAAATATACAGAGTAAGTTTATTTGAATATATACATAGGTTTGTATATATTTTTATTTTGCACATATCAATATGTACTAAAGTGAATATGGTTCTATTGTATTTTTTTGTTTTTAAGAGAGGAGAAGATATCAGAAAGATTTGGCTCCAACAGATGATATATTAACTTTGATACATTTAGTACGACAAAACCCAACTTTATATAATTATAAATTGCAACCAAATCAACGCAGGCGTATAGATATTTTAAATGGTTGGGCGGAAATTGCAGCGGCCATTGGAAGTAAGTATTTTTTGTTTGTTAACACTTAAAGTGAAATACTTTTTCAATTATTGTTAGAGTTTTGAATAAATATTTAATATAGATAGTACAAACAACGAATTTCGGATTCGAACTGTTGTAAACGTTTTTTTATAAATACAAATGTATGAATGATGAAGAGTATTTGGTAAGAAAAAGTCGCCGTTCGTGCCAAGGGTGCTTCAAATAAACCTTTAAGTTTAAGTTCAAATAAAACTACGATTAAAAAAAAATACATATATTTTTTTAATAATGGTACTGAACAACTTTAGTTGAGTTGAAAATAAATTTCAATAGTAATTAATTGCACCTTAATTATAACAAAATCAAAGGAAACAGCAAAATATGTAGATAACTTAAACTAAAAAAATGGTTTTAAATAACTTTTGTTTCAATATTCTGGCTAAGTCCATTTTTTTTTAATATTTTTATTATGAAGAATTTTAAATTGTTGTGAAAATTGAGTTCAAAACAGTCTTATCTAGCTCTTTAATATTTTTATACTATAAAGATTACATATATGGATGGATTGGTTTAATCAAATATGCATTTTTATGTAAAATGAAATATGTACGTAGATATGTGGGCATCTATGAACAAAAGAGTAAGTGCATCCCACTTGTGCTCACCCTACGGTTTCATTGCCATACCTACATATTAGGACTTTGGAAACAATAAAATCAAATTAATTAAAAAAATTTTTTTTTCATGTTTTTTGTATTTCAATTTTATATTTCATTTAACAATTATTGTAGACAAATATACTGTCGAAGAATGCCGTCGCAAATGGAAGAATCTGCGGGATACATATCACCAATATCGTTTGCGTAAACCGAAAATGAGCGATGGTTTGTCGAAATGGCGTTACGCCAAGGATATGGAATTTCTATCGAACGTTTATCAGCCAAAGCTTAAATCAAATCGGACCCAAAATTTCAACACTGCACCACAAGATAATCTATTGCAAAGTGTTTCAGAAAGTGCCGATGAGCACGAACATGTAGTGTCGCAGGATATGGTACATTCAAATATCATATCGGTCAATGATACAGACACTTTCATTTTGACCACGTACGAAGATGTTACACACGACAACGATGTCACACATGAAGATCCCAATATGGTATCACATAATGAATTGAATCATGACAACAACAGCATAGAAGACTGTGTTGAAATAGTCAAACATGAGCAACATGTGGGCTTAGATGATGATGGCAATACGGGCGGCGAGGTAGACTACGAAGAGGTGTGTTTGTACGAAGAGTCGGGCAATACGCCGAGTGTAGATTGTGAGACCATTATTGGTGCTGGAGCAGGTACAAATTCAGCCAATTCGGACGATACAAAATTTCAGTATATAGATGCAAATGATTTCTGTATGGCTTCAATGAACCCGACAAGGTCCCAGTATTCTAGTAGTGCTAGTAGTGTTATTGGGGCTAGCGGAACGATCAAAATAAAATCCCTACCAATGGTTAGTTCTTCAACGACTTCTACAGTATCTTCTACTCTAGACTCTAGTGCATCCTGTGTAACCATTGCCTCCTCTTTGCACCAACTACCCGAGCTGACGCCCTCACCAGCGATACCTTCAGCTACTACGTCCAGTTCGTCTGCCACGTATATGTATGCCACTTTAAATCCTACAAGATCTCAATATTGTAACAACAATACGGGTAGTATAATTGGAGCAACCGGTACCGTTAAATTCAAAAACCTATCCACTATCAGTCCGTCCACTACATCGTCTTTGCCTCCAACAACACCCTCACCACTGGACTCTACCATAGCCTCACCCTCAGTACATATACAAACATTGTCAGAGCTAACGAATTCACCCTCGACACCGTCTATTACAACTACTTCGGCATCAAAACATGATGCCAATACACTGTTAGTTACCTCCCATACAAATTCGCAACAATTGTTTCCAGCATATGGAAATACATCCTCTTCTGCCTCATCGTTCTCGACTTTGGTTTCGCAAACAGCGGCAGCAACAGCAGCTACCTTATGTAATCATCAGCGCGAAGAATGTGATTTGTTTTTTGATTTTCTAAAAAAGAAAATTCAACGTTTTCCACCCGAAGAGATCACTTCAATACAAGTCGAGTTCCTTAATTGTGTTTTGCGTCGAGAAGCGGAACACGCCCAAAAAGCCCAACAACTGCAGAAGCATAATTCAATTCATTAGTGTTATTTTTTGATTTTATTTTTATAAATAAAATATACATTTGTAAGTAAAAAACAAAAACTAAAATGGTTTCGTAAAAAAAGAACAAATTAAAATTATTCAAACATAAAAAAATATTCATATTTTATTTAGTTAAGAAAAGTTTAATAAATTAGTGTTTTAACATTTTTAATGCATGTTTATATAATAAATTAAAATAAATAAACTTAGTGGTTTAAAAGTAAACCTAAAACAATTCAATTTTTTTGTAATCAATATTCATTTGTTAGGCAGCTGTCGAAATCCTTTCATATTTTTTTGGGGCTAGTTTTTTTGGTTTTGTTTTTGGTTATACCGTATGAGTACTATCATGATTTCAGATAAAAAATACGATAACGAGAGCCTGATTTCAAGAAGTATTTTTTTTGTGTTAATGTAATTATTTAAATGTAGGCTTTAAATTAAATTTGTATTCTGATATACACACGTGGGCAAACTTATGAAAAAGTCAAGCAATTAACCCGCTACTTCGTAAGCGCAGTTTTAATTATTTTAAAATAGAGAACTGATCCATAAATATAAGCAAAACAACGCCAAATTGCCAATTTCCAAATTTTTTTTATTTCTAAGTTAGTATATTAAAAAACTTCTAGCTGTATAGCTTTTTATCTGATTTAAAAAGAAAAAAATTTTTTATTATTAAGTCATAACTATATGGCCTTTATTTACCATATAATCAGAAAGGTGGATATTGTAATCCCTTGGAATTTCCAACATAATTTAGAGCAGTAGTCTTAGTTTTAAATAAATGCTAAAACGTCAAAAAACCTCAGTTAACTTCCAGTGCCAATCGGGGTTACTAGCCCTGAAATTCTTTCTCCAAGCACCAAAAGTAGGGGGAAACCCGTTCTTTTGGCTTCTTACTACTTAATTGACTTTCAATCTAAATAGCGCTTTAATTCTAAATCATTTTATATTTTAAGATTTAAAAAAATACCCAAAAGTACTAAGAATATGAAAGATCTGCTTTTTATTCAACTAACTGACTTCTGGTTTCAACCAGGGTCAATAACCTAACATTTTTAAACATACATATATGTATATTTTTATTTAAAAAAATGCAAAAAAGTATCAAGAATTAAAAAAAAAAAGTAATTTTTCCCCGCTTGGTTGCCTTCCTATCTTTATATGGGGCAATAGTCCCTGATTTTATACATTTGGAATCATTATCCTAAAAAAGTACCAAAATTGTAGGAAACTCCTTTTTGTTCGCTGAGTTTTCTTTTGACCTTTATGTGGGCCAATAGTCCTCATTTTCATACTCTTCGACTTATTACAAACAAAATACTATTTTTCCACTTAGTTGACTTCTAGCTTCAACCATGGTCAATAGCCCTAAATTTCATATTATTCGACTTATCTTTGAAATGCAAAAAGGTACCAAAATTGTAAAATGGAAAGAACTTTTTGTCCGCTGAGTTAACTGTCGACTTCTATGTGGGCCAATAGTCCGTAATTTCATGTTATTCGACCTATTTTCTCGAAAAAGCAAAAAAGTACGGAAATTGTAAAACAAATACTTTTTTTCCACTTAGTTGACTTTAGACCTCTATATGGTCCTTTTCGTAACTTTCGTAAAATTATAAAGTTTTATAACTGGAGTAAGAGTTTAAATTATAGCCTAAAGTTTTTGAATTATATGTGTATATGAAAATTTCATGTATTCGTATAAAGATTTTAAATAGAGTACGATACTTTTTAAAATTTGCTTCTATCGTGTCTAGTTTAGATGATAAAAAATTTCAAATTTTTTTTACTAAATCGGGATCCAATTATGACGTTAAAACTCAAAAGTAAAAAACAGTACCACAAAAAAGCTAAAGGCTCATAGTTTTTATTACATTAAATGTTAAAAACTAAAAAGAGGAACACATAATTGACTAAAAATATAGCTTAAAAATAAGCACAAAAATACTTAACAAGTGCCAAATATAAAACTATAATCAATTTCGATGATTAAATCCTGTAGAGTTTCAAAGTATAATTCACAGTTAAAAAAGTTTAATTGTGTAAATCATTTATACGATCTGTATTGAAGTAAATGACAGTAATTGTTATATCATCACGATAAAGACGTACAACATCTTGAGGTAATGATAAATAGTAAGCAATTTTTGAATGTTCAATGCCATACTCAGTGCCACCCAATGCATGACGTATTAAATGAGTGGCAGAGTTTTGATCAGAAGGCTTGCGGGTTCGACCAGCTCTGAAAATATAAAAAAAAAATTAAACATTTAAAAGTTAGAAATATGTATTTGTTTAATGTTTGCATTATCAGCTAACGATAAGCTCCATTGCAGGGTGTATGTATTGTATTATGTAAATAAAATTGAAAACCTACTTTCTTTCAGCAAGTATATTCGATATTGTCTGCAGGGTGACATCTTCGGCTGGTAATTTTACTGGCTCTAGGGATTTTTTTGAATTCAAATGATCTCCTACTAAATTTACAACTTCTGTGGGCGATAGAAAATCCCATAGACCATCACTTCCTATGACTAGAAATTTATCGTTGGATTTTAGACGATGATGTTCAACATCAGGTTTAGCAGTCAGATACGGCGGGGTGTAATAATGTGGTGGTACAGCTTGTTGGCCAAAGACAGGTACCACATGTTCTTGCATTGTTTTATTTGACCATTTGTAACGGAAATCTCCCATAGCACGCAGAGGTGCAAGTTGACCAAGCAAACGTTCATTTCGTATGACCGTATCTTGTTCCTCTTTGGGATGTTCCAGCAATATTCTTTGTACTTCTTGATGATTATCAAAATTGTGTTCCTGATTAAGTTTTTTTGATATCCACTTGCCTGATTTAGGGCAAACTGAGCCTAAGACTGCTGTGGAATCACCGGTGCTAGCTAAGTGTATGTCAAGGCCTTCTATGTGCGCAACACAAGCTACGGCTCCTGTCGTTTAAAAAAAGTATTAAACAAATTTTAAGGTCAAGCATAGTTTTTAGGAAAACAAAATAGTAAAGTCAAAAAAATTAAGCCTCATAATTTTTGATATGATAAAAAATAGTCAAATATAAATAACGATGTATTAATTTAAAAAAAATATAATAGTTTATGTAAAAACATGAAAAGAACAGCAATAAACCAAATGCATATCGTCACCTGCAATGCAAAAATCATTCATTCAACATTTAAAAACTATAAAGCAAAAATTAAAAAAAAAATAAGTTTGCTTTTGCTGATTGGACAGTTATAAGGATACATATTTTCCTTTTTTTCAAATTCTCTCAAAAATTATTTTTTTTATTATACCTGACATTGCTACTGTCATTGTTCTCATATTTTGATTATTTAAGGCCTCATCGGATAAATCATTGTCTAAAGATAGAAATGCATTTTCAATAGTTGTGGACAGATTTTGTGGATCTTTAGTAGAAAGCGCCTTAACATACTTTGTAAAACTGTTTTCGTAAACATCCTTAATTTCTTTAACAAAATCCACCTGCAAAATAAAATTTATCTATTAGCAATAAATAATCTATAACTAAAAAAAATTTAACAAACATTATCATTATGACACTTTAAAAACGATTGACTATTGCATCCGCTCTCAATTTCTTGTTTAAGTATTTTACGGTCCACTAAGGATGCAGCTATATAACGTAGTAATCGTTTGGATATAACTTGAGAGCAGGCGGGGCCAGCATGACCATCAAAAATTCCACAAATAAAACCTAATAACATGTTTTTAAAGCAATAAAACATTTAAGCAATTTTTTTATTAATTTGTGTTACCTTTTTTATGCACAAAACTGCCTTCAGTACGACAATCTTCACAAGGATTGTTAGAGGCCACTTGATTAGATTCATAGCTGTGAATGGTACTATTTTCATCAGAAATAGCGTACATAAACTCATTTTCTCTTAAGATCATATTAACCTGTTCGAAATAGTAGCTCATTAATCTGTTTTAAGATATGTATATTATAAATAACAATTTACATCATATGGAGACAACTGAGGCAATTGGGCTTGTCTCTGTATGGAAAAGCTAAAATCCCGTTTACAATCGACTCTTTTGGCCCTGTGTCGCACGTAAAGGATTGCATTTCGTCGAAGTACTGTTAACATGTAAAAATATGTTTCAAAAATATATTCCTCACTATAATGTTTAAGGAATAACAAGTCAATATGAACCCTTTTTTTTCTTTATACTATATTTTTTTTTGTGTATCTCTCTATACAACTAGTTATCTATATACACTGATTAATTCCTTAGTTCAAGAAATTTCATTTGTTTTATTCTTTATTTGATTATATATTTGTTCCCAACCAAAATCTAAAAATTAGGTTTTACAAAGATTTTATTGGCACATAAACAGCTGGGAGTCTGTAAAAAAATTGCCGTAATAGTTGTCGCTAATACAGTACAGTTGAGGTGACCAAATTTAATATTAAGAACTCAGGGTGCGAATTACGGCATTCCTTTCGAATCGAAATTTTACTCGAATGATCGAGTATAGGAATTCTAATTAGAGTTTTTTAATTTAGATTTGAATAGAATTCCTTAATTTGCCCCCAATTCTGCTGTGTAACTAAATCATGGTGCCTTTTCGAACATAAGTTTGGAGATAAAAAGAAGAACAATATTGGCTTATAGAAGCGAACCTGGTGATGAATTACGCAGTTTATATATCTGAAGGTACCGTGAAATAACTCCCAAATGAAATAACTCCCAATGAAAAAATGAAATAACTCCCAATTTTTTTCCATACAAATTGGGAGTTATTTCATTATTTTTCATTGGGAGTTATTTCATAATGAAATAACTCCCAAATGAAATAACCCCCAATGAAATTTTGTTGGGAGTTATTTCATTTTTTCAAAGTGTTGGGAGTTATTTCATTTTTGTTGGGAGTTATTTCATTTTCTATCATTGGGAGTTATTTCATTTTTATTGGGAGTTATTTCATTTTTATTGGGAGCTATTTCATTTTTGTTGGGAGTTATTTCATTTTTATTGGGAGTTATTTCATTTTACTAAAAGCAAGTGTATAAACCAGAGCATTTAAAAAAATTTAATCACGCTAGTATACAAGGTGACATTTATTTAAAAGTTTTGGGGTTTTAAAACCGTGGGTATATAGCCGGCCTTCGGCCGGGCGCAAGGAAAAAAACTCTAGTGGATTCGATCCGCCGGCTTCGCAGTAGCCTTCGGCCGGGGAATATACTTTAAACTGTAGTACATTGGAAGTATTTGCAGCTTCATAACTAAAGTGTCATAAAATTCATGTTTTATTTGGCGAAGCTTTATATGGAAAGCAGTAGAGCTTAAAGTCCATTGCCCGGCCGAAGGCTACTGCGAAGCCGGCGGATCGAATCCACTGGAGTTTTTTTTATTTGCGCCCGGCCGAAGGCCGGCTATCTAAATAACTCCTTTTTATTAAAAAAAATTGAGCCTGATAAAGAAAATAAAATTGTATTAAAAAAAATATTTAACCAAAAAGGTGCTTAAAGTCCACGCGCCTGTCCTAAAGCTGTAACGAAGCTGGCGGTTTGATCCACGAGAGTTTACTTATCCTGTGTCCAGACGGAGGCCGCCAGTCATTTGGTTTGTTTGTTTAGAAAATAATTTTACGTTAGTGATATCTAATTTATGGATACAAAAGGTGACAATGAATTGAAAATTTTGGGTTTAAAAAAAAGTGGCATATATAGCCGGCCTTTGGCCGGGCGCAAGGAAAAAAAACTCCAGTGGACTAGATCCGCCGGCTTCGCAGTAGCCTTCGGCCGGGGAATATACTTTAAACTGTCGTTAGTAACATCTAATTTATGGATACAAAAGGTTTTCGCATTATATATATGTATTTTAATTGGGAGTTATTTCGTTTTCGTTGGGAGTTATTTCATTTTCGTTGGGAGTTATTTCATTATTGTTGGTAGTTATTTCATTTCCGTTGGGACTTATTTCATAAAACAATTATTTTTTTTGTAATTGGGGGTTATTTCATTTTTGTTGGGAGTTATTTCATTTGGGAGTTATTTCACTTTTTTGTGACTTTTATGAAATAACTCCCAAACATTGGGAGTTATTTCATTTTTACCGTTGGGAGTTATTTCATTTTTTCGATTTGGAGTTATTTCATTTTCGTTGGGAGTTATTTCATTTGGGAGTTATTTCATTTTTTCCATTGGGAGTTATTTCATTTGGGAGTTATTTCACGGTACCATATCTGAAGCCCATTTTACTTCTTATTCAAACAAAACAACAAATATTTATGTTAACATATGTATTTCCATTTTTTATTTTAAAATGGCGTAGATATTTCAAAACATTGTAATGGAAGCATTAAGTGTGTTAATTTACAGAAAATTATCAATAATTTTCGTTAATTATTGCTAGTAAGTGTTCACGTACACAAAAGCTTAGCAACTAGAGAGCCAAAAAGGGGCGTAATATGTTTTGAAGCAAAAATGTTTCTGATAGTTTCTACTAGTAAAAATTTTACTATCAGAAATTATTCAAACAGTCTTTCTGTCATTATGCTTAAAAAAAATTCAAAAATAAGTTTACAATTACAAAATACATTTGCTTGCAAGTTTTGGCTGAAAAAGTGTTTATTTACATTTAAATATTTTAGAGTACAATTTCGAAATACTTATTATACCCTTCACATAGTGATAGGGTATATATCACTTTGTCATTCCGTTTGTAATTTCTTTATTATTCATTTGCGACCCCATAAAGTATATATATTCTGGATCCTTATAGATAGGGAAGTTGAAATAGCCATGTCCGTCTGTCCGTCTGTCCGTCTGTCTGTCTGTCTGTCTGTCCGTCTGTCCGTCTGTTGAAATCAAGTTTCCGGAGTCAGATAAAAAGATACAGATCAGTAAATGGTGTCAAACGATTACAAATATCCCGCTAACAATCGCTATTTAAAATCAGCAAAATCGGTTCACTATTGACCGAGATATAAACGAAAACCCAGAGTAACCCATTTTTTTTAGGATAAAATCCGTGCATATATCCCTATATATCTCAGTAAGTATAGTCACTCTTGCCACAAAACTTGGCACGGATACTCCTAAAGAAGGGACCTAAATAATGGAAAAAGTTTTTTCCGATAGGACCAGGGGAAGGGGTATTTTTCCAACAATTGCACAAATTTGGTGAAATATTTTATGCGCTACATCTCGTAAACTATAACAGCTATCGACATAAAATGTTTTACAAAAATTAATTGTACCCTAAGGGCTACACTTTAAAAAAAAATTTTTTTGAGTGGGGGCAAAAAAAGGGGTAGCTCCCATACAAATTAATGATTTGTATGAAATTTCCGATACGCTATATCTCGGAAACTATAACAGATATCGAAATGAAATGTTCTACATAAAGTAATTGGGCAAGAATGCCTACGCTTTAAAGAAAAAATTTTTTGAGTGGGGGCAAAAAAAGGGGTAGCTCCCATACAAATCGACAATTATTATAAAATATTCGATACGCTATATCTCGGAAACTATAAAAGATATCGAAATGAAATGTTCTACAAAAAGTAATTTGGCGAGAATGCCTACGCTTTAAAGAAAAAAATTTTTGAGTGGGGGCAAAAAAAGGGGTAGCTCCCATACAAATCGACAATTATTATAAAATATTCGATACGCTATATCTCGGAAACTATAAAAGATATCGAAATGAAATGTTCTACAAAAAGTAATTGGGCAAGAATGCCTACGCTTTAAAGAAAAAAATTTTTGAGTGGGGGCAAAAAAAGGGGTAGCTCCCATACATATTAACAATTTTTGTTAAATTTTCGATATGCGATATTTTTAGGAAACTATAACAGGCATCGAAATCAAATGTTCTACAAAAAGTGATTGGACATCAAGGGCTACGCTCTGAAGAAAAACATTTTCGGATGGGGGGTGAAGAAGGGGTAGCTCCCATACAAATTATCAATTTTTATAAAATTTTCGATACGCTACTTCTGGAAAACTATTACAGCTATCGACTTCGAATATTCTACAAAAAGTAATAATCAAATAATTCATACATTTTGGAGAAAAAGTTAGAGAAGAGCAGGGGGACTAGAACATTTAATAAGTTTTATTAACCTTTAAATATGAATAATGTCGAAAACTTTTAAAACTCTTGACCTCAAACTTTCCTCATCTATTTATATTATTCATACGAACGTTAAAATTTTGTATATTTTTCTATGGACTTTAAAACTTGCACAAGGTTTTTTATTATATTATTTGCAGTACCAAATTACTCGGCTGGGTATATTTAAAGACCAATGTGAAGGGTATATAAGATTCGGCACAGCCGAATATAGCGCTCTTACTTGTTTTTACTCTCTCGTTGCTAGCATTTAGTGGAAAGTTATTGAGCCCAACTATTATCAGGTGTAATTAATAGCATTGAAGCAAAATATACCCATTTTCTAAACAGTCTTACCGACATTATTAATCTATTACAAACTATAAATGTCAATTGTAATAGAATAACGAGAATCCATGAAAATATCTAAAAAGTTTTTTGTGGAGGGGTGTTTATATTTTTTTCTTCTTCACTAGTCAGGTGAAATTTTTTCTTATAAAAAAATGTGAAATTTTCAAGAAAAAATAATGGAAAGTTTATAAAAAACACTATTATAGAGTGCTGAAGGTGCATTTAATTAAAAGAAAGCGTAGGAAATTAAAATATTCTGCAAAAAATATCGTGTAAGAAATGAACATTTTTTCGTGTATGTAAAAGAAATGGTGAAAATATTGCAAAAGGTGCTGCGCCTCTTTCTAATTGTCAAAATAATCTTTATTTATAATACAAAATATTAAAAAAAAAAAAATAAATAAAAACACTTGTATCTAAAAAATGTATTACGACGAATACAACAAAATAAAGCACATAATAATTAAGAAAAAATGTTACAACAAAAAAGAAAAATGGTGACAAGTGCAATCTAAAAAAAAATACAGCAAAGCAGATAAAGATATCAAAAAATTAAAATCTGCAAAAAATTAAAATTTGGAAAAACTAGCTTATTTCTAGTAAAGGTAAGCAAAACAAAATTTATTTTCAAATAAAATAAGTAAAGCTTACATATTAAAACATACATTTTTCATTAAAATTAACATGTCTTCGTTTTTTCTCTAAACCCAAATACCTATCATTACCATTTTCAACCACTCATTGGATTGTGTAAAAAGAAATTAAAATTGTCTGGATGAAGTTGGTCAGCATATTAGCTTAAAAATAAAGCTTAAAGTGCATAAATTACAAATGTAATAAAAAAATATTTTTATATGCATGTACATTCCATTTCAGATGTTTAGTTTTAAGACCATTCATAAATGCTATTTACATATTACAACACTAGCAACTTATCCGCTACTTGGTTAGCCCAGTTTTAAACATTAAATAAAAGAATGTACATATGTAACTACTAAATGCATAAACGTTTTAGGTACCTATAAGCTTAAAAAATCAGCTGACTTATTTCCGGTATGTGTCTTTTAGTTATTTTGTCAAACTTAAAGGTACTTATAAGTATTTTTTTACAAAGTATTAAGTGTACTTATGTACCTATATCAAATGCATACTACAAAAACAAATATATGACGATTTTGACAAGATTGCTATAACTGCATACATGCTGCGTATGTCTATAATAAGTTGTTGTAGGGAAGAGGTCGCTTTTAATACACCTTACTCCAGAATCGCCAGTTATCTAATTTTAAAATATGAAAAATGTGCACAAAAATGTGTACAAAAATATGAGGAAAGTACTTATCAATCAAAAAAAGCTACTGGACATGTGAAAAAGTACTTTTTGTCTACTTAGTCCCACTTCTAGCTTTAATCAGAGTTAACAGATCTTTTTTTTATATTTCTAGAATTAAAAGTTACCAAAAATTAGAGGGTGTATGGTGGCAGATTTATATTTTCAAATGTAAATAAAAAACGCAATAATTGACAATTGAACAATAACAGAATGAAACGAGGATTTTATTTTTTAAAGAGTATGTTTTCCAGATGTCTTTCGTCGAGTTGAACACACTGTTCAAAACGGAGCCTTGTGTTCTGAGCCACACGCTTCAGTTAACATGGTTTACTTGAGTTTATTAATCGACGAATATTTTTCTTTAAAGTCACAAGAGATTGAGGGTTGCCATTATTAAACCCCTCTTTAAGGTAGCCCCATAAAAAAAATCCATGGAAGTTAGATCGGTCAACTTCGGTGACCATTGGATATCCCCAAAGCGAAATTTTTTGGAAAATTTTTGCGAAGCAAATTCATCGAATCTCTGACTGTGTCTGCAGTCGACCCATCCTGTTGAAACCACGTGTGTAAAGAGCACGATGGAGGAGCTCGCAGGTTGGAAAAAAAGAATAAACGTTGACATTCGTCGCCTGGCCTTAAAAATTTCCAAATCTCTCATGCGTGGATAAGGCACAACAAACAGTTACCCTAAAGCAATGCAATGCATTTAGATCTTTTAATCGAGGGTTGCGGGTTCTTGGATACCAATAACAGCAGTTTTGCTTGTTGAAGTGGTCGTTTGTGTGAAAATAAGCCTCATCGCTCCAAAAAATAGGACTTACAGTGCGAAAACGCTGCAAAATCGTTTCACAAAAACTTGCGTAAATCAAAGTCACTTTCTTTCAGTTCTTGAACGATTTTAATTTTAAAAGGATGGAACGAATACCGAACTTTGAGCGAAATAAGACAAGCATTTACGTAAGAATCATCACTCTTTAAAAATTTCTCCACAGCAAATGCGTGATCCTCCCTTGACCACTGCGATATTATGACTGACAAATCCGTATAATCGATAATTCCCTCCTTACTGTTTATTACTTTTTAAAATAATTGTATTTATTAAAAATATAAATTTGCCACTAGACACCCTGTACTACTGTTAGTTAGCTCGACAGCAATCAAACTTAAAGAATGTTTAAGTTAACTCAAAACCAATTTCAGTGCCTAAAGAGACTAGACTATGACCGTAAAAAAATCAGGCACCAGGGGGCAAATTACGGCATTCGTTTCAAATCAAAATTCTACTTGATTGATCGAGTTGTCAATGGAATTCTAATAAGAATTTTTAAATTTCGATTCAAATCGAATGCCGTAATTTGCCCCCAGGAAACATCGGAAAGGCAATTGAAAAAAGTTCCAATTGAAAATGAAAAATGAAAATTTTAATTTTCAATTAGAATTTTCTCAATTTTAAATGGAAATTCTAATTTTCAATTAGAATTTTCTCAATTTAAAATGGAAATTCTCAATTTCAATTACAATTTTCTTGATTTCATTTTGAATTATTTCATTTACATTGAAAGATGGTGAAGATTTTTTTAAAAAATTCTAGTGCTTTTTAATTTTTTTTTGCAGCAATAAATGTCATTCATATGTATTTTTAATTGACATAAACAATAAAAATAATAATTATTATTTATAATTTTTTTGATATAATTTTCAACTTAAATTTTTCAATTCAAGCGAACAAAAAAAAAATTGTAGCTTGTTTGCCTTTTTTGAAAAAGTATCTTTAAAATACTGTTACATAAAGCTTTGTATTTTTGGAACCATAAGAATGCACCTTCTTCAATTGTAGAAAAGTAGCAACTGACAATTTTTTTTTAAGATATGACCAACAATATATCAAATATGAGGGGGGTTAAATAAAGTGAACAGAAGAGTATATCTAACCCCAAAGTTATAACTTGAATTGTTAGAATTTGGTAAAATTACTTTTTCCACCGGAATTGTTACAACTTTTTAAAAATGGTCAAGTGACCCATTTGTTAAATTATAAATTTTGTACATTTAAGTAAAAGTAAAAAAAAATAGCCACAAAAAAATAGTTGTGAGAAAATTCTACGATTGTTAAACGGAAGTTGCCTAATAATTGCTTTTGGGCTGATGTTTTTATACACATTGACACAATGCAAATGTTATAGTTTCTATCTCTTATTGTTGCTTTCATAAGGACTTGTTTGGATATGTATGCTGCTGCTTATGGTTGTTTTAAATGGTGTTACAAAGTTATCATAGTGGTGTTTTATCACGAGCAGTTGGGAGTAATGGAATGATGTTGAGAAATTATGTTCATATACTTTTTTCTTGTTCCTAAGCAAAACTAAGTCGCATAAAACGTTAAAAGCATTCATGTGCATATTTTTGTTAAAGAAAACTGATGTGTTAATGTTGGTTTGGGCATTTGCTCGTTATGCATTTTCTTGGGATTACTAACGAAGGAGGTAGGCTCAAAAATATATTTAATTAATTTTTAACCTTGAATTTATATTATGCAAATAACAATAAGCTTTTCAATCTTGTTTAGATTTTATTATTTTTTAATTTTTTTAAGTATTTTGTGGGTTATGAAACCAACCAGGACAAATATAATTTTTTTTTTTCAAATAAAATACAATTTATTTAATTCATATACTTAACGGCCCCGAGTGGTTGTTTTTTATATTATGTACTTAGCAATTACCCCGCTAGTTCGTAAGAACAGTTTTATTTATTTGATTTTTTTTAGTACTAAATAAAAAAAAATAAAATCATAAAAAACTAAAACATATGATTTTGTATTCAATCCAAATTCAAACCTTTTATTTTTTTTATTTTTAAATAAATATATTTTAAAAGTTTCTTTTGCTAACTGCCCTAATCTGGTTTGTTAGAAGCAAAAAAATGCAAAAATGCCTTATAATTTTTCCCAACTCAACCAAGGTTAAAATTCCACGCTTAAAAAAAATACTTTTCGTTTACTTAGTCGAATTTCGACCTACATTATTGTCAAAAGCCTTTAATGCCATATTTCTAGACTCAATATTTCAAATGTGAAAAAGTACTCATTGTCTACATAGTTTACATTCGACCTCAATGAGGGTTAATAGTCCTTAAATTAAAATTTTAAAACTTATAATTTAAAAAATGCGCAAAAATATTAAAAAAGTGCAAAAGTACTTTTTGTCTACTTTTTTGACTTTTGATCTTATATTTGTAGACTTATAGAAATTAAAAAAAGTAGCACTTTATTGTACCCTAAGTGAAACAAAATTTTAAAAAAGTACCAAAACCGAATTCTTTTATTTTTTCAACCAATACCAAAAACCAATACATATTTTTTGAGACCTGTCGAACACAATTTGAATTATGGTTTTATCTTCTTTGGTTCAGAAGAAAAAAAAAGTATTTAAAAACTGCAAATATATAACATTAACCCCTTTTTACTTCTGAGTGGCTAAAAAATTCCAAAAGTACCAAAAAGTTATTCATATTTTTTTACGACCTTTAACTTGCTATTAAATAATGTTTTTATATTCATTGGTTTAAAAGTTACTTAATGTACCAAAATACAATTTTTTTACCCTTTTCTATTTCTTAGGGCTAAAAAGTAAAAAAGTGCCTAAAAAGTACTCCCAGGGACTTTATACATATAACGTTAACACATTTTTTTCTGCCTCTAGCGTCCAAAATGAAAAAAATCTTTCAAAAACGTTTTAATATGTGTTTGAGACCTTTGGAACGCAATTGAATTATACATATTATCTTAATTGATTAAAAAGTTCCAAAAAGTACCTAAAATGTAATCAGGCATATTCTGAAAATCACTTTTTGTGAAAGTGGTATTAAATCACAAGAAACACACAAAACTTTTTAAATGTTTGGGATTTCAAACCGGTCGGCTAAATGCCTGCCGATTTAAGGTCACAATAAATCAAATTAATTAATAACTTAAATGTACAATTGAGCCATTTATTTTGAAAGTGGCATAAGTCATTTTTTTTAAAGTCGAGATATTTAAAGATATGAAAAGATACCGTTCAATTTTGTTTAGTGTTGCCATTAACTCGATTTTTTTGAAAAAGTGACTTATGGCACTTTCAAAATAAATAGCTCAATTGTGATTTTAAAGTCACAAGTGATTTGAAATCTTGTGATTTTTAGAACATGCCCGAGTTTTTGTGTTTTTATCTCTTAGGATTCAAAATATACATACATATGTGTATTTATTCGAGAACTGTCGATCAAAACTTGTACATCGTTTGTATTTTTATCGCTTTACAAAAACTACAAAAAAATAATTTTTACAATTTTTTGTTTTAGTGTTTTTTTTTATATTTTTAGTGACACCCAGCCGCTATTTTAAACGTTAATATTAAAAAGTGTAATATAATGAGCAACGAACGGAACAAAATTTTTGTACGTCAGTACCTTGTATTCAAGATATAAAATTTTCCCTTTTCTTAACTAAATGTCGATACAGGAATAATGGTTTTTACGCTTCAGAAATTTTGGTTAGCTTTAAAACATGTAGAGCGTACCTTATTCCTACTCTTATTAGTCCGAACTAGAATGAAATCTTCTGGAACACCCCTATTATCTGGCAACAATGGATGTTGCCGCTGCATTTGTTTTGCTGTTTCCTTTTATTCCATTTTTTTTATTTTTCATTTTTCAGTTCTTCCTTCAAAAAACATTAAATGTGTTTTTTGTTTGGAAAAGTTTGTTGAGTGGGTCAAGGTTAAATGGATTTTATAAATAATGTCATTGCTTTTGTTTTAATTTCTTTTTATCTTTTCTATTTTTAAAGTAAAAGTGTAGATGTTGTTAGTTTTTTTTACATTTCAACACTTTAAAATAGAATTCTATTCAGTTCTGTTTTAGGTTTTTTGTTAATGTGTGTGAACCCATTCATGTATTTTAAAGCAAACATACACACGTTTTATTTATAAAAATAACCAGATTGTTGAAGATATAAATATTAAATTTAGTTTATTTGTTTATTTTTAATTAATTAGAAGAAATTGAAATTAATAACACATTATGCAATTGCATGTTTTAAATAGAAATATCGTATATTGACAGGTGGGTATATTTTGACAGGTGGGTTGTTTGTAATCTGTAACATGTAATTCAAAATAAAATGACAATTTATGAAACAATTTAACAGATAAAAAATAATCCAAATACATTTAAAATGTCAAACTCCATATCAAAAAAAGATATTAATCACTTTTTCAATAAAGTTACCTGCTTATATCAACCCTAAACAACACGTGAGAAATATTTTTGTTGCATCGTTAAACCATGATGGAATTACGCAGGAAGGTTTTCGGTTTTCACAGGTTGAGGAGGTAAACAAACACGAACAAAAAATTGTAAGCTGTTTCCGGCGTAATTCCCGGTAAAGTTCGGTAAAATTAGAGTAAACAAAAACGTTTTCTCAGAAAACGATACATTTGCCCAAAATTGCTGGAATGCAAAAAAAAACAATTTTAAGTCCCAGAATAAACAAATTTTACAGATGGTTTACAATTTTTGCTTTCACATGTACGCTTGTAATTACATCTGACATAACCTTAAAATCAAAATAAACAACTTACTTTCCCTTGTTGTTCTTCTAAAAACAGCTGATGACACATGCTTTGTCAGATGAAATTAGAACGCGCTCTAATTGAAAATTTGTCATGTGACTTTTACATATGTGTTTCACACAAACAATGTTGCCACGTGTTCACACGACATGTATCAATTTTGCAGTGAAAAATTTGACAGGTCATATGTAAAATACATCTCGTATAAAACCATCTTAAGGATTGATTTTTAATCTGCTTAGTAGTTTAGGAGATATTGGGACAGTTAAGAAAAAGGTTTTTGTTTATTTTATATTTTTAATACAGAATAAAAACTTTTAAAATGATTATGCTAAAAAAATAAATTTTCAAAAATAATACTTATATTTTGATTTTTATATAATATGTATTTAAAAAAATAATAATTATTTTTTAATATTTTTTTGTCAAAAAATGATTATTTTTTGATTTTTTTTGGTGGCAGAAATAATTATTAGTTTTTTAATGTTTAAAAATTAATTAACATAACAATAACCGTTATTTTTTGATTTTTATAATACATATTTAAAATATAACAATTATTTTCGTCAAAAAATAATTATTAATTCTTGACAAGAAAACTGAAATAAAAAAAAATATATTAAATATATTAATTTATTTTTTCGACCTTTTCTTTAATATAAAGTTAAAATAATTGAGCTCGAGGCATAAAAAAAATAATTATAATTTTTTGGGAAAAAATTAAATTATGTAATTGAATTTCAAGAAATTTAATTTAATTATAACCGTTTTATTTTTATGAGCCTTGAAAGTTTCGAAAAAACAGCGTGTTCTCAAAAAATATTTTTTTTTCAAAAGCAGATTCAAATTTGATTATAACGCTTAACTATATTCAGCAATATTGTACCTAAGACTTTATTTTATAATTATTATTATATTTAATAAAAAAAATATTTTTCCTGAACTTTTGAATTTAAAATTAGGACAAAAATGTTTTTTTAATTTTTTTTGAAATAGTTTGCAGGAAATCAAAAGTGTTTTTAAACTTTATTTAGAATAAATCCACCATGAAGCTGAACAACTTTTATTCACACATAAATACAATGTAAACGCGTCAGGGCATTCCAAATAGCTCATAAGACCCGAAAAGTGGTCTTTTTTTCACTAGCCTATACCAAACTGCGTGCCAAGTAAAGACTTTTTGCAAAATTTATTGAAAGTATAGCTTCGATTTTATAATCAAATTTTTCATAAATTTTTTATTTGTTGCGCAGTGTAATAAGCAGGGCAACCAAAAACATGAATTTTAAAAAAAGCGTTTTTTGGCATAAAATATGGTGTTTAAAATAAAAAATATGCTTTAAAAATTAAAATATACTGCCTGTCCTATGGTCAAAAAGGAATCAGGTTATAACATTGGATAAATATAGTTCCTTCCTTTTTTATGTTTTTTCTCCTTTTTTTATATGGAGTTTGACAGTTTGTTAATAAAAACTGGCCACAGTAAGTCGTCAGTTGCTATCTGTAATATTTTTTTTTTGGCAACTAACAACCAATCTAAGTTTGAGTTGACATTCGTAGTCGACACATCTTGTCCGTTATTATAATTTTTTATCTCTTTGATTTCCCCATATTGTAAATTTAAAAAAAATAGATTTCTTTTGAGTTTTTAATTAAGAATAAATAAACTAAAATTGTCTTAAACATTAAATTTAATAAACTTAAGTGAAGATAACGCTTTAAGTTTCAGAAAAATATGAATAAAAAAGCCCTAAGTGGATATAACATTAAAATTATTGAGTACATAAATAGATAAATGAGAAATGAGCTCGTCATGCTTTTTTAATTATATTGGGAAAATTCGCATTGAAATCTCCTTAGTCTTTATTTTAGAATGTTTTTTTTTCTGTAAAATTAATAAAATGTTATTTAGGGCGTTTTGCGTTTCAGGCGACGATTTGTATGTGTATCTAAGTGCTCTATTTTTATACAATTTTTTTTCTTTTTCTCTTTACAGACCAAGATTCAAGAGAGCCACATTGAAAAAAAATACAGAAATGCTGTTATTATAGTTGATAACGAATCAAAATTTGAAAATATTCTTAAAATTATAATTAAAAATTTTATAAAAAAAATCCGTAAAAAATCAAAACCAAAAAAAAAAATGTTTTGATTGCAATTAAAAAATTTAACATTTGCAATAAATTAATCAAAAGAAGAGTGTGAAGATTAGAATTCGTCTTGACAAAGAAAGACGCGTTCGAAACTTCTTTAAACTCTTTTTTTTACCAATTAGTCAAAATAAAGTACTAACAAATACACACAAAATGGGTGCCAATGCCTCGACTGTAAGTTATCCGCCGTTAATGACATCCTCCCATGCTCATGCATCTGGCAGTGGTATGGCAGCAGGTGCAAGTACTAGTTCCAGCTTATTCCTGCCGACCACAGGAGCCAATTCAATGCTGTCTAGCTCTCTTGGGTTTCCAGGGAGTGGCAGTGGCGGTGGCATTGCTAGCGGTCCACATTTTCGGGAACAACGACGTAAACGTGTTACGGGTTTTGCAACCCTTAAGCGTAGATTAATAAGACGACGGCGTCCTTCAAAAGCCTGTGATCATGCTAGAGTGTTAAGAGATTTTGTATCTGACTGGACACCACTTGAGCTGGCGGCCTTGTGTGAGGAATATGAAGCCTTGGCGGCTTTAAGAGATTTATCGGTAAATTTTTAAGTTTTATTTTAAACCATTTTTTTCCTTTAACCTTAAATCTTTTGTCTAGATGCAAGCTGAGTTGGCACGACCACCAGCCACTACTTACAAACAAGATCTTGCTGCACTTTTCGAAACGAAGACTTGTACAGACTGTGATCTCGTCTTCCGTGGCGCAATTTTTCCCGTACACCGGTGCATACTCTCATCACGTTGTACCTATTTTCGGGATCTATTAGCCGGTTGTCCCGGCTTTGGAGCGCGTATTTGTCTTGAGCTACCCACCTCACCCATAGATGTTCAAATGTTTGCCTCCCTGTTACGATATCTTTATACGGGTGACCTATGTCCTCATGACGCCAGTGTAGACATTGGCTTACTGCGCCAATTGGGTGATGACTTTGGCATGCCCAATCCACTGGAGCATGATTTACGTTATCTGCTTCAGACAGGTGATTATGCTGATGCAGCCTTGGTCTTCACCTCGGAGACTGGTGGGGGTGGTGGTGGTGTAAGCGGATCATCAGTAATGGGTATAATGGGTTTGGGTAGTGAATACAATCGCACTGATTCGGGGAATTCCGAATATGGATTTCGGCCGAAACTGGAATTACCTTGCCACAAAGCTATACTTAGCGCCCGATCGCCTTTCTTTCGAAATCTCATAGCTAGACGAACACGTAATATGGATGCTGAATATGCAGAGCGTGCTTTGCATGTGCCAACACGTATCGTGTTGGATGAAACCGTGATACCAAAGCGTTATGCTCGTGTTCTTTTACATGCCATTTATATGGATACCGTAGACTTAACATTAATTTTAAGAAGAGCTAATTCGGGAACACCAACGGCAGGTTCGTTGAGTGAGGTTCATGCCCTAGCGGCGGGTAGGGCACGATCGACAACTCTTGAGGAGGCTATGGAACTTTATCAAATCGGTAGATTTTTAGAATTGGATATTTTAGCTCAAGGTTGCGAAGATCTCATACTAGAGTGGTTGACTTTAGATACGTTGCCAACAGTGCTCAAGTGGGGAAGTCAGGTAAGTAATTTTTAAAGTTTGCTGACGACATAAGTTTTGATTTCATTGGTTTTATTTTCTTTCCTCATAGCCCCATGGTTCTGCGTGGGTTTTTCGCCAAGCTTGCCAATATTTACGTGAAGAATTCTCTGCTGTCCTTTCCTCACCTGTTTTGCATCAACTAGATAAATCTCAAATAATACACGTTTTACAATCAAATTTTTTACAAGCTTCCGAGCTGGAGGTCCTACAGGCTGTACTTAAGTGGGGAGAGCAGGAGCTTATACGACGCATGGAAGATCGTGAACCAAATCTATTATCACACACTGCCCATTCGGTGACACGTAAGGGAGTTAAGAAACGTGATCTTAGCGATGTAGAATTGCGGGAAATTCTTTCTGATCTATTGCCGCTAGTTCGTATGGATCACGTGCTGCCGCCAAATAGTGAAGTACTAATCCAAGCCATACGCCGGGGTCTAGTGAGCACACCTCCATCCCACATGATTGGAGACGAACGTGAGAATTTGCGCATCAATGCTTGGATAAGAGGAGGAAAGAATCAAGGCCTTTTTGTAAGACCTCGACTTTTCATGCCCTACTTTGAGGAAGTTAAAGCATTGCTGGAGGATCGCATGACTTCGTCGCACCATCAGGCTGAGCTAATGCGACTTAGACGTTCCCGACAAATGCCCGATATACCTGATACTCTTTACATGGTTTCGAGAATGAATGCAGCATCAAATAGCGGTGTGGGCAGTAATGATATGGGCATAGGAACAGATACTGTAGATATTTTAGCTGCAGCCGCGGCAATACCACCGCCCGACACTCAAACTCTGGCAGCTATGTTAAAACGAGAACACAAGTTGCGCTTGTCACCAATGTGCCAGAGAGCTATTCATTTGCCACTTTCATCCAAGCATGAAATCGATAGGCAAATTCGTCTGCGTGTAGTTAGAGAATTTAATCTGCCTGATGCGGTTTCGGATTTACTTGAGACATCACTGCTTAGAAATACGCGTAATGTTGGAGAAGAAGTACAAAATATGGCCGATTCTACGACCACCGTACAGTCTGTGGATGACTGTTGTTTGCTGGAGGACGAGGACCAATCACCGCCACCCTCTCCGGCGGCAGCGTCTGCTGGCTCAGTACCTAGACACTCAGCAATGGGTGCTAGTTATCTCTCGTCTTCGGTAAGCTCAAATACGGGCTCTACATCATGTGGTGCTGCTTCAACGTCTGGAACCGACGGTTTACCTGCTTGCTATGCCAGAAACTTAACATTCCCCCGACAGCATGCAGCCGGTTTATTAGGCCTAGGCTTTGGATCTGGCCTGGGTTCAGGTCTGCCTCACAATTTTGCCAGACTTTCGGCTTCAGCACACCATCGAAACGATTTGCCCGCCCTTATAACTGAGGGAGATTACCGTGGATTTGCTCATGGCAGTGCTTTAGGTCTGGATATGGGCGGTGCCGAAGGCGGCGCCATGGGCCGCTCAGACGGTTCAAACGGTGGTCATCTTTCAGAAATGATGCCTGATGTTGCTATGGCCACAGCTTCATTAGGACAACTTCATTTAGCCAATGCAAGTAGCTCGGCGAGTAGTACTAATGATATGCCCGAGTCTTTGCAACTGGATTTGGGTGACGGTTCGAGCCATATGATGGGCGCTGGTGGAGCAGGAGCAGCAGCGGGACCAATAGGAGGTTTACGGGGACTACAGGTAAATTTTGTTTGATAAGTTTCCCCCTTGCCAATGTTAGATTTACGTAATCCTATATATTTCTTACAGCATCAATTGCCTCCAAATAACTATCACCACTTTATGCAACGTTCAAATTCACCATTTGATGTATTAAGACAAGGACAACATTCCCCGGCCCCTGCACCCCAACAACATCCACCACCTGGGACGTACAATACAGGACCACCACGTTTCTTATAGAGTTTGCGTGTGGCCCCCGATGAGGGCCTTTATTTTAGCATGCCTTTTTAATACAAAAACAAAACAAACAAAAGTTTAAAACTACAAAAAAAAAGAAGCACAAAACAAGTATAAATATCAAAATAAAAACAAGAGATAAACTTTCAAACTAAACCACCATCAATCGCCCGTTTCTTATTATTACCGCCTAACTTTAAAATATGTATTAACAAGCTAAAATAAAGTACACGCACTCAACCTTATCTATGTATTTATAATATTGCAAATTTTAAAAATTAATTATAATTCCGTTTTATACATATTTGTTTTAAATTCCCCTTCTGTTATGTTTTTCATTTGTAATTTATTTATTTTCATTATATGTTCGCTCTGTTATTTAACATTTAGAACTGATTTATTATTTTTTAAGAAATTATTTATAGACAAAGGCAGAAAATAATGTTTATTTTATATTATTTAAATAATTATAATTATATTAATATTAGTTTATTTCCCCTAATATTAGATAATTTATAAAAATGTATTGTATCAAACACAAACAAAAGTCGTCTTTGGCAAAAATATTTTTAAATTGCTTTACAATCTTTTTTCTTTCCTAGCACCACAAAGAATTGTTACTTCGCTCAAAAAAAGAAAAGTCTTTCCTTAATCCTCTAAACAATATTTACTCTATTGATGAAATCAATTTCTCCTCAAATCTTTCTTAATTTTATTTCGTTAAGTTTTTTTATTTATAAATAAAAAAAGATAAAATTTGTAAAAAAAAAATTAAAAAATAACCAATAAAATGTTATAATGTATGTATAAATAAATAAATAATAATATTACAAAAAACTTTAAAAACATACACATACAAATTAAATAAATAAACTATATAAAAACCTTTAAACAGTCACGAAAACTACATTGGAAAAGTAAAAAAATCACGTATGTATATCCAACAACATTTTATTTTGAAACTTGCATTTTGCTTTTAAAAATCAAAAATACTTACTGATACAATTGTAGTTATACGACATCCTTACAATATTTATATAACAATAGTTCAATAAATTTTTAAACATATTTGGCAAGGACCTTATGAACATAGCAGCCATTTTTGATACTAAATTTATTTTCATTTATTTTCTGGGTTATTGTATTTTAACTTAACTGGACTGAAATTTTTAAACCCTATTATTACTTAAAAAACCAACCGATTTGATTCGAAAACGTGTTGTATTACCTAAAAAGCTATAGATATTGGGTTTTAATGGTACGTTAAGGGTTAAAGAGTGTAATACCAAGCTATAATATGCAAAGAACTTCCTTATTTGTTTACACCAGGGAAAATCATTACGTGGACGCATGGCAGATTTCCACTTTATTAGTTTCATTTACAAGCGATCACACGTATACACTCATAAAAATCCGTGCAACATAAGAACGAATTCTTTCGCACTTTGCACACTGTGACTCATTTCTGTAACTTGCGAGAAGTTTTCGCATCGAGAAATTTTATAAGATTATAGAAGTGTTCCAGTTATTAACAGGGCGAGTCATATAATTTTAATATATTACAAGTTAACATTTAAAATTTGTAATAGGTTTTCTTTGATTCATTCTGTCCTTGACAGGGTGACTATAAATTTCTCGACTAAAGAATTTCTCACATACCTTACAGAAACGAGGCACTGGTCCCAAATAGATTTTTGGCATAAATTTGAAAAGTAATGTTAGCTTAATTTTTTGCCAACGTACACGTTTAGGCATAAAAATTAAAATTCGGGCCACACCTACTGCCCTGCAGAAATAATTGGAGTACATGATCCGTTTAAAGTAAAAAGGAGTAGTTACAACATGGTCCTATGTAATGCAAACATGGATCATGATGACTAAAAAAAAGATATTTGGCAGTACTCGCAATACATGATTTTAAAAAAAAGTACAGCTATGGTAACACTGTTACGCCATGTTTTATTTAGTGTGTTTTCTGACAAGCTGAATAATTAAAAGTGTGTTAATAATGTGTAGAGTAATTATTTGGACTAGTTTTGGGCTTAATCCGACGTAATGTTTTTTTGGATTACACAGTCCTCTCCTAGGACATTGTAATGTTAAATGGAGCATGTTTTCCCATATATTTGGATTACTTTTGGACTAGTATTGGTCCTTGTGGAGTACTCTTTACACGCATGTAAGGAGTAGTCTTGATTTCTGCAGGGTGCCTATTGCTCCTAAAATACAATTAATGATCTAAACAAAACTAAGACGAACGACGAATTTCGCATTACTCGAAGAATTCGTCTGTTGAAATCAATTGCGTAAATTCGCAACTTGAAATACATTTAGAAAGAATAAAACAGCTATGATAGAGTGACCATATATCCCAAAAAAAGAAGTAATAGTTAAAAAAACTATTTGAAAATATAATTTTAACAATAAAAATACACATACGCCAATGTTCTGACAATCGCATTTCGCAAAATATTGGCGATGCGATTTGAAATCGCATGACAGGTGTTCTGAAGTTCACAATAACAAGAAAGTTTACGACTTCAAATAGCAAGAGGTAGATGAGGTGAACCGATGTTTTTTGCCCAAACTTGGTTAAAAACAGCCAATCAAACTATGCACAATTATAACATTGGGTTTTTGTTATAATTTTCACAATTTCTTTTATTTTTTGTAAGGTCTCAATAAAAGTTCAATTTTAAAAAACTGTTGGTTATGCACATCTTCTTTTTTCAATTGCTTACTTTTTTTGTGTATGATTTTTATAAGAAATCAAGAAAATAAAAATGTTGTTGCAGAAATAGGTACAACTTCTTATATATTCCATGGTTTTTTGTTTTGTAATGCTTAAAGCATTAAATACATTCCTCGCTACAGACTACCGAACACAACCAGTCAAAAATAGAATACACGCGTGCTTATGAGAATAATTTTTTTAATGGCTGCAATGCAACACGACTACGGGTTGCTGTCAATACTAATTTTGTGGCGTGGTCGAAATTAAACTAATTTCTATTTTTATACGCGACAGTTAACAGATTAGTGCTGCCAATACGGTAAGATGCAAATAATATAGCTTAAACAATACAAAAAGATTTTAGGTGGCACCACTGAAAATCATATTGCTCATATGTTTATTTTGTAGTGGTAGTCTAGTAAATATTTCAGTAGCCTAGCTGCAACTTTTGTGTTCGTGTTTTCCTGTGTTCTTGTAGCTTGAATGTGTTTAATGCATTCAGCTCTTGCCAAATAAAAAAAAAATTAAATATTAACGAACTTATATTTTTATTTATTATTTATAAATTTTTTATAATTTTCATTCACTTTTAGAATAAAATTAATCGACTTTTTTAGAAAATAACAAAACTATTGTTCCCATTTTGAACCGTTTTTGCGTGGAATCGCTCGTATGTTCGTGCAAAAATGTTGGGTAGCGCTATATATCGGAAATTTGGCACAAATGAAAAAATATTCGAAAGCTTCTTTAATATCTTGATTTTGTTTCCTTAACACCTTTAATTTTTTTGCAATTTTTTTAAAACTAATTTTGTAAGTATTTCTTTTTTAAAAATCGTCATTTATCTAATTTTCTTTGAGAAAGATAACCATGTAAAATCAGTGGGATTAGGTGTTTTAAGAACATCTAAATCTGTGAACTTGGTTTTAAACTTGAAACGACCTGCAGCCAAATCGTCGCAATAATTTCGAATTAAAATTTACTTAATCGATCGAGTTGCCAATGCTTTTAACATAGCAATTCTAAAAAGAATTTTTGAATTTTGATTCGAATCGAATGCGACGATTTGCCCCAGATTTCATAATTTTACCAACACCTCAACTGTGGTAGGGGTATAATTAAGGTGTCCATTCGTACTGATTTCATCAGTACATGTACTGATTTCTCTTTTGGTGTACTGATTAAAAACTCGTGTACTGAAATTTACTGATTTTCGGAAAAAAGTACTGATTGTACTGGTTATTTAAAGATTATTTGATATTTTAAATAATATTCCTTAAAAAATTTTGTTATAATAACAAAAAACTAGAAAACAAGGTATTTTTCCAGCAACAGAAAGTGTACTAAAATTATTTTATCAATTGGCAGCTGTCCTAAAATTATTATTTTCAAAATTTATTATCTGAATCAAGTATCGACCTGCCACCTGTTTTTTGATTACAATAATACCTAGACACCCAAACGGACGGACAAACATGTTTAAATTAAATCAGGAAGTGATTTTAATTCGTTGGCTATACTTTAAGGTGGATCTTAGACTATAAAAAATAAAAAGTGTAATGATTTTGACCCAGAAATAAATGGTCCCCCTAGGTATAATGCATATGTGCAGACGTTTGTAAATTCTAAAAACAATGGTTTAAAACCTACCTTTAATTATACCGATCGATTTAGAATCACTTGCTGAGTCGGTTAAAGCATTTCCGTCCAGCTGAGTGTCCACGAATTCTTGTGAATACGCTATAGGTCGAAATTTTAAAGATATTTTGATAAAATTTGGCACAAATAAGTTTTTAGCACTGGCGCGAAGCCTACTTTTTTTGGAATAGTCCCCATAGCATTTTGGGCTATAACTGGCTCGATTATTACGCTTTCGTTCAAAATTGTGCACATATGTATGTATGTCTATCTTTATGCCACCAACCAGTATAATAAATACAAATATGATCGGTCCATTTTTCGATATAACTCCCATACAAATGTCCTACCAGGATAAGCATTTTGGATTATAAATGGCTCGAATATTACTTTACATTCACAAAATTTTTGCACACATGAATATTTTTAGTCCGTTAACTATTATACCCTACAAATGGTAGGGTATAATATGGTCAAGCTTAACCGACTATAACTTTCTTACATGTTTTTTAAATTACTTTTTTTTAATAGACCATTAAAACTGCAGATTTTCTAAATAAAAATCCTACCATTCTAAATAAAATATTATCTTTAACAATATGTTGTGGTATGAGTTTAATTGACCTATTTAATGAATTGTAAGTTATATATAAACCAAAGCCCGAGGACTGTTGCGGTAATAATTTGTTTTACTTATATTTGTCAATATTTCGCCAACCGTTGGTTAGCATCATCAGGACTTTAGAACAAAATATAATATGTACATAAAAAGAAAAACAAACGTCAAAATCACTTTACAAAATGTGAAAAAAAAACAAAAAACTTACACCCTTATTTTAATACATTTAATATTGCTCTAATTACCAATTTATTTAAAAGTCCTGATGATGCTAACCAACGGTTGGCGAAATATTGGCAAATATTAATAAAAACAAATTATAAAAACAATAGACGTCGAGCTTTGATATACATATGTACATGTGTATCTATGTATATAAAACTAAATTCATAAAAAATTCATTGTACATAAACAAATAATTACTTCTATATTATTTTAATTAAAACTTTCTAAAATCAAAAAACAGTAATGGTTTTCATATAAATAATAAAAATTAAAATGCATACAACAAATATGTACATACCCATTTTAATTTATTATTTTGCCCCACAATATTACTAAGAACAAAAAAAAATAAATTAATGCAATGAGATAAATAAAACTTAAATATTATCAAGAGAAATAGGTATATCAAACATATATAAATATTTAAACAAAAATGTAAAAAAATTTGCCATCTTCTGGAAATGATAAAAAACGGCACTAAATACTTCTTTTTTTATAATTTTAATATTACGATTTAATTTAATTAACAATATATGAAGTTGTTTACAAAAAATTAATTACAGATTTAGTTCTATAATATTATTTAAATTTTATTTTTGTTTGTTAAATAAAACCAAAAATGGAAAAGACGACTTAATTTTAATTAAAATATAGTCTTGCATATCATGTGCTAACTAGCTTACATTCATAACATTCATAGTTCATTCACAGCACCAAAAAAAAAAAAACAACAAATTAACGAAAACAAATAAATAAAACAATAATAAATAGAAAACAGTTAAGTTGTATTGTATTTTGGAGAGCTAATCGAACGATCTAAATGAATTGTAAACTTAACACAATCTCATGGTGAAATAATGTACCAGGTAATTGCAAGACGAAGTGAAGAGATAATTATGATGATTTCACCATGCACAATCTAAAATAGTTTGGGGAAAAATGCATGAACGTAGTAGTTTGTGCATGGATACATATGCATTTAGTAAAATAACAAAAAATAATTCTTTTTATTAACAAAACCTTACAAGGTGTACACACTACGGCAACAACTTCAACAAGCACAATACCAAATTTAATAAGTTGTTGTAAAAACTCCGTCGATAGTGTAAGAAAACATACTGTTTTGACAGTTTCAAACAATAAGAAAACTCGAACATAAAATAGTCACCTGTTGAATCGATTATACCTTGTAAGGTAATTATACCTTTCGATTATCTGTTCATTTACTTATATATTTTATATATGTACATTTTTATGTAATTGACTATTTATTCTGTTTTAATGACAATTTTTTTATATTGACTTTTTTAAAAATTTTTAGTTGTAAAACAAACAAACTAAACCAAAATGCTGCATTAAAAACGATAAATATATATTAATTAAACTTTATTATTTAAATAACCTAAAACACAGAGGAGAAAAATATAAAATTATAAAATAAAAATAATATGTTTCAAAAAAATTTTGTATTTAAAACATAACAGTTAAAAACAAAACAAAAATCTACAATTAATAAAATAAAACCAATTTATTTAAATATAAAAACAAATTGTATTATTTCGGTCAAGTAGTCAATATTTGGCCTATGCCGTCCGTAACCAAAAATAGTAAGTGAATTTACAAAATATTTTTGATAAAGTACATTTTACAAAATCTTTCGTCATTTTGCACCACGAAATGTACGAAATTACGAAGTAAATTTAATACTTTACAAAGTAATTTTATATATGTATATAAGGAAAGTATGGAAAACTTTTAATATTATTTGTAAAATTATTTAACTCTACAATTTTTTTTGTTGCAATTAAATTAAAGTTTTATAATTACAGTGGACGTCCAATAGTACGTACCTTCGCTACTAAGAATGTCCAATAGTACGAAAGGCAAATATTTTGCATTGGCGTTTCTGTACTACGAATAAAAAAAAATTTTACTATTCGATAATACGAATATGTTTGTTTTTCTATATATTAAAAGAATAATTTTTAATTTTTTAGCATTTTTTAGTTTGTTTTTTGTTTTCTTTAATTTTTTCGGTCTACAAACAAATGCATAGTAGTCATTTGGTATGAAATTTTATAGAGATAACAAGTGTCTTGTCTCGTGCTTTTCGTTTGAAACATACAAAATGTTTAAAATGAAAGAAGACAAAAAGAAACAAATTTCTTTACAAAATAAAATACAAATTATAAAAGATTGTAAGAGTGAAAAATCTCTTCATGAAATCTCTTATAAATATGGATTATCTAAATCAACCATTTGCACCATAAAAAAGCAGAAGGCGGAGCTTTAATCTGAAGCAGGCTCAATTAAATCCCGTTACCGAATGTTACCTGGAGAATTTAAAAATGGAAGACAAGCTATACAAATGGTTTTTATGCAAAAGAAATTCTTATGTTCCAGTAGGGGTACGAAATTCAAATGTAAGGCTCTGTAACTACACAAAAAGGGGAAATAACCGTAGTCCAATAGTACGAATTTTCCAGTATTACGAAAGGGCCTGACATTATATAATTCGTATTATTGGACGTCCACTGTATTACGAAAAATGAAATTCAAAATTTAGTTGTTACTTCTAAGAAATTTGAAAATTTTTGGTATATTGGATTCGTAATTTAAACAAAACTGTCGTATAATTTACGAATAAAAAACTGACAAAAAGTTTTAGTTATTTTCGTAAAATTACAAAATTTTAGTACAAAATTTTTCGTATTAAAAATGAAAGTTTCACGTATATAACGAAAATTATGAAAGTGTTTTTTTATTACTTTCGTAAAATTTTAAAATTACCCAGCAAAACCTTTGCTTACCTGGTAAGTTAGCAAGTAATATTGGGGATGAATAAGCACTAGCTACCGTTTGGCCAAATAACTAGTTATTTTTGTTCGAGTTGTCCCAAAATTCACGACCCCTGCATACAAATGTGTTTACAAAAATCAATCGAATAGAATAAATAAAAATTTAAGGATTTGAAAATAAAAACATTATACATATAAAGTTTGTTTGCCAATCTTTGCATATGTATATGTACCTACAAATGTAATTATTAACGCCTTTACAAAAAGGTAGTTTTTCTGTCGAAACGAACTCATTATCTTGTAACCTGTGAAGTAATGACAGCTCATTACTCAAATTCAAAAAAATTTTGGTGGGTAATATGTACAAAAACCTCGTACAATCTTCGAAAAAAAGCTTCAAAATTTATTTTGTATATTGTTGCATGCATTTTTTAACACGATCGGTCAAGAACTCTCTGAGCTTAATGGATCCAAAATTTAACGTTTTCGGCAAATAGGTGTTTTTTTTTTCATACATGTAGTTTATTACCTTTTGCTTTTAACAAAATTCGAACTTTTTTTTCAATCATCCAGAAAAAATATTTTTAAAATTAAAAAAATTTTATAAAATAATTAGAAAAAAATTTTTTCCTAAATATGCCCATTTTTTGGACCGATCGTGTTAAAATATTGTGTCTAAACTACTCTCTGCAAGAACTTACTTTGGTCCAAATTTCATGCCAATCGGAAGATATCGGTTTTAAAAGTTGGGTCACTTGACATGAAATCCCCCATATGTAAATATCTTAATAAAGAAAGGCCCTAACTCTTATTTTTTTATTCGAAATTTTTCTTGGCTAATTGTGATATAAGCGAAGACTATTTATTAAAATAAACAACGTGACTATAAGAAATACGACTTAAGGCCTTTCTATTTTGAGCTAGCGGCTTGTTTCTATGAAGCAATGCTGCAATTATGGTTGACAGAATTGACGATTTGTCCTCATTTTGATGAATTTTTGGCGGCTAAAAATTTAAAATTTTAAACAGGTTTTCTTGGCCTATACTTAAATTTAAAAAAGTCTTTATTGCAAAAAGAGTTTCTTAATGAATTGTGAGCTTAAAATAAATATATAAAATTGTCCTGTCACCGTGTTTGTAATTGAACTCCTCCAAAACAGCTGAACCGACTTTAAAGAAATTTTGTATGTGTATTTGTAAGGTATGAGTAAAATAGGACAAAAGGGGTAAAAGTTTTCCCTCCCTATATCTTCTCAACCAATCTACCGATTTTTTATGTGAGTTTAATTTTTTTTAATGTTAGGAGAAGGAGGCATTAAACTAAATAAATAAGAATTATAGCAATGATATTAAAACTTAAGTAGACTATTCCTTCAGCTGTCTTATATTGAAGAAAAATATTGAGTTAGAAAAAGAGACTATAATCTCTCATTGAAGGAAAATAAAAAAAATTTTGTGAGTTTTAAAAAACATAACTCTTAAAGTTGTAAGACTTTCATGAAGCTTATTAAGTTATAATTGACCTACTACGGAGAGAAACAAACAGATCAACATTAGAGAGCGTTGTATTGCTTTTTCGAAAATATTTAATTATACCATAAAGTGAGAGTTATTGAACTATTGAATAAAAAGGGTCGGGTCCAGCGGAGCGGGTCAGGTTGACCTAGTAATTTAAAAATTGTAACCAGGTTGACCTAGTAATTTAAAAATTGTAACCAGGGGTTAACATTGTGCCTCAAAACGGAATTGAACTTTTTAAGTTTCAGCCAGTCAAAGGTTGTATTAAAGAAAATTCATAATCAGCTGGTTTCTTAAGACTTCTTCAACTATTTTACCTTGAATCCAGTTACACACCTCATATTCTATTTTAGTCTTCTGTTAATATTTTATCGTTGACCTTTATTAGTTATTATTCTATGGTATAGTTAATTCGGCTTTAGAAAAATTTTCCTTTAAAATAAAACTCAAGTTGTTTATAGTTGTTGTAAAGGATATAAAATATATTTTCGCTTACAACGACTGTAAACAACTTGAATTTTATTAAAAAAGAAAAAATTGACCTACAGCCGAATTAACTATACCACAGAATTTTATCCTTCTTTTAAGTTACAAATTTGAAATGCTTGAACTATTATAAAAAAATAATATGAGAAATATGGCAACACCAAACACAATGGAATTGTCCATATAGTCTTTAATACCGGCTTTAAGCATACGCCACAAATGATATGCATCAATGTTTATAAACATTCGATGTAAATAAAACAGGTTAAATGATGTAAACACATAATTAAGTTTGAAATAATTTGTTTAACTTAAACTTGGCTTTACCACCTGACAAATTCAAAATGTTAATAACAGTTGTTGTTAAGATTTCAAAGCGTACGGTTGGCGCAAAACGGAATAAACAAAAGAAAAATTTTTAAATTATTATTAATATATAAATATAATCTTAACGTACGAGTAGAAAAATGTATTTAAATAAGGATTTGTGCATAATCATACAAAAATGAAATAAACTTATAAAATCTTCTAAGAATATTGTCTAATAGTTGCCTTTGCCTATTAGAAAAGTAAACAAATATAACTATTTTTTTTTTTGAAATATTTGCAAATTAACAAGTGAATGTTTAAGCTGTATACAAATATTGTATTATATTTATATTAGAAATAAAGGGGGTAAAACTGCCCGTAAATAAATACCAATACTTAAGTGATATTTTTGAATTTACTGCAATTTTTACTTTAAAAAAATGTATCGGTTTTTGAATTTTATTTTTATTGCGGTAATTTTATCAAAATTGCAAATTTTGACTGCATTGAATTCTAATGATTTGGAAACAAATAGCAGACATTCATATTTAACTCCAACGCAATTAGAATTATACCGACATAGTTTGAAATTAATCGTAGATGGCGGCTGTCAAAGAGATTTAAATATCACTCTTTGGGGTCTTTTAAATAACAAGAAGTGGGCAACATCAAGTAAGTTTAAAAGTTATCTTTCCTTAATACTTTAAATAATTTTTAAGAGTATGTGCCTGTCTGTATCTATGTTCTATGTTGATACAGTAATGAATTGTTTTTGTTTATATTCTTTATATTTTTTTAATGTACTAAAGAGTTGTTAATTTTGTAAATTATTCAAAAATAAGGGGGTGTAAGACCTTAGGCTTTGGTTTGCAATAATTCTCAAATGCTTATAATTGATAAATAAATAAATTTAAAAAAAAATATTTTAGAATTTTTATAGTATGGATATGTCTGCATTTTAACCATTAAACAAGGTACATATGTATGTTATCATGTTGAGCTGCCGAAATATCTAAAAAATTTATTCAATCCATAAACTCCAATTAAAGTACCGCCACAATATTTTTCTAATATAATAAGCGTTGCCACTTAACAATTTTTATTACAGAATTTTTCTTTTTTTAAATCCACCAAGACCCTTTACACCCTTCATTTTATACAAAATTTAGAACTTTTTATGAGCCTCATATTAGCAACACTCCAACCACTCCTTATTTGCGTTATGTTGAACATAAAATAATAAATTTTACCAGTGACAAAAGTTTTCTTAAAAAGCCACAGCACACTAAGGTTCAGCCTATAACTCAACCAAACAAGAACTACTTCCTGATTTAAGCATGTCCGTTCGACCAGCTGTGTCCTTAGAAACATTATTTGAACTGGGTTCGACAGATAACAAAAAGAAATTGACACATTTTTAATATTTTTTTGAAATGTTGAACCACATTGGGTGCAGAAAAGGGTAAATATTATATATTGTAAATTTTAAGGTACTTTTTTGCACTTTTTGGAACCAAAAGTTTTTAAATATAAAATAAAGGACTTTTTAACCAGCTTCAGGCCTAAATTCAAAATCCCTTTTTCACATGTTTTAGTACTTTTTATAATTTTTTAAGATTTTGAGCCTCACTTGAGGACAAAAGTCAACTAAGTAGACAAAAAGTACTTTTTTACATTTCGGGTAGTTTTTTGCAATTTTTAGATTTTGATTCAAAAAGTATGAAGAAAGTATGAATAAAAAAATCCGTTTGAAAATTTTCGGTAGAAATCATGCAAGTTTTTCCTTTTAAAGCTTAATATAGTCTTTCGTATTTTATACTTTGTTTTAGTTAATATTTGACATCGCTTGCGAACTAGCATGTTAATTATTAGCATAAAACAAACTGATGTAGGGTATAAAATAATCGGGTCTTACCGCCAGAAACTTTCTTTCTGGTTTTATCTTTCCAAAAATTAATAAATTTTTCTAAATATTTCTTGTAAATTTATTCAAACTTTTATAATTTTTTTTTATATTTTATACTTACCCAGTTGGCATTTGGAAGTTTATTTTATGAAAAACGAACATAATGAATCTTTTAATACTACCTAGAATTAATAAAAACTGAATCAAAACACGTTCTTAAAAAAAGGCTCAAAAGCGAATCCTACAAATGCTTAGAAAGCGAGTATTTTTAAAGAACATGAACAAAATGTATAGAGAGTTTGCGATAATAAATTTATCATTCTTATGCTCTAAATGTGATTTTCATACAACCTTTAAAGAAAAGTGTCAGGCATGCGACACATAAAAGACTCATTTAGAAAAATCGAGAATAGAATACCATTTTATAATGACAAAACATTAATTTTCGACTCAGAGCTTAGAGCAGAAGCGATAATTTTGTTCTTATAAAGGAGTAAAAAAAGACTAAAATATGAAAGAACATGTTAACTGGGCAAGGAGAAACTTATTTCTTAAACAAAAAATTAAAAAAAATATATTAACTTTGATTATCAGAAAAGGGGATTTTTATACTTGAACCGACTCTTTGGCATATTAACAAAATGATAGACAGATTACCGAGACTTCGTGGCAAAAAAATCAACTAAAACTTTTCTTTTACTGTGTTTTAGATGAATCGACTACTTAAATTTTTCGATTATTCGATAGTCATATTTTAGAACCCTAATTTATACCATCTTTTAATTAGCAATGCACTAACATATTTTAATAACAAGCACGCAGCTATCAAAATCAATTTTGACAAGCAGTTTAAACTATAAAATTGAAAGCAGTTAAAGATATTAGTTTGGTAGTAAAGCAATAAAATTTTATCATTATGAATAAGGTCGTAGTGATTAATATAATGAGCATAATTTGCCGTTAAAAAATGAACTTATAAAGGGCCACCGTATTTGTTTGAACCACTAAACCAATAATTTCATATTAAAATTATTTTATTTAACATTAATGCTTAATAATAACATATTGTAAGACTGATGCCGGTTAAATTAACAAGGCCGCAATAGACTACCATTTAGTTAAAACCGAAACATAACATCATCTATCATTTTTTATTTTTTAAAACGTTTTTGAAATACATTTTATTTTAAATTTTTTGAATTCATATACATAAATTAAATTAATTTTTAACTAAAGTGACTCATTTAAATTTCGCTGTCAATTTTACATTTTTATTAAATTTGTAAAAGTTCATTAAAGAAATTTTGTCTATAAAATGTTTATATATGCGTATATGTACATATGTATGTTTTAAAATATAACAAATTATGTAAATTACAATATTATACAGTGTTTTCAGTGTTAGGAAGTCCATCTTAACTAACTTTCTATTCTATTATCTACTTTTTGTAAATACTTACTAAATGTTCCTTTATTTTGATTTATGTATTTTTATTTCAAAAGTTGTTGTCTATTTATGTTGTCAAATTCTGTATAGATTTATTACATAAATTTGAATATAAGTTTGGAATTATTAGGTATATTAGTTTCATTAAGATTATGTAGTAAACTAAGTTTTTTTTTTATTTTATTAGATTCGCAAATTGTTATCGTGACACATGTAACAATATCAGTTTTGTTTTTTTTATATATAAAAATTAACATAAAACTATTAAAATATTGGATCAATAAAAACTCATTAACATATTTTAATAGAAGATCTACCAAATTAGGCTTTTTGAATTCGCAATGTTTATAATGGGTTTTCTTAATTTCATATTTAACAAATCATTTGTTTACAAGAAACCAAAGCCAAGTTACTAAATTTGGCTAAATTTCATTTTTATTGCTACGCCTGCTAGGAACATAAATACTTTTACATTTAACAGTAGTAGAAAATAAAAATATTCCAAGTTATTTTATTTGTTATTTATATGCTATTAAATACTAATGTTCAACTTTTATCTATCGCTATTTTTTTAATTTAAAAAAATGACGTGTTAGCACAAGCTAGATTCTTATCTTTATCTTAAAAAAAAATTATATTTGTTTTTTTATTTTAGTTTTAAGCTTTAAAAAAACTAATGAAAGTAATAGAGGAAAATTTTACAAGCCTACTGTAAGAGATCTAACCTATCATAAAAAGATGACCAAAGCCTATGAACGTTTTATTTAACATTTTATGTGCCACACATGTGTTACAGTTAAGGATTTTTTTTCTACAAATTGGATAATATTTTTGTTTAAAAGATTTAAACTAACACATATTGGCTTTTTTAGAAAAATACGTTGCAAAATTTCATAACAAAAGCAATTTTTGACTTGGGTTTTTTCATTAATTTGTTAAATCTCAACTTTTATTTTAAATAACAAGAAGTATATATAAAAACCACTTGATTTAAACAAGTTCTTAATCAGAAGTAATTTAACGACATAAGTTGGCTAAGGTGAAAAATATTATTTAATAATTAGTAAAATTTATATAGAAATAAGGTTTTTATTGCCGAATGTGAAAAATAACCCCAATTTTGCAATGAATTCTTAACGAAAACTAAAATTCTCATATAAATTGAGATTATTATGAAAATTGTAAAAGACTTAAGAAACAAACTGCATCTAACAGGATGATAGTAAAAGACTTAAGAAACGAACTCGTCTACTTAAAATAAATATGAACAGACAGCGTTGCCAGAATGATACTTTATCAATTTATTGATGATTTTTTTGTCAAAATATTATTTGATGATTTTTTTTCTTAAATGATGGTTTTTTAATTTTAATAAGATTTTGTGTATTAAGCTTTTCAAATGATTTTAAAATACATTATTTAATCAACAGTTTTTTTTAAGAATTAAGGTTTGTGTCTGCTTTTTATTTATTGCTTTTATGCACTTTATGTAACTCTTATTTGCTCGAAAGACGTCCTAATTAAAAAAAATCCATTTCCAAAAAAACGTTTTCGATTTGTTTGCGTTTACTAAAAGGTAAGTGGTATTTTCCCTTCAAACGTAAAAAGTAAAAACAATTTTAAGTTGAAACTTATATACAGTAACGTAACCTACAAATCTGCATCGTTAACTCCAAAATGCATTTTTTTACTTCATGGCGTTGATTTATCAATATGTTCCCCATATACAAGAAAGAAAAATGACGATCTAGATTAAAAACAAATTTTTTTAATTCTAAAAATCAAAAACGTAATCTTAATTTTAAGATCGTATTCTTGAATTTAAAAACATATTTTTAAAATTAAGATTTATTTCTTGATTTTTTCCGAAATTTAACATCAATGAAAATTTTTTGTTTATAAATTGTAAAACGCTGAACGAAGAAGACGCATTGGGAATAAAAAGTATAAAGAAATTTTAAATAAATATAATAAAAAGCAATTAAAAATGGAAAACAAGAAAATCATTTGTACGATTTTTTTGGGCTCAATCAAGGTAGACAGTTGTGATGCATTAACGATATTTAATCACGTAAAAAACTATTTTGAAAAAACGCTATATATATGTATATCGTATCAAGATTTAGAAAATGGCATGGCAGAAATCCTAAAACTAAAGCCAAAATAGAAAACATAAATATTGTTACATCTCTCATTATCGTAAGACGCTGATGTGGTTTATGATTTTTTACACTAAATTTTGATTTTCTACACAAAGCTTCTGGCAACGCTAGCATCAGATAATGAGAAACATTTTTGTTTCGTTAATAACATCTTTTAAATTTAATATATTTTTAAACCCTTGGACCTAATTCAAATTAACTCAAAACTGCTGTCGTAGTTGGCTTTTTCATTCAATACATGCTTTAATTTTTCCATTACATCAAAATCCAAAAGAAATGGGGTAAATTTTGTTCTCACTTAAGAACTTATAAAATATATTTTTTTAATGAAAAAGGTTTTAGGGAAAAAATTTTATGTTGTTTTGTTATATTTTATTGGCATTTAAAGTTTAAATTAAAATAAACAAAAATAAAACCTCGCTAAAAAATTTAAAAAATTAAAAAAAAAACTTTTTTTGAATAACGTATTGAACCAAATAAATTATTTAAAAAATTTTATAATTATTGCACTGCCTGTTTAAAATATTAATGTATGTGTTTACTACAGTTTAGGCGCATTTTTATATTAAATGTGTAAATAAATCATCAATTAAACACAATTTGCTTATTTAATTTTGTATAAATTTTTATACTTCTTAAACTAGTTTTTTTAAATGTTGGAATAACTTTTATACAGAAAAAATGTTATAAAAAAGTGTGTTTTTATTATTTTTTTTTTAAATCGAAAGCTTAATTATTTGAAACCAAATAAATATGAATTGAACTTTTATATTTCCTGTTTTGTTTTAAACGGTTCTGTAGTAATGACCGGCATATGGCCATTGGCTGCGATATTTTTGAAAGCACTTGACTTTCTGTAAGACTTTTAAGCCTGTGCAATTTTGTCACTTTTGCCACATTTTATGACTTTTCCCCGTTTTTTGTAAAATCGGGGTTTTTAACAAATAATGCCATAAATAAATAACATATCGCTTTACAAAGGCTTACGCTTATCTGTCGAATAGCTTTAAAAGAGGAAATAAACAGAAACTTCATAAAAAAATATATATTTGAATTTGTCAAAAATATATGTAAAATGCACCAGGAAAACTTTTAAAAGATACAGTTTTCCTATACATAAATAAAACTTTTGAACTAAAAGCTCTAAGGCGCAAGAGTACATAGTCAATTCCGTTTGTGGTCTCTACAATATTCTTTTTTGACCACCTAAAACTTTATTATGTACTAAAGGGCTTAAAAATATTCCTGCCTATCTTAACTAAGGGTTGTGTATCAGTTAAAGTCATTCTACAGAGTCGTACTTGTTTCGTAGGGATATCATACTCAGGCATAGCTTAAACACTTTTGAACATATGGGGCTGTCGAAAGTGACCTTATAGTCAACAAATATATATTATGGGTTGATCTGTCTTTCTCGGGTCTTTTTCAGAATTTGGCGTAGTGTGTATATCTGGTCGATGGCAGATTTGCCAGGTCTAAAGCCACATTGATATAGCCCAATTATCTTGTCGACTTTTAATTTAAATACGCTGAATAGAATTTTATAACCAATGGGAAAGAGACTTATTCCTTTATAGTTGGCACATACGGTTTTGTTTCTTTTTTGTGCATAGGACATAAAACACTGATGTTTCGGTTCTGGGGTATGCGTTCCTCTAGCCAGATTGTACAAACAAGCTGATGAAGCTGGCAACCCATCGGTTCCTGCTGCCTTGTTATTCTTAAGCCGAGTAACTGCTATTTTGACCTCATTCTGACTGGAAAGTATGCACTCAAAACCGTTTTCTGGGATTGGTTATGTGGTATTTTCATCGTTGTTATTATCAGCAGGCTTAAAAAATGGGGTTTCCGTCTTCTTAGCATACTTTCTGTATCAGTCACCAGATTACCTTCTTCATCTTTGCAGGAGAATGTGCTCATACCAAAGCCTTCAGTTTTGTAATAATCTTCTGGTAAAATTTTTGGGCTTCGTTCTGACTCCTGAACATCTCGATACGCCCACACTCATGTCATTGAAGATATACAGTACAAAGTATCCTTTATTATGCATAAAAAATTGGTTGAAATGTAGATATATGTATATTGAACTGAAAGTTAAATTTTTTTTTGCATTTTATAAACCATATATATGTACATATTTGGTCATATACCTTCAGTTTTCGGATCGAACTATATGGCCATACATGTTTGTATATGAATCAGTTTCACCTAGGTATATGTAACTTAACTATGGTAACACTTGTTGTGACGTTAATTTGTTTGGCTTAAGAGAAGAAGCCAGTATCCCAGTACTCAGTACGTATAATTAGTTTCATTTTAACCATTTACAAATTTTTTAACTTTAAAATTTATTTTTAATATCTTTTAATCAAAAATACTTACAAAAATAACTTGCCCTGAAGCTAAATTATTGTTTGATTATAACGTTTTTATATACCTTATGTTGTTATAGGGGTCCATACCAACATACATATCAGTTTGTCATTTCGTTTGTAATTTCCACAATATTTATTCACGACCCCATAAAATATGGATCGTTTTTAGTAGGGAAACCGATTTATTCATGTCAGTATGTTCACCTGTTCGGCCTGTTTTAATGGTTGCAACTTAAAATCAGCAAAACCAGTAAATACGGGCCGAAATATAAGCAAAAATCTGCGTTAACCCATTTTTAAAACAAATTCCTTGCACAATCCCGAAAATTTGCAAGAAGACTTTGACTAAGACCACTTATTCAGAGAATTTTTTTTGGGTAGAAGCACGAGGAGTGGTGCTTCCTTAACAAATTTTTTTCCAAACGCTATATCTGAGAAATTGCAACAACTATCAAACCTATTTAAAAGTAAAAAAATACCTTGTTGAATAGAAGCAAGAGTAATGGTAGTCCCCAAGCCAATTAACCAGTTTTTTTTTCTTTAAGTTTGATACGCTTTATCTAAAAGCCCTTTAAAGTTGCCGACTTCAAACCGGCTAAAAGCTAGTTCTAGTATGAAATCTATATTTTGGACAAAAAATTTGTGGAATTAAAGTACGCATGCAAACAGAACAATTTTTTTAAGTTTTCTATTTTAAATCCAGTCATAGCTTTCAACTTTAAATCCACCACAAAGTTGTATTATATTATTTACTCTTAGCGGAATCAATTGGCTGATTTTACAAAAAGGGCAATATGAAGGGAATATATCAGTCGGCACAACCGAATGAAGCGATAATAATTGTTTTCACAAATACGTATGAATCTTCGTTGTTTGTGCACAAACATACATAAGAAATAAGAGCACATTTTATAAGAATCGGCCCTTTAAAAAGAATTGAAAATCAATGTATCCATCGCTTTAACATTGGAGTACATGTACCTATAATAATTGTTAATTAAATTTTTATGCGAAAACGATATTAAGGTTTGTACAGAAAATTATTTTCATTGCTTTTTGAGGAAATAATTTTTTTTTTCTGTAAAAAAAATTTAAAAAAATATATAAAACAATAAAAAATCTAAAAACCGGCTAATATGAATTAAGTTATTGAACTTTAGTCTATAAACAATATCACAAGCTTTATGCCGGCTGTATTGAGATTTTTTCAAACTTCGTCAGTCAATCAACGCGTGGACACATGTTATTTAAGTTACAACACAAAAACGAAACATTTCAAGTGTTTTTGTTTAACAACACCGCTCTACACTTAATATTAAGTATCCCTTATGCATTTAAGTGACACTTGAAGAAAATCAAATTTATAAGATACGGACTAAGTAGTTGAATAAGTATTTAGTTTTAAAATTTTGTTTGTGTTTCGTTACAAAAGCATTTCTATAAGATTTTTTACAAACAAATTCTTCCGGTATGAATTGAAAATTAAATTAAATTAATTAAAAGAAATTAATAAGGTATTCTACAGGTAGCAAGCAAAAGTGCTAGATTTTTTAAAGAACAATTTGTTTCATCTACATCAGCTAAATATAATTTTAGGCCATAGTTCTTGCCGTTTTTAACGCATAAACGTTGGAAAAAATATTAATTTTTTACTAATGCTGAATCAATTGAATGAAAAAATTAATTTATGACAGTTTTTACACCATTATTTATCTGCATTTTTAGCTTAAGAAAAAGTGTTAACTAGCACTTAGCACCTTTCTGGAGAAATTTAGTGCTAAGCAAGAAAAATAATAATAAAAGTGGGAATCTATGGGTACCTTTTAACTATATGTCGCTTTTGCCAAGCAGGAGTTTTTCACCCTAAATTTAGGGTTGTATGTATGCATGTTTGTATTTTATAGCTGGCCGCACAGTAGATCGATTTTTTTGAAATTTTTACAGGGAGTTACTTTAACCCTTTCAATACTGACGGGACACATGTATCCCGTTGAGTGTTCTCATTTAACTAAAGCACAATTATTAATATATTCTTGTATGTTTTTGCATCCCATCAGTGTTTTGCATGTTCACGTATTATTATTTATTATTTGTGCCCGTTATTATACAAATTTGAACACAAAAAAGCTTTAAATTTATATTTGGAATTGGCGTGTGCCAGTTTAGTGGGTGTAAGATTGTGTTTTTTGTAAAATTACGAGTGATTTTATTTATGATTTATTGAAAAATTACGAAGTACGTTAATATCCATTCATATAAATAGTTACCAACTAAAAATTCAAAAAAATATTAAAAATAATTGGAAAAAAGTTGTATATGGGTCATATGTATCCCAGCAGTAACTTTCACTGGGCCACATACGTCCCAACAGTGTTGCATAACAACTAATTTATTTTTTTCTTATAATTAGTGAATGTTATCAAAAAAGAAAGCGCCAGGGAATCCTTGACGATGAAAATATTTGAAACTTATAGGAGAACCCCGGCTCTGAAAGTGACACTGATTTCGATGGGGACAACATTCTCGATACGTGATTCAAAACTGGATACACGTATGATATTGGGTTATATTGTGGAACAGAAACCGTTTCGTGCAATGGTACTCTTGGAGAACAAGTTGTAAAAAAACTGTGTTCCACTTCTTCAACTCATTTAACCCTTTTATGCTGTTCTTGGGTTTTTACTACCATTAATTTAGCTCAGAGATTTTGGCTAAGTTGCAGCAATTATGAGAAATAAGAAATTTCTACCAAATTTTGATGGTCTAAAACTAGAAAGAGGTTACTACATTTTTAAATTTAGCCGTTCTATTATTTGTAAATGACATGACACAAAGGAGGTTTTGTTAATCAGCAATTGCCATTCAGATGCCGTAGTTAACGTTAAAAGAGCCAACAAAAAAGGAGAGGCCATGGATGGCCTATGCCCTGAGGCCATGGATGGCCTATGCCCTGAGGCCATGGATGGCCTATGCCCTGAGGCCATTCCTTTTTACAACAAATACATGGACGGTATGGATCTTTCAGGTCAATTTTTATTATCCTGACAGAAAATCTGGAAAATGGTGGAATAGAGTTTTTCAAAAACCCCTTATGATTTGTGTTTCTAACGCTTGGATCTTTTTAAAGAAACTTGACATATACAAATACCATTAATTGAGTTTCTCGTTGAATTTGCAGATCAACTTCTTGCCTACGGAAAAGAGAAAGCGAAGGCTAAACGTCGTAATACAAAGTGGGCGTACTTCATTGCGATCCAAAACACTTTCAGCAGTCGGAGAACACCTTCCTTTTGAAGGAACAAAGTGTTGAGTTGCAGAAGCTGAGCAGATAAGAAAAACTAGCAACGTACGAAAATGATTTGCGTTTCTTATAATATTTCTTTGTGTAAGCTATGTTTTGCTACATATCATTCTAATTAACTCACATGTGTAATCACTATACATTTATACTTATTTCAATCAATTAATCAGTATATATGACATAATAAAGGATTTCAATTCCAACCCATTTTGTTTTGTTTTTCTCTAAATTTGTTACTGTTGGGAAGTATGTGTCCCACAGTCATTTACTAATGGGACACCCTTGTCCCAGGATATTGCTCTCTTCCTGATTATCCTTTGACTAAACGCAGCCAGCGGAACATAATTGAAGTCATAATCAACCAACCACATGAGAAATAGAGTGTGTATCCTCAAAAAAAAAATCCGTATTGAAAGGGTTAAGTCTGGAAGGAGCAATAGGTTTTCTTTTTTTGGAAATTATTGCTGCCGTGCCCAAACTTCGCCCATTTGTGTGGGAAGGTCAGGTTATAAATTGCGTAGAGCTAAATACATGAAATTTATAACTCGTGTTAAGTTTTCCATGTTTGTTTAAATACAGATACATTTTGAAAAACTGGGCTCGTAAAGGGATAAAAAGGGGCAAAAAGAGAAAACTCTTTAACCTACTATCTTCTGAAGTACATAAGATAAAAACAAAATTTTAAATGTTTTGCGTTTTCCTTAAGAAATCAACAGGCAGCAATTTGAATGGTTTAAAAATATATTGATTTTTAGGGGTTTTTTGAACCTTTAAAACCAATAAATTTAGGAACATAATATGAGTATGTTTTTAGGTCCTCTTTTATTTATTGAACCCTGAGGGAAAAAGGGTTCAAATTGTGTTTTGTTAGTTTTTGTAACTTTAAAACCAATGAAGAAAGAAACATAATTTCAATTGCATTTGTCAGGCTACCAAAATATGTTAATATGTTTTTGGTACATTTTTTCAATTTTGGCGCTTAGGGGTATTAAAGGGCTAGAAATATATTTTGGTACTTTTTTTAAAAAAACTTTTGCTAAATAAAGCTTTCTGAATATTTCCAAAACTATAAACCTTGCAAATTCCCAATTTTTATATGTTAATTAAATAGTAGGGCTGACTTATAATTTGCTGCAACTTATGTGGGGCGACCAGTAAGAATAAAACAAATATATAAATGCTTTTGTTTACATGTTTTTATAATTTTACTATGATTGGCGTAGCGAAGCACACCGGGGCTTAGCTTGTTTCTCATAAAAGTCAACTTCAGCTTAAAATGTGGTAAATATAAGGATTTTTTTTGTATTTTGAGAAATTTCAAAAGTTGTAAAAAAGAAAAAAAAATGAATGACTACTTTTTAGGGTTTTCTTTGTTTTAGGTCTAGTATAAATTTAGGGTAATATTTTTGGATTTAGGTTGACTTACTAAATTTGACTGGGGTGTGTTTTTTTCTTAAAAAAAAAAATGCAGAATAAACCTGTATTGTTGTTGTACTATTGTACTAAGAAAACTTTTTGTGTTTTTTACTCTGATTCCTTCGTTGGTACTTACTTGTGTAGTGTACATGTAAAACCCTATTAGCGATTGGACTCCAAGGACCAACTTGGCTGACGTTGATATTAATAGTTTATACGTAATGTGGGCGAAAACATCAAAATTGTCTCTAATTCAAAATAATAGAAATTGATAATAGCTCTCTTAGCTAATTTAATTTAAGGCTTATTTTATGTGTATAATATCATACCATTAAAAAAAATTAGTACCTAATGTCTATAAGTAACATGTAGCATGCTGCAAACAATTTTACTGAAATAGTTAAAATTTTTAAAATGAGAAACTAAGTAATGCTGAAGTTAAAAATAATTGTTTCAGGCTATACAAATTTGAGTATAAAAGTAATATTTCATAAGCACATTAATCTAAATCTATAAAGCCACTCAACCATTTAATCACTTAAATAAAAAGCTTTGTTACCAAACATTTATTTCACAATTACCTTTAGTTAAAAGTCGATTTAAATGAGACACATTTATGTTTTGTTGTACTTACACTACATTGATGACTTAATATAGAAAGGCCGTAACTGGATTTTATTATGTTACTTAACATTGTTAGAAAAAGACTTTACAAAATTTGTAAAATTGTGCATATAAAAATGTTAAAATACAATTTAAAATAAAAAAAAACAACAAATTTTATTTTTAATAAAAAGGAAACACAAAATTTACGATGAACTCAACATTTATTTGCTAGAATTAGCAAAAAAAACGCTTTAAATAAAGTTACGCCTTTACTCTATTAAGCCATTGACATACATAATGTCGAATCAAAAGTGTTGTACATATCGCCAACTTAAATTCAAAAGTATGTAAGTTTATATTTTATAAGCTCTTTTCTAGGGGTTTACACATGCAAATAACAGTGCAAAAAACACAATACATTTAAATTTTCTTCAATTTGCTCACTAACACGCTCAAACTTTTAGAAACATAATAATAGGCTGAATTCCAAAACGCAGTTTGCTTTGCATCACAGAATTTCAAGTTTTTCCTGAAAGCAAAGACGAGGTTTTTGATAATATCTTCTACTTTTAAATGAGTATTTACAGCTATATTAATGTCCTGGAAGCAAAAAACGTTGTCAAAATTGTAAGGAGTGTATAAGGAAAGAAGTTGAAAATTTGTATTGCAAAGCAAACTGCGTTTTGGAATCCAGCCATACGTGTGAAATAATTTTCTGAAAGTGCTTGCATGTGTAAATGCATAGTTAGAAGAGAAGCAAAAATTTGCATAAATTGAAGGGTTTTAATATTAAATATTAGATTTTACACGAATTTGCATAAGTGTGTTATTACTTTATTGGCTCCAAATCAAAATAAAAAACTTACTTTTCTTGGTTTTTTTTTTGCTAAAAACAGCTGTTGCCAGTTGCTTTGTCAGATGAAAATATTATAGGTTCTACTTAAAAACTTTTCAATTAGAATGACTTTTTCATATGTAGTTATTGCTCACAATTAATATTTTAACCGGTTCATACGACATGCATGCGTTTTGCACTTGAGGATTTGACAAGTCATATGTAAAACGCATCCCTTTTAAAAGTGCCTTAAGTAGCAATTTTAGAAGGCGAACATATATATTTTTTATTAAAATTAAGGAAAAAGATCATTTGTGGTTAGTTTTATGATAATCAATCACAAATTTATTTTTTTTTTAGGTAGCGATATGTACGCAAATGCATACATTATTGCCTTTAAATATTTCAATGTGTATTTCTGTACTTCTTTTAAGAAAAAAACATTTACCCTTGTTAATAAATAGAGCATCAATACATAAGACCTGTTAATACATTTACTTTGCGTTTTTTTTATCATTTTAAATTATTTAAAAGTTTCATATTAATACTTAAGTTACCAAAATTTTACGATTATGTTGAGTACACACACTAGGCACTTTTATGACAATATTTTGTGGCATCACATTTGAAATGGGTGCTTTGTGCCAGTAAGCTTTCCAATATTATTTTATGATATTTTAAAAATAAATAATCAAAGCAATTTAGATAAATATATGTAAATAAAAATATTATTGTAAAAAAATTAAAAAAAAGTAAAACATTTTAAATAAATTTTGTAGCTTAAAATGTAAACGTTTTGTGTGGCATTTATTTGATAAAAGATTTGATTTGCATGATCTAAAAAAACAAAAATACTGACGTAAAAAATATTAAACATGTAGCATACGCACTACTCATTAATATTTAAAAAAAATATATATTTAACGAATTCCTTTTAATAAATTTTTAGGTAGCATTGATTTTCTCTCATAAATATTATATTTTTGAACTTATTTCAATTCCATAATTTATTTCTTCTCTCTTATACACACATATAGGAAATGTACGCAGCAGAATGTAAGAGACATCCACCCAAAAATAAAAGTCAAAAGCTGATTTAACCATATCCTCCCCTGTCCGTCTGGCTGGGTTTCCTACTTATATATAAAATAATTTTCAATTTCAAAGGCCTTAACAACTGTATGAATTATTTTAAAAAAATTGAGAAGATTATGAGAAATCATTTGGCAAGAGAAAGCAAGCTGATCAGTAACCATAAATACAAGCCACAGTGGCATTTTTAACTACAAATATTCTACAGCAACTTGTTAAATTATTATCTCTATTTGACATCATTTTATAAATTTTTTATTTTGGTGACTTCATTAATATTTTGGGTTTTTATTGAATTTTTTATTTAGTTTTCATTTATCAGTTCTTTTATAACCACAACATTAATCTTTCTTATTTACATGTTTCAAAAGTTTTTTTAACCTTTTTTAATACCATTACAGAACTGTTGCCAAGTTAGTGGTTTTTACCCTAAATTTAGGGTTATTTTTTGCGCTTAGGGTGGTTTTTGGGCTCAACAAATGTTTAGAAGAAAATTTAGGGTGAACAAATTTCTAAAATTTTGAATTTTACAATGTATATAGTTGAATTATTTAGGAATTTTCAAATTTTTCAACTCTGTTTTGAATTTTTGTAGTAACAGCTACTACAACTTTGAATATCGTAAGAAAAACTTTGTACTTTACGAGATTTTAACAGAAAGTTTAAAAAATATACTTTAAAACCCAAATGACTACTTTAGAGGGTTTTTTGGCCCAGTGCAATCTTAGGGTATACAGTATATATGCATTTGGGATAACTTGTTAAATTTGACTTGGCAACACTGCATTACAGTCAAAATTTAGGGTAAATATTTTTGCATTTGGGATTACTTGTTGAATATAACTTGGCGACACTGCATTACAGTAACTAACCCTACAAGAAATTTGTGACCGAAACTAACACTAAAACATTTTCTTTCGGTCATTTGTGACCAATATTTCTATCACATGTGAAGGTGCGAGAGAGATGCAAGATCACACGTACACAAAGTTTCGGTCATTTTTTTCACATCGCCCTTAAGAAAATGATAGAAAATAATGACCGATTGACCGGTCATTTGTGTCGGTCATATGACCGGTCAAATGACCGTCACTGTTCTGGTAGGGTAAGCATATTAAGGCAGGTACGTAGTTCTTGCCTCCATTTTAAGCATTAAATACATTCCTCGCTACAGACTACCGAACACAACCAGTCAAAAATAGAATACACGCGTGCTTATGAGAATAATTTTTTTAATAGCTACAATGCAACACGACAACGGGTTGCTGTCAATGCTAATTTTGTGGCGTGGTCGAAATTAAACTAATTTCTATTTTTATACGCGACGTTTAACAGATTAGTGCTGCCAATACGGTAAGATGCAAATAATATAGCTTAAACAATACAAAAAGACTTTAGGTGGCACCACTGAAAGTCATATTGCTCATATGTTTATTTTGCAGTGGTAGTCTAGTAAATATTTCAGTAGCAGCCAGTCGGACACAAATTTAGCAAGCAACTTCTGTGTTCGTTCCTGTGTTCTTGTATCTTGAATGTGTTTAATGCATTAGGCTGCAATAGGAAGTGTGTGCTAAAAAATCTAACTGAAATTAAGGCACAAAAACCTTTAGGTTTTTGTAAACACTTCTTTAAAGAGGAATACGTTAGAAGCTTTTTACTGTATGTAATCGATTAGGAAGAAGGGGCAACAACATTTGTCCACGTTTTTATAATTTTTATTTCTATTCATTTACTAATTGCCTGTTTTTTAAATAAGAACTTATACCAGAGATTTTTAAAAAAAGCTTTAATGACTACACAGACATATGTATATTTTAAAGAAATTTAAATCATTTCAAAATATAAAAAAACTTAAAGATGTAAATAAATTATAAAAAAATCAATAACGTTATATCCATAGATGGCTTTGTAAATTAAGAATAAAATATTCTACAAAAAAAAAAAAAAAAACAAAAATATTGATGAAGTAACAGGAAAAAAGTCAGAGAACGTGCAAAAAAGAAACGGGCCATATTCATAAACAGTTTAAAGCAGGCTTTAAAATAAAAGTTGTCGTAAAATAGTAGTAATTGTTTTTAAAGTCTACCTTAAAATTAAAGTCTATTTTAAATCTTTAATAAATATTTCGTTTATTGTTAGCAAAATCTATTAAACGGCTACAAAGTAATTTTAGTGTAATGGGTACATTCTAAAAAAAAACTATTTTACTTGGAGCAAGGGGAATGGTAGTCCCCTAAAAAACACATTAATTTTATAAAATTTTCAATTTCAAAATTTTCGTTCTCGGAACGCTTCAAAGGCAGGCCACAAGCGTTCAATTTTTATTTACGAAAAGGCTCGTTATTTTTTCCGGCAAATTAACTGGAAGCTATGTTTCTTGGTTAATGATGGCAATGCTAATAAAATCTTTCAATCCGGTAAACAAAATCTCCAGCAGACGTCGGCCGAAATAATAGATTAATCAGGCTTGCAGAATTGCAGTCAGGTACAGAGAGAAAGCATTCAGTATTTAGCGTGATAACAAAAACGCCGACACTTATTCGCTACGCAAACAGGCGAAATCTTCCTGTACCAAACTGCTCAGAGGTGAGAAGGCTCTTTCGAACAGTGTCTCCGTGCAAAGCTTCTTGTTGCCTCCAAAGGCAGTAAGAGCTTCTGGTCTTTTAAGAAATGAGATATGAGTCACTGATCCGGTTAATAAAACTAACTTTTTGGCTTGCGTTAAATCCTCAAGTCTGTGGCGTTTTGCAATGATACTGCAGTTGAAGGAAAACATGAGAGTTACATTGCTCAACGATTTATCAGCTCAAAATTTCTCCAAACAATTGCTGACTATCGGTAATGGCCGTATTCCCGTCGACGAATCAAATGAATTGATTTCGTTTTCTCAGAATTTTTGAAATTTTGTATCGTTTAAAGAAGAGCTCATCCAGAAAGTATTCCCCAACATAATTGCTAATGGGAAAAATTATGACTGGTTGAGTGAACGGGCAATTTTAGCAACTAAAAATATAGATGTGGATGATTTAAACTATTTAGTTCAGAATCAAATCGCTGGTACTCTGCATTCTTTTAAATCTCTTGATTGTGTAACAAACGAAGATGAAGCCGCCAACTATTCAACTGAAGTTTTAAGCTCCTTGGCTTACCACCGCACAGCTTACAACTAAAGGTAGGCTCGGTAGTTATCGTGCTTCAAAATTTAAACCAACCAAAACTTTGCAATGGAACGCGTTTGGTAATAACAAAACTGATAGTCCATGTTATTCACGCAATTATATTTAGAGGAAAATTCAAAGGTGAAGAAGTTCTCATTCCGAGAATTCCGACAAGTTTAAGCGAACTCAATTTGCTATTCGTCTTGCATTCGCAATGACGATTAACAAATCACAAGGACATTCCTTGAGTATTTGTGGTCTTAATTTAGAGAATTCATGTTTTTCTAATGGCCAACTATACATTGCATGTTTACGTGTGGGCAAACCATCTACTTTATTTGTACTTTCACCTGATAACAAAACAAAACAATGTACTGCACTGAAGGAAATTAACCTAAACATAACCCATGCATGAAAATACAGGGCTTCCTTATTTTTGTAATCTTTTTGAATTTTTGTTTTCCTTATAAATATATTCCAATAAACTATTTGACTAAATAAGCTTTGTACTCTTTTTAAAAAATCCATATATTCAATAATTGTTAGGTGGTACGAAGTTCACCGGGTCAGCTAGTTTTAAATAGATTTTCAGTTGATTTTACGTTAATAATTTTTTGAGTGTACTTATAAATATAATAATTTTTAGTTTCAAAGGTCTTAAAAACTGTATAAATTTTTTTAAAAAATTGAGAAGATTATGAGAAATCATTTGGCGGGAGAAAGCAAGCTGATCAGTAACCATAAATACAAGCCACAGTGGCATTTTTAACCACAAATAATCTACAGCAACTTGTTGCATTATTATCTCTATTTGACATCATTTTATAAATTTTTAATTTTTGTGACTTCATTAATATTTTGGGTTTTTATTGAATATTTTGTTTAGTTTTCATTTATCAGTTCTTTTATAATCACAATATTAATCTTTCTTATTTACATGTTTCAAAAGTTTTTTTAACCTTTTTTAATACCATTACAGAACTGTTGCCAAGTTAGTGGTTTTTACCCTAAATTTAGGGTTATTTTTTGCGCTTAAAAATTGTTTAGAAAGAATTTGAGGGTCAATAAAATTCTAAAAATTTTGAATTTTACAATGTTTATAGTTGAATTATTTAGGAATTTTAAAATTTTTGAACTCTCTTTTGAATTTTTGTAGTAACAGTTACATATGTATACATATATAATTTATTATAAAATTCAACTACAGCTTTAAATATGGTAAAAAAAGAAAACTTTGTACTTTCCGAGATTTTAAATGAAAAAATACTATTCAACTAAAAATTCTTAAGACAAAATTAAAATCTCAAGGAGTAAAATCTTTGTTAAATTAGTTTTATTTTTTTTTATTAAAAAAAATTATACAAATTTTTGTATTCGCAAAGCTGGACAAATGCATTTAAATCTCATCAACTAATATTTATTTTTATGAATATTTTAACTCTAAATATCCAAACCATGGCAGTTAATAATTTATTAGGCCTTCTGAACAATACTTCAGCAGCAATTATTCACAAAACACTCTAGTTCAATGATGACTGATGATGCGTGTCAGCATCGTCAGTTTGTTGTGGACCGAAAATAAATTTTAACATAATTTATAGCATAATTTAAACCTGTTAAGCTCATGCTTGTGTATATCGTCACCTAAAATGCAAAACAATGTAAACGTTGCTAAAAAAGCAAAAAGCTTTATTATATGAAAATAATTTTAAAAATTTAGATTCACTTGAAATAAAAAAATGTATATAATTTGAATAAAAAAATCAGATTTTTATGAACAACATTATGCTTTGATTTGCGTTAGTTTTCAGAATAAAATCAACCACTTGAAAATACGTTATTTTTAATTTAAAATAAAATTTACTTGTTTTCTATAGCATTAAAAGATGTTTTGTACAAATATGCAAAATCATGAAATGAGTTTAACATTTAAGGTGACGATATGTTTATACGTATTTACGTATGTATATTTCTGCATTATTTACATTACAATACATAGTTACAAAATAAATAATAAAGCATACATAAATTTATTATAGATCAAATTCGTTTTAAACGTAAACCAAATTGCTAAACATTATACGAACAAATGCAAGTATTGTAATAATTACTTTAATAAAGCTAAACAATAAGTTGTAAATTTTGTAATAACTAGTCGATAAGAATCTCTGTCGGGATTTCCTTAATCCCAGTTAATGAAATATAAACTAAATGCTAACAGATTTATGTTAATGTTTTAAATTTTAATTGAAGGCGTATTTATCATTTACATTAAAAATATTTTTTTCTTACATATATTGTTAGATCGAATCGTTTGAGGAAACATAGACACTTATACATATGTATGAATGTTAGTTTGCGTATAGTATCACCACAAAGCAGCGATGCCAACTTAGCTATTTTAGAGCTAGATTTAGCTCTTTTTAACTGCTTCTAACTCGAAAATTTTCCCTTTAGCTCTTTTTTAAAAAAAGGAGCTAACACAGCTCTTTTCAACTGTGAAAACGGCACGTTTGGCACTTTTTGAATTTTACCCTATTGTTTCGCCTTTGTGGCATTTACGGAACACACAAACTTATTCACTGATTTATTTCATTTTATACAAATCTTGAGAAATTAAATCATTATACCGACAGATGACTATGATTATATAGCTGGAAAATTTGAATCTTCAATAAATAACAACTGTTATCTAGGATATAACTATGAGAAGGCATGCGAAAATGTTAATATAACTGCATCAGATAAACATATCGTTATACGTTATTTAATACAGTTAATAAAAACTCTAATTTATGAAATTAGAGAGAAGCTTCCAACAAATTTTAAGATGGTAGAATAAATTTAGGCATTTAGCGTAACAGATGTTTTTTTGTAGGATTTAGAAAATACTTTATGTGTTATAAAAGAATTTGAAGATGATTTAAACAAGTTGAAGAGCTCTTAAATTGCTTAAAAAATTGTACCAGTGGAAAAATTTTGATAGAACCGACTAATTTTGGATTGAAGTGCATCATTGGTTGTTTTAAAAATACTATCGTATCGAATAAAATAAGAAACCGCATGGCTTTGAATACGGTTAATAATTCAATTCATATAAAATATGGTTTACAAAAGTGTAGCACCTGCTGTTAAAACTACGAGTTACCAGCAAGCGTATTTGAAAAAATAAATTCAATTGAAACAAATAATATATGAAAATACTTTTTTTTACTTATTTGTATGTAAATTTGTATGATCATATTGTTAAAGTTGATAAAAATTTGTATCAAGTGCCGTTGTAAAATAATTTTATTTAATATTATTATTTTTTCTATTATTTTTATTTTGTAAAAAAATCTTGAAGTACAAATTAAATAATAAATACATTCATAGATTTAAAACGGAAAAAACATCAATTTTCTAATTTAGCTCCTTTTAGCTCTGAGCTGTTGGCATCACTGCCACAAAGTTCCTTTTTATACCCACATCCAGCGTTGCCAGAAGCTTTGAGAATAAAATCATCATTTCGTAAAAATTAAATTATATACATATTAAGGAAAAAATCTTCACATCTTTTTTATTGAAAAATTTAATTATTATTATTAATATGCATATAAACAAAATTCTCTTTGATGCACAGTTCTGAAATTTTTACCAAAATTCTTCACAGCTGAGATTATCTAGAGCTGGCAAATTATCCTTAGAGTTGCCAAATGAAAATTCGTTTTCTTACCTCGTCATTGAAATTTTAAATATTCTTTTCAATAAACCTATCAAATAAGGATCTTTCCTACCTCTAAATTAAAAAGGGCCAATTCATAGATAGACTTCTTCGTTTTGTAAAAAAATTTTTATTTTCCAAATCAAGGCTATTATTAAAATTCATAATACATGGTACTCGTTGGTTTTATAAGATTTTCTAAAATGTAAGAATTTAAGGTGCTTCCACATGGTAGTTAAATTACACACAAAGTTCTTAAACTTTTCTACATGTTTTTACTCTTTTTATTAGTTAAACTAAAAAGATTACATCGGCATCCAGCCAGCCGGATGACCGCACAAACATCGTTATGTCGACTTTTCGGGTGACTTTCGTTTGATTGGAGTTTGTAAAGGTGAATTTCTTACTCTTGTTTAAAATACAAGAACACAAACATTATATCCCTACCACCAAGGTCACGTGGATATATAACGCTCAAACGTTCCGATGTTTAAACAACTTTGATGCTAATATCTTGTACACTTTGTTACATACAACTATAAAAGCCTGTTGTTTGCAAGGGCCAGAGGTACTCTACAGCTTTTCGATCAACATTATAAGTCGCGCATTTTTATATACAACCCTGATATTTTTTTTAAATTAAGCCTGCAAAAATATTACATACAGCCTTGTTATATTGACCAAACGATATGTAAAGTATATAAAACCAATAAATAACAAGCTGGAACAAACCTTTACTGATTTTTTTTTAATTTACTGTTGTAAACAAATTATGTATTTCCACGTACTTTCAAATAGCTCAATACAAAAAGCCATTATTTCTAAATATAAAAAATCATCATTTGAGAAAAAAATCATCAAATCATATTTTTGGCAAAAAATCATCAAAAATATAATTAAATCATCATTCTGGCAACGCTGCCATCACATCACATACGTGGTAGGGGTATTATGCGTTTGTGCAGATGTTTGTAACACAACAAAAGTAATGGTCTGAGGCCCCACCTTCAAGTATACCGATTAACTCATAATCAATTTCAGAGTCGACTTAAACTTGCCCATCCGTCCGTCTGGCTTAATATCCATGTATTCTTGTGAAAACGCTACAGGTCGTAATTTTAAAGATATTTTGATAAAATCAAAAAATAAAGATCGATGCATTTTGTGGCCTCTTTACAAATGCCCTCCTAAAATAAGCATTTTGGGTTATAACTGACTCGAATATTAGTTTATCTTCACAAAATTTTGTACATGTGTCTTACTTTATGCCACTAATTAGTATACTGAGAAAAAATTAATCTGGCTACAAGATTTTGGTTTAAGTAATTTGTGTAACGTAAGTAAGATATTGCGAGTATTCCGACTTTTATTCCCATAGCCTCATTTGCGAGTTGAGCGAGTTTGCCTGTTTGTGATAGCCTTCTCACATTCTATATACCCACATTCCCAGAAATATCGCTCATCTCTAGTATGTAGTTGAGTACATTATGGTTCAGTCATATCAGTTGTAAAAACCTATTTGTTTGCTTTCCCCCTTTAAAGTTCTTTACACAGAAAGGAAAAACATATTCTAAAATCAAAATTTTTATTCTTAAATTTATCCAAAATCGTAGTTTAAAAATTTTAGTACGATTCGTACTTAGTTTTCCTAAATCAAGTATTTTCGGGAATACTTCAGAAAACTAAAAGGAAAAATCAAGGCTTGCTTTATATAAAAATATATTGGGTTATTTTGTGTGTATGAAAATATGCGAAACTTTCCTTGCACTTAACTTTATTAAAAAACCTTTCTTGACTGAAGCAATTTTTAAAAGGTTTACGAAAATTGATTTTATTTCATAAAAATTATATATTTGAACATACTACATATTTAATTTTTGTGATAATAAGCGTATTATACGGATAAATTTAATGTACATATTTTTAAGGTCGCAGGTGACAGTAATTTGAGTTATTAGTCTCTGTCATATGTTGACCTTTACCGCCTTTACCGCTGTAAAAAGGTTTTAATGTGTGGTCTTTAATTTTGAAATAACATGCATTTTAACATATAATATAATTTTTAATAACGATTAAATCAATGAAAGAAGATTTTGTTCATGCTAAGCTGACATCAAATTAATTAAGAATTTAAAAATCAATGAATCTATACATCAAATATCTACAGCTTATGGAAAATATTTCAAAATGTTTTTTTCCAAACAGCGTGTTTTGTTTTTATTGAAACTCAGATATACATATATACATAAGTATGTATGTACAACTGTAATAATAAAAATTTAGTATTTCTTTTCAATGCACCCGGTACACTTTTTAATTCAATTGGCACTTGAGTCGGTTGTTGTCCATATCGAGCCTTGTCAAATAATTAGTTTGGCAGTTTTCAAATTGGCTAGTAAGTAGGGTTTTTCCCCGGGAGTTTCCGTCCCGGAAATCCGTCAATTTTCATTTCCCGATTTTCCGGGAATCCCGGGACATACAAGACCTCGCACTTCAAGTATTTTCGTAGCATATTCACAATTTTTTTTTTACTCTTTCCTTATTTTTGGTTTATAAAACATTAAATACTAACCCCCATATTCATAAAAAAATAAAATATGGTAATTAAGGGCTTATTTGAGAGATGTCTATGCGAATTGTCAAATAATCCTTTAATAAGCCCACTATAATTATTATAAATACGAGCGTAAATATAAAACAAAATCGGGTTTTTGCCTAACGAAGACTTTACCGCTGGCGTCATTCTACAGTGGTTAAAATTTATTTATAATTGCAATCAGGGTACAGTCGAACAGGTAATACCAAGAGCACAGCTGACTATAATAAATTTGACTTTCGTACTTTTAAAATGTACATGTAGTTTTGTATGAAATTTTTAATTTTTTTTTTTAAATCCACCGTTCAAACACAAAGAGTAAATTCAGAGGGAAAGTTTATGAATTCACCTTGATTACCTGGTTATGTGTACCCTGGACTGAATTGTTAAGTTTTACTTTGATCTCTCTATATATTTCTTTTTTGAATGTTTTTTATATGTATGTATTAACTTATTTAAAATTAAAAACAGTTTTTTATTAGTACAACCTGTAAATAATTCTTCATTTGAAGAGCGGGATTCCCGGAAAATTAATTTTTGATTTAGCGTTTCCCGGGAAGCAAAAAAGTCCGGGAAAAAACCCCTACTAGTAAGTCTTTTAATTCGATTAAAGTGTGTGTTCGAGTTTCCTGATCAGCTATTAAAATTCATGTTAAAAATATAAATTGAAAAGTTGAAAGAAAATCTTTAAATTCAGTTTATGAAATGTGTGACGAAAAACCAAATCTATTGAAAGACTCAATTGACAATTAAATTGAAATGTGTATTGGGTGCATAATACTTAAAAATTCAAAATGGTATTAAAATTTAACATAAATTAATTCTTTTTCAATATTACTGGGGAATTCAGAAATTTGTTCCCAAAAATTAATCCCAATTACTATCTCTACTCTACTCTACTTTTAGCAAATATTGTTGTGGGCTGTTAAAGTATTTTAAAATCATGTGGATCTGAACATAAAAAGATTATGAAACTGTAATATATAAGAAAAAATAATAATAATATATAAGAATAGAAATATTTTCAAGAGGATCACAAAACAGAAAAGTATAAAAACAATTATATTTAGGGGACTCACAAGGTGATCTATTGTGTCCTTTTGTCACAATGTTATAAAATTTCACAATGGTTTAAAAACCTTCACCAACTATTAGACACTCGGCGCAGGTGTATGTGGGGTTGTTATGACAATTTAATAAACATACCATACGACGTAGTATTTTTTTAGAACTATTTTTGTATGAAAGACAACAACAATGTTTTCAAAACATTGTGAAATTTTATAACATTATAACAATAGGACATAATAGGACATTTTGTGAATCCCCTAAATATTTTAACACGTTCTTGAAAACAATTAAGTTGCAGACGTATAGTACGTTATTTGATTTTTATTATTATGTAATCTAAAATACAAAAATACCATGCTTACACTTTATTGTGCAATTTTAAATAAATAAGATTTCCTTACTTCTGTTACTGATAATTTGAGTTGTTTGGCATGTTTACTGTATGATGACGTTCAGTTTTATTTGATTTTTGTTCGTGACATTTTAATTGATTTGATATTTTAAAGTGAAAACTAAAAAAAAGACATTTCCTTAACTTTTCCAATACACATAAATTATTTTCGGATGGAATTTAAAATTGATTTAAATTCTAGGGCCATGGAGGCATCACAGGGACAGGGAAGTGTAGGAAAAAATTCACACAAGATTTTTTTATTGATTTAAAAAATATTAATAAACACATATGTATGTATGTACCGAGTTATTTTCTGTGCTAACATGAATATTTGCATGCAATTCGGAAGAAATACTTATATTTTTTTGATGATTTTTTTTATTATTTTTTTTCCAGTATATGATGCATCAGTTCGAGATCCAGTCGGAATTGAGAGTGGAATATTGTATCACTTTGGCCATTATGATCAATGTCTACATACGTACAAGTCTCAGTCGAAAGATTTGCTGTTCAAACAAAGACCATTTGAGCCAAAGTATTGTTTGGTGGATGTTCAAATTGAAGGTCTAACAGGTCTACAGTCTGGTTATCGCAATAAGCAGGTATGTTAAAAATCGAAATAAATATATCCTTCACCTTAGTATACCCTGGTACAATGTTAATAAATCATTGACTTTTTCAAATATTCATAATCAGCTAGGTTCTTGATATTACCTGTACCAGTGTTCCCTGCCCTTCACATAGTGATAAGCGTCTACATATAGTTCTAATCGCAGTCTATATCTGCTCAAACAACTGTTTATGTCGTAGCGTTGTATAGTAGTAAGGTTAAAATAAGTGCCCTGTTCTTAAATTGTTTGATTAGCGCAAAATTACATCTATGCCATTCGTTTTACTTAAGGCGATATCGAAGTAAAGGAATTCCGCTACTACCTGGAAGTTGAAAGTTTACAAATTGCCCCAATCCCGTGGATATTAAAAAAACCACAAAATCAATTAATCGACCTAGAAATAAAGCCCAAAGTCCCCGCGCCTGGCAGAAAGCTAAAGCCAAGCCGGCGGTTTAGTTTATCTAGAGTTCGCAACACTGTTTATCGAGAGAACAATTTCACGTTAGTAAAATCTTATTTATGGATACAAAACTTTTTCGCATTCTACATATTTTAATTGCGAGTTTTTTAATTTTTTGGGAGTTATTTTATTACTGTTAGGAGTTATTTCATTTCTGTTGGAACTTATTTCATTTAAAGTATATTTATTTTTTAATTGGGGGTTACATAAATTATTTATCATTTATTAGTGACCAAATTAAAGTTAATTAATGTTAATATGTGTAAGTGCATGAAAGTATGAAAAATTAACAAAAGCGTGGAACTATTTTCTCTAATAAAATAATGTGAAAAATAATTAAAATCAATAATAGTTTAATTTCAAAATTATACCCCGACATTTTGACTTAAAAAAATTAAATAGCAGTTTAAAAAATTAAAAGCCCACTTTTCCAAAGCAAATTATATTTTAAAGTAGACCATTAAAACAATTTAAATACGCAGAGATCACTTTTAAGCGATAAAACTTAGAGTACTTCTGTATAATTAAACATTTAAAAATTAAATTGAGACTATTAATAAAATAATAAAAATTTTTAAAAACAGTTCAGGTTCTTGTATTATATATTCGTTTTGAAAACAGCTATTAACCAATTATTCTTTAAAAGACTACTTATTTTTAATAACGCGAAACTTTGATCTAATTTCTTCTTTTATTATGGGGTGTTTAACTTTAAGCTACGGGATTAACAAAATATGGCGTATTTTTTGAATACGGCTTTTGTCTTTAAAAGGATGTATACTTGTCATATATTATCACTTTTTTTTAAATTATAGCGTGAATAACAAAGTTTGTTTTTTTCATATCTAAAAAAAAAACAAGCGCAACATGTGAAAAGCTTCAAGCCAAAAAAGATAGGACACCCAAATTCTAAAACATTATTCCATGAAAATTGTTTTTAAACTCAATTAAAGCTATTTAAGTCATTGGGAGCTTCTTAACCAGATATTACAAAGCATTTGCAAGCATCGAATTATTACATGTGCAAAAAAGTGGATGCATTACGATGCATTTGAAACATAAAAGATCGTATATGAAGCCAAGCAAATCAGCCTAACAGACATTAAAAAAATATTTGTTGTGTGCTAAGATAATTCTCTTCTCTGTATGCAATGAGTTGAGAAGATTCTTCTTGTTTAATATGGCTACTGGAATATGGGTTGTATCGAATGCAACTGTTTCGGAAAATTTACTGAGAAGCGACCAGTTATGCGGTCGTAATAAAACTTTAATATTTATCACAAATTTCTATTTTTTTTTCTTATTCTGGCTTTTGTTCATTATTTAATTTCTTTTTATTAAAAGAAATTCATATTTTTCCGTTAATGTTGAAAGAAACTTTTATTTAAAAAAAGTTGGGCTTTTTTACCGATACTAGCCAAGTTGAATGCATTTTCGAAAGCAGTAAGGCAATTTCATCATCAGTACCATGATACAACTGATCAAATAATCTCGTCCCTGCAACAACTACAAATTAGTACCAACGTGTCAAACAAAAGCTCATAGAAAAAAAAAACGATTAGTAATAATTTTTGTTGTTTTATTTTCAAAGGGAGAGCATAATTTTGACATCTTGGCACTAATCAGCTGGGCCGACGAGACTACCTGGTTCTTTGTATCATGATCAGTACTCTTTAAACGGTAGCAGTGTCTTTTAGCTGCAAACATCATCTATTAAACTTATGTACATGTTAACCAGAAAGGAAAACTGAATATCTTTTTCCATTTTTTTTTATTTTGTAAGTTAGGACGAAGTTTACTTTTCCATATACACTATACTTTTTTGTATTAAAGTCCATTTGACAACACTTGCTTAACGGTTAAGCATCATCCATCTCTCAGATGGAATGAAACGCTCAAGGTATACTTATCAGCTGACTTCAATTTCCGCCATATGTTTTCCAACTTAGCTTGGCAAATTTTTATGTTCTATAATGGTTGAGTATACTGTATGTGTGATTGCAACATTTTTGACAACCAAGCTGGAATTGAGCAACAACAAAATACATGGTTAATTTTTACAGGAAGTTGTTGTTTTAGGAACGAGGTCACCTTATTATTCCGCCATGATTGTATATTATACAATAGCGGGTAAATCAGTGATGAAAAATGAGAAATGTGATCATTCATTTTCAAATGAAAATAAATTGTGCCTAAATCTGGATTTCAGAACCGGCGCAAGAATGTCAATTTTTTTACTAAAAAATTATCAAATAGTTTACGTATGTACTTAATATATAACTTTTTTCAAATAAGAGAAACAATTAAACCAATAAAAACAAAATTAAAATGAAACAAAAGTTTTTAGTACAGTGGGAAGAAGCGATTAACAAAAAATCACTTATAATTGCAAAAAATAAAAAAAATTCATTAAAAATATCTTCAGGTAATTAGTAAAGCAAATAATAATAAGGCTAAACAATAATTACTTGTAATTGTTTATATTAATATTTATACACTTAATAGATTATACGTATTAAACTTTAAGTATTTGTTAAGCAAACAATATTGTCTTTTATTACATTTATATTAGAGGTCTGCAGCGGATAAGATTTCAAATAACTTAACAAATTTGAAGAAATCTGAAATAAAAACGTTGTCAAGTAACAGCGAATACCTAGTTAACGATTTTAATGACTATGACGTTAATAGAAGAAAAAACTTATTACTGAACGGCACTACTAATAAGAGTTCATTCTTTAAAATACTCAAATATACAACAAGTTCAAGTATATTCGTGCAGCTGTCTAGCTTATACATAAGTTTATGTACATTATTACGTGCATATCGTCGTTGTAAATTATTGGATTTCAACTGCAGAAACGAAGAAATGTTTCCAAAACTATTTTTTATACCCTGCACATAAGTGGCAATGATAAGTGATAAGTTTGTCATTCCGTTTGTAATTTCTTGATTATCCATTTGCGACCCCATAAAGTATATATATTTTGGATCCTTATAGATAGGGAATTCGGTTTAGCCATGGCTATTTGTCCGTGTTATGGTTAAAACTTTCTGAAGCCCCCAGATGTCGCATAGACACGTAAGTGGTATCAAACTATCAGTTATATCTGCGAAAAAATCGCTACGGAAATCCATAAAATAGCCTGATAACTGACCGAGATATAAGCCAAAAACCAAGACTACCTCTCTTTACTTCTCTAAAATTTGTGCATAAAAACCTTTTACAACTGACCCGGAGTTGCCCCGTACAATGTGCAATGCTAAACCGATTTCGACTAATTTTTCCCTACGAACATTTTTTGTAACATACTTACACCCTATCTCCCCCCTAGCAGGGTTGCCATACAAAGTTTAATTTTTTTAATCACTCAAACAGCTTCCAGGGTTCTCCTACAGAGGTAAAATGTAAGACCGAATCGATTTAATTTGTAATCCTAAACATTTTTGTGGAACATACTTACCCTCTATTTCCAGCCCGTAACATGGTTGCCATACAAAATTTGAAAAAAAACCTGTTAAAACCCCTACAACTTCTCCGGAGCTGCCCCTACAGGAATGAAATATATAGCAGTGTTCCCTTTCAAACCTATTCCTAGAAAATACTTACCCCCTATCTCTATCACCTAAGGGGGTTGCAATACAAAATTTTAAAAAATTAGAGTAAAAGTCCCTACAAAATTTAAAAAAAAAAAAATTAGGGTAAAAGCCCCTACAGCTGCCCTAATCACCCTAAGAGGGTTAAAATATGACATAAATAAAAAAAACGGATAAAAATAAAAAAAAGTTCGGGGTTTCGAAAGTCCAATGTATACCCTTAAGTTTCTTAAACTTTTCCTGGTAACATGACAGCGTTTTGTAATTATATAAATGAGGTTTGCCAAAAAAACCAATTTGTCATATAAAACACAATAACTTTCGAACAGCGATATGTATAAATGCATTCCATTGTAAATGTGTTATTAAAACGTTGTAAGCATTTAAATAACTTGTGTATACATATACATCTTGACTTGTTGCAAATTTTGTTTTAACAAAAATAAAATCACAATAATTCTATTTGTTTTTTTATTTATTTTTAATTAATTTTTTTCGTCTTCCCTCTCTCTCTCTCTTGCATATCATCACAACAAGCCAACGGTATTAACAAGCTATTGGGGCGTATGCGTACCAGCTTCATGTAGTGGTAATGATGTTGCAATATTTTTGCAACATACCTTGCAGCGCAATGTGACGGTCAACGACAAAATGTGCCAATACATTAGTGACGGTAGCGGGCATAAAATCCATATAACTGAAGGCATGTTCATTTATGCGTAAGTCTTAGTTATTGAAACTTTAATTAAAATAAAATTTAGTTTAAGGTTTTGATTAATAAATAATACGATTTTGTGTTATTTCTTGTAGTCAAGTAATACTTCTTGTATGCATTTGTTTTGTTATTATTAAGCAATATCAATTAACGACTAATAACTTGTTATTTATTTTTGCTTTATTTTCAGCTTGTTTATTTTATTCTTTATATTCTTGGCAATTTTGAGCACATTATATCATATTTATTTGATAAGTTCAGAACGAAACGAGGAAAATGTTACTAAAACTTTGGCACGTAATGAAATCATAAATATCGCTTTGTTATCTTTCTCAGTAATTGGTAAGAATTAATGTTATTAATATATGTTTTTTAAGTTTTACATCATAAATGCATATGTTTTAAGTGCTTCCAGAGGGGAAAAGTGTGAGATAATAATTAAATGATAATACTAAAGTTAAATAACAAGTTATTAATAAAACATGTCGTTTAAAACGAAATTCTTTGCTTTGTTAGATTAAAAGAGAAAAAGTTTATTAAGAAATAACTTTTAAAATACGTACGTAATGTGATATTTTTAGAGTATTTATTTTTTTAATTATCAAAGAATTACTAGAATATAAATTTAAAGAAAACAGAAGCTGAACAAAATGCATGCCCTGGTCATAAAGAGAAGCTCTTACAGCTTTTAAGGTTAATTTATACGTGACTTAACCATATCACAGTAAACAGCTGTTCGAGCCAAACTTATGGGCAACACTGTATTTGATTATAGGTGACTTACCATTACGCCATAACCAATTGAGTTTTGGTTTTTATAGCAACGGTTATGGTTATGTCGTTATGGTAAGTCACATATAATTGAACCCTAATGTGCTTTAGTATTTGAATTGTTATTAAATATTTATTCCAATACAAATCTATTGTTTTTTTCATCCCATATTTAAAACCAAATACGTGCATAAAAAAACCCAATGCAACAATTTTGTAGTTTTTATTTTCGTAATATATACGGAAGTTTCGTTGAAATTACGTACAATTTTAGTAATACAATTTTATACACACAAAAAATTATCTAAGAAAACTTTACTTAAATCAAGCCATAGGCGGTGTCACAAGTACGGTGAGTACGGTTTTTCTGAAATCAAGTACGAAATTTCTTACTCCAAGTAAAATTTTTCAAGTACGAATTTCTTACTTTTAGCCACAATTAAGCCAAAAAAGGATTGATTTAAGTTCGGAACCGTACTTGATGTTAGCCAAAAAGATTGATTTAAGCCGTAAACGGGATTAATTTCGAAAATTAAATGTCATTTTTTTGACTTAAAGAAAAAGAATTTAATTTATATTTCATTTTCATGTTATAGATACTTAAAATTTATAATTTAAAAATTTCATTTTTTGTACTTACCGAAGCTGAGATTCGAACCAGGGATTTCTGCACTGCAGCACAAGCGCGTTACCTCTAGGCCACCGAGACACTTTGTTTTCAAATGTAAAATAATATATCAAAACAACAAGCTTTTTTCTGCTTGATTTGTTAAAGCAATCCGAATATGCTTGATTTAAGAAAATGTAAGTAAGGATCGTACTTAAAAATTTCAAGAACGATTTTGGATAAATTCAAAAATAAAATTCTTGATCTTAGAAAGCGAGTTTTCTTTCTGTGTATTTTACAAAAGTAACGAAAGGTTTTAATCAATTTTAAACCATTTTTCAAAGAACGAGATACGAAAAAAGTCCTTAGTTTTAATTTAACAGGAATTAGGATACAGGAATTAAAAAAGCATATCTAAAAGATCTTAACCCAAAAAAAATTTTATAAATCAGTTTTATATATGCCAATTTTGAGTTATGACACTATTAAGGAAGGTTGGTGGCATACACGGAAAAATCATGTAAATTACGTATTTGTTACTGTCGCTGATAAATTTTTTTTATTCGTTAATAAAAATTAAAATAATTTCACCTTTTCTGATAAATATCATAAACCATTTATATTTTGCATATTAACTTGAAAAGAAAAAATTTAAAAAAAAAACAATAAAAATCTGGTTCGATTTATACAAATTTTTGACCTCAAATAATTGTGTCGTTAAGCTAAACAGAACTGATTTTTAAAAATTTAAATCCGGTCTTTTACCAATTATTTGTAATTAAATCATTTCAGTTAAGATTTAAATAACAATTAAGAAATTTGTTGATCATTAATTTCTCTTTAAGATAAGATCCACGTTGTCATAATATCAATATTAAGCACGTGAGCTTAATGTGTTTGTAGATGTAGTTAAAATAATAATTAATTTATTACTTCCCCATTATTCTATGTATAACATTGTATTGCCAAATTAAATGGATGTGTTATGAAGTATTTCTCGTAAGAGTTTCTTTTTCTAAAATCCCATTCTTGAGACTAAAACAGCTACAAGATCCTTTATTTTATTTATTTGGCAGATCACGATTGTTCCAAGTACAATTAAACCACATAATTATATCAGTTTGCCATTCCGTTTGTAGTTTCTACAATATTCGTTTGAGATCCCATTAACTAAATATATTCTGGTGGCTAATAGATAGGAAAGCCGAATCCTAATAAATTTTTTTATTTAAAACCAATTAAAAAAAATCCTTTTAAGATCGACTTGGTTAACAGAACAGGCAGGATTATCGTGGAGTGCCGACACACACAGTCGGAAGTAAGGTGCTCCTGAAGATGTTTTCATTTCTTTATTAAAAATTTTATTCTTTTTGCCTGCAACTGTGAGGGTTCGACTTTTCTAAATATTTGTGGTGTAATTTGTGACAAAGCTACACATACATCTTTTATATGTGTTTAATAATAAATTATTACATCTCAAGGCGCGAATCATATTAACAATTGGTTCGCCATTTTTTATGCCTGTAAAAAAACAAAATTTTGTTTGTACGTTTAATTAGGATTGTACAGGGTGTCTGGTGGCAGGTTTATATTAAAAATCTTCATAAAAACGAAATAATTGACACAAATTTTTATTAGGAGAATTGAATGATAAAATGTATGTGTGTCGATTTGGAAATCAAATCTGATTTGAAGAAAATTATTATCCAGACTTTATGATAAGTTTTTTGAAAGTTTAACTTTATTATTTTAAATTATTCGAAAAAGAATGAAAATTGTTTTTGTTCAAACAACCATTCATTTTAAAGCAAAGTTTTAAGTAAAATTAAATAAATAAATTACACCCCTCTTGCACATTTAAAATGAATAATTTTAATAAGAAAGAGGTTGTTGAAAATACTTATTTACTTGCTTATTTATTATTATTTGTTTTATAGAAAATATAAAAAAGCTTTTTCAAGCCAGTAAAGATCAATTGGGTTTGAATTCAATTAATGGCATTAAGGCATTGGCCATGTTATTCATCTTGGCTGGTCATGCACTGTCGTTCATCTATAGCAGTTCAGTCTACAATGAGGAATTCATAGACGAGGTAAGAAGTAAACGAAAACATCTAATAAATTTTTGCATTAAGTATATTCAACTTAAATTAAAGCTAGAGATAACAGTGTTGTTGAGTTCAAAAAAATTTGAACAGTTTAAAAATAAATAAAATTTTGTTATTGAAAATTTAAACAGATAAAATATATTTGTTTTGGTTAATGAATCCCCCGAAAATAATTTTAAATTTTTTACATTAGCAGAAGAGTATTTACCAATGCATATTATCGTGTGAGTTCTTACTTGCCGCACGGCACCTTTTCAAAATAAAAAATAAAAATAAGTTAGTAATTCGTTTTTTGGTTTCTTGATTTTATCGAAGACTTAAACTTTTTTCTTTTCTACAATATCAAAGTTTTCAGCGATATTTACATTTAAAAAACGTGAAAAAAACATATAAATGATACAATAAAAATAAGATATACAACGTACAGTAATGAAAAAACCAAAGAATTTGTTTACTTAAAACAAATACACTTTTTTGCCGTATTTCAAAGGAAGTAAAATATATTAGTATTTCAAGTGATTAAATGCAGCCCATTTAATTAAGTTAAATTCTTAAAAACTTAAAAGCTTTAATTTTTTTTAAATTTATACGAACTTAACGACTCTTAAGTATACATTCGTCAAACAATTAAACCAAACATTCTTTATCGTTTTTCTTGAAATCACTTTGGTGTGCCGTGCAATATGTTATTAAAAAATTAAAAAAAATATATTAAACAATTTTTTGAATTGGCAACACTGATTAACTTGCTTTGAAAAACATAGTAGTATTAACTAAATAATAAATGCAAGTACATACATAGTTGTTTGTAGCACATTACTTAAAAAGTTGAATTTCGTTTAGAATTACAAATTAAACTCGTTTATTTCTGTTTGTTTTTGTAAACAAACAATTTTCGCAATAGTTTATGCCGTCATTTAACTGTACTGTCCGTCTGTGCGTTGTCAAAGTACGGCATAATGCAAAACGTTTTGTTTAATTTTATTTCTGGTTTTATTTAATATTTTTTTCCTGTTTTTCTTTACGATTTTAGAATATCAAATCACCTTTTTTTGGTTTTCTCAGCAACTCTCTGCTGTTTGTTGATATTTTCCTTTTGCTGAGTGGTTTCTTGTTTTGCCGCATTCTTCTTATTGAATTGGAGAGGCGCAAGGGGAAATTAAATGTTTTGATTTTGTATGTTGGCCGTTACATTCGTTTGACACCTGCATATTTGGCCATAATTGCCTTCTACATCACTTGGTTTCCTAGCATTGGCAGTGGTCCATTGTGGGAGCAGCGCATTGTGAGAGAACAGGAACGTTGTGAGAAATCATGGTGGTTGAATATCTTGTATATAAATAACTACATGGATTTTGAAAAATTGGTAAGTACTTGTAAGTTAAAAAAAAATACTTTGTTTAATTGTAACATTTAATGTAAATATGTATCTACTATATGTACATATCGATCACTTTTTCCATTGGTGACACGATTAAAAAACAATAGTTTGGATTAGGATGCACCCAGCCAGCAAAATAAAAATCGACGAGCTGTCATATATCAGGCCTCAACGGCCAAATTGAAATAGTTCTGTATATATCCTATCCAAATTCTGAACGCAAAACATTTGAAATGGTTAACACAAATTCCGACAGACATGTAGTGAAAATTCGTATTCGAAATTTTTGACAGATATTTAACAGAAAGCTTCACGATTTCTGACAGAAAATCGGACAAAAATCTGTTAAATTTCTTTTTTTTTAATGAATCGATTTAAACTTGAGCCACTTTGAGATTTATTGCAAATTTATTTCCAAAACAAAGACAATTGATCGGAAACTGGCCGAAAATATCGTACAAATTTTGGTAGCAGAGAAGTGCCTGGTATACGCAAGTTTGGCTGCGTTCCAAAACGCAGTTTTTTTTGCATCACAAAATTTCAAGTCTTTCCTGAAAGCAAAGATGAGGTTTTTGATAATATCTTCTACTTCTAAATGAGTGTTTACAGCTACATTAATGTCTTGGAAGCAAAAAACGTTGTCAAAATTGTAAGGAGTGTATAAAGGAAGAAGTTGAAATTTTGTAATGCAAAGCAAACTGCGTTTTGGAACACAGCCTTTTTTTTTTGCTAAAGTGTGTAAAACTGGTTTCATAGTTTGATACAGTGCGTACAGCCGATAATTTCGAAGCTGAGGCTGAAAGTATGTATGAGAATCCATCAACTCGTCGTCATTTTCAAAATCTAAGCATTTCACGTACCAGTTTAAGCTGAATTTTGCGAATTTTGCGCCCGCCTTCATGGTATTAATGTGACAATGTAAGGCGCGCATCTCATGCCACAATCGATTGATTGCGGTGATGTCAATTGACCGCCAAAAAGCTACGATTTAACACCGTTGGACTATTTTTAGGGGGGCATCGTTAAAGATAAGTATTATACAGACAATCCAGAGGCAATTAAGCATTTGTCATTGCCGAGATACAAAGCATACACTCGAAAAAGTACTCGAAAATTGGTCCGATCGAATAGGGTACTGCTAGGCTAAACGCGGCAACAATATGATAAATACTTTGTTGTTTAAAGTCGATAGCTGCTACAGTTTCTTAAATATAAAGGGTTTTCACGCTTCTTGCTCCTATCAAAGAGGAAAGGTCCTTACGTTACGTTCCTTTTTTTCCTGGAATTACCCATATTCCAATGTATTCAAGTACGGTTTTTGTCCTAAAAAATGGATTATCTCTGGTCTTTGCTTGCTGATTTTAAAAAGCGAGCAAATCAGGATATTTCTGAAATGTTACATAAAACTCGAAGCACAAGATTCGACGTGGTCCCGGAAGATTGATTTCAACTGACGGATAGACAGACATTTACAATGAATGTTGCAAAAATTGCAAACGGAATGACAAATAGATATACAGTGGACGTCCAATAATACGAATTATATAATGTCAGGCCCTTTCGTAATACTGGAAAATTCGTACTATTGGACTACAGTTTTTCCCCCTTTTTATGTTATTACAGAGCCTTACATTTTAATTGCGTACCCCTACTGGAACATAAGAATTTCTTTTGCATAAAAACCATTTGTATAGCTTGTCTTCCATTTTTAAATTCTCCAGGTAACATTCGGTAACAGGATTTAATTGAGCCTGCTTCAGATTAAAGCACCGCCTTCTGCTTTTTTATGGTGCAAATGGTTGATTTAGATAATCCATATTTGTAAGAGATTTTATGAGGAGATTTTCCACTCTAACAATCTTCTATAATTTTTATTTTATTTTGTAAAGAAATTTGTTTCTTTTTGGCTTCTTTCATTTTAAACATTTTGAATGTTTCAAACGAAAAGCACGAGACAAGACACTGGTTATCTCTATAAAATTTCATATCAAATGACTATTATGCATTTGTTTGTAGACCGAAAAAAAATTAAAGAAAACAAAAAACAAACCAAAAAAAGCTAAAAAATGTTACAAAAATTCCATTTATACATATATAGAAAAACAAACATATTCGTATAATCGAATAGTAAAATCCTTTTTTATTCGTACTATAGAAACGCCAATGCAAGATATTTGCCTTTCGTACTATTGAACATTCGTAGTAGCGAAGGTACGTACAATTGGACGTCCACTGTATATCCTTACTACTATGATAGGGTGCATAAACAAGTTTTATATTTAATATGTTTAACGTGACATTCCCTTAAAAAAATTTGCAAAAAATTGAAAAATATTTTTTATAATTGTTTATTCTTTATTTTTAGTGCATGTTTCAATCCTGGTATTTATCGGTGGACTCACAGCTTTTCTTTTTGGCGCCCATGGTTATTTATCTTTTAAACAAATCCCGAAAATATGGCCTACACTTATTGTCTATATTACTTGGTGTCACATGTGTTATACCATTCGTGGTTACACATATCAAAAACTTGGATCCCACCTTAATGATCTATCCAAGGTAAAGAATAAAAGAAAAACATTTTTCAAACTGAAAAAAAAAATATTTTTTGTTAACTTTGCAGAGAGGTGGAAGATTTAGCAAGTAATTGGTATTATAGCAATGCCTACATCAAGACACACATGAGAGCATCCGCATATGTTATTGGTTTACTAACTGGCTACCTGGTGCATTTAATGCAAACTAACAAGTAAATTATTACTATTTTATAAATGGATTTTTTTTAATTTATATAATTTGTTTTTTTATTTTTTTTTATTTAAAGTACAAAATTACCCACATGGTGTGTACGTTCACTTTGGTCGTTTGCTGTTTTCATTGGTGTTGCTTCCATGTTTAGCATCACCCGCTTTTACGTGGCACCTTATAATAATTTTGAAAGTACCATGTATGCTGGTTTCCATAAATTGGGCTGGAATATTTCTGTGGCGTGGCTAGTAATCGCAGTTACAACAGGTCATGCGCCAATATTGCAAAAGTTTTTAAGTAACCGCATCTTTGCTCCCATATCACGTTTGACCTATTGCGCCTACCTCTCGAATGGTATAGTCGAATTGTATTTTTCGTCAAGTATACGAGTGCCAACTTTTATAGGATATTTAAATTTGGTCAGTTGTTAAACCGAATATTGCAAATCAAATCTTTTAATAAATACATCTTCTCTTACAGATCAATGACGTCATTGGCCACATTGTGCATACATTTTTGATTGCATTATTCTTATGTTTATTATTTGAATCACCCATACACGCTTTGGAACGTATACTAATGAGCGTTTTTCGTAAAACTGCACAAAAGTCAACAAATAATAATAACAACAACAATAAAAATCAAACACCCAGTACTTCAGAAGAGCATATGGCATAAAAAGATGTTTATTGTATCACCGAACAAGCATTAATATCATCTGACTAATCCATTTGTTCTATCATGAGATAATTATGTTGTAGAATGTTTTCACTAGACATAAATCGTTAAACGTCATTATCTTATTGAAAGAAAAAAATGATTAGTAAAGTATAGATTGTCAACTTCGGACATCAAGATGATGTATTATAAGAATTTGAAAAGGCTACCAAGGAAATCTCATATTGTGATAATTTTATTTCAAAGTTATTTTATAATAAATTTGATTTATATATTTTTTTAAACTTGCCTTATATTTAGATTTTTCCCTCCAGGAAAATATTAATTAGTTTAAAAAATAGCTCTAGAATAATAAAAAAAAACTTTTTGTAAATATTGAAAAGTTTTAATGTCAGTGGTATTTTATAATTTTTTATAATTTATAGTTAAATATCCAAACAAAAGCAGGTTTTATTAACAAAAAATATTTGAAATTTAAATTTAATTTTTTATTTTAAGTAAGTTTTAAAAATGTATTCCATAATAATATTTGTTTGTATTTTCCACAGAAAATTTTTAATAAATTTTTAAAAAAGTTTTTACAAATTTTATTTATTTATTGTTTTTTTTTTTGAGTTCGTAAACTGAATAAACTTTTTATGGCTGAACAAGATTTTAACTTATATACTACACTCAAAAAATTATTTATGTAAAATAACTGAATATTAATTTAAAAACTTTTTAACAAGGTTTACATTAAAATTACCACAATAATTCATTTAAATTTAGACAATTAAAAATTAACTTACATAAACTTCTTAAATTAACTAGATTATCTGTCATTTGAAGCAAAACAAAAACTATCATAAAAAAAATTAAGAAATTAAATATTACTACAAAATAACTGACAAAATTACCTGTGATTTAAAATCAGTATTTTTGTGCAGTTGAAGCTTCAAATAACTCTTCAAAGCAGTTAAAAAATATTATATTATAATTTAGCTGTTTTTTCTTTTAAAAACAAATTTACGAAATACTTCCTAAATAACTTACAGTCAGTTACTGTAATAATTTTTTAGGTGTACATACATAAATTCTGTAAAAAAATAAAGGAAACGGATATATCACCGTGGAAACTTTGGCAATCAGCTGAAAATAATAATGCAAGTTTCTGAATATGTTTCCATTAAATAAAATTGTAATTCTTTCGGGGTGTAACTGTACGAGTTTGACATTTTCAAATATTTGAGCAAATAGTTGTTCGTTGTGGTAAAACAACTAATTTATAGTTATATTTGTTTAATAATAAATTATTTCTAAAAGATTATACCACAAGGCGCGAATCACATAAGCGATTGACTTGCATGTGAAAAAATCAAAATTTTTTTGTACATATGAGTTAGGTTTGTATTAAAAGTTTTCTAATCGAATGAAACTGTATCGCTGTTAAAAGATTTTTACCATTAATGCTCATTGCCCAAATCCTTAAATAATATTAGTTTTTGAAAAATAAAAAATTCAAATTCAGATAACCACATAAATTTGTAAATTAAACAGTGACTGCCTTTTTTATTTAAAAAGAAAATGTTAATTTCGGCTTTTTGTTTTCAGCATTTTTTAACAATGGATTCACGGCCTTTTGATTTTTAAACATATTCATGTAAAGTTTGAAGGAAAGATGGATTTTTTTATTTCAATAAAAATCAATCAAAAACCCAATTTTAGATTTTTTGTTAGTTACGGTCTTTTCAATTTAAGGAGGCGATATATGAGTACACATAGTAGCAGGGAGGAGCATAGGGCCGTTATCGGTTTTATTTTGTTCTGGTTTTGTTGTTCGAGTAAAGTAGACGAACGCTTCTTATTGTGCTCGCAGTTTCGTAACATCTAAGTCGTTCATCGTTAACAACTTGATCGATTTGGTTTTTGTAACTGGGTCAGATTATCAATCAAGACATGAGCAGAAATTAGCAAATGTAAAAGTTTTTTGCTTAAACGCAGATTGTAGCGATTCGCCCACTTACTGTAGTGAATAAGGAGACCAGGTGCCGCATTCCCCTGGCTACAAAAAATTCACACCCTAATTCATGCCTGGTTGGATGACCTTAAGGTAAGTTGGGCATGATCAATACAGTCCCTAATGTCTTTCAACTTGTCATATGTATTAAGTATTACTAAAAATGAGTAATCTTTGGTATATTAAGAAGTACTTTAAATCGCACCATTCACAAAAAAGATAAAATTATTTATTTCTTTTTAAATTTATTTTCTTAAAAGATCTTTTAATAATTTTAACTTATAAAATCGTCTGAAATATGTATGAAAATATCCACAAATGAGGAGTAAAAAAATACTTTTAATAAGTACGTATCTATCGGGGGTTAATATATTGCAAACTTATTCAAAAACAGTCACAACTCAAAATTCATTCGAATAATTTTTTGTTTCTTAAGCCAATTCCCAAATTAGGACTTATATTTATAATACTTATAGTAGGTTTATTAAAGGTTTATTTTACAGATGTCTATGGCATAATTGTCAAATGCGCCCTTAATAAACCTACTATAAATATTATGAATATGGGCACAAATCTTTTATCAACCATGAAAATCTTGTTCGCATTTTAGTAAACTTTATTCCATTTCAATTCTTTTTCTGTTCAACATAATTTGATTTTACAATTAGAACCATGTTTTTCAATTAGAACCACAGCGGAAAAGAAGACTATCTTGAAATATATTAATTTGGAATTGTGACTGTTTTTGATTTAATGAGCGATTTGTGTAATTTTGACAATAATGTGTTCCAGAATTCTTTGAAGCCGGCCAAAAGGCTATTTGGAATTACGGAGATGTCTTTTATGTTTGTTGAGTAAAAAATAAAAGGGGAAAAGTTAAAAATTAAATAATTTTAAACTGAAATATGGTTGAGGATGATAATTAAAGCATTCTGCGGCGTCTATAGGATAGTGGTTCTTCTTGAGTGGTTTTTTTCTCTGTAGCTGGCGGTGATGGCGTTTTAGGGCGCTTTTTTACTTCTTCAGCTTCACTTATTTCTTCTTCCTCCTCATCTTCTTCCACCTCAATTTCTTCTTCTTCCTCTTTATTAGAAGTAGATGCATCTTTAATCGGTGTTTCTATTGAGCTGCGTCTCCTATTCAAATATTTTTGTTCTTCTTCTTCGGGATCTGAACCCCAAATAGTGTCTGGTGGTTCGGGTGTATCGCAAGCTACTTGCTCGCTAGGTTCATCGGATAACTCTGAAGGATCAGCGCCAGAAACAGGCTCTTGCTCTTCGATCTCATAATGAGAACGTTCAATAAAAATTCGATTAATTAGTAATCGTCGTATATTTTGAGAAGGTATTTCAATTAGGAAAGCAACCACAATAGTGCCCACAAATATTTGAAGGATTTCCTGTATATTAATCTAAATGTTAACATTAGAAAAAAAGCGTTAATAATAAAAATATTTTTATTTCCGTTCTTTGACTTATTTGTTCATTCATTTATTTAAGCTTACCAAATCACTTATATGAAATTTACTCGGTTCCTTAATGCTGGCCGTATTGTACAAGACCACTATATACATTACTAACTGCATGGGGAAAACAAGTCGAGATATTATCAAAATCGGTCTCGATGACAATAAAAATCTTATAAAGGAATTTTCACTTTTTGGGAAAGTGAATATTAGCCAACATAAACTTAACCCAAATACCAGAGGACACCAAGAAGTATACGAAGCTGCGTCTGATGATGTGTAAATAAAATCTGTGCGCATGCCAGATGATGGTGACCAAAAGCTCCAAAGTATTCCAAGGCAGGCTAAACACCAACCAAATGGTATTATTTCCGGTGTCAAATCTATAAATCCTTTATTGGTTCTCTGGAAAATACCAGCTCCTATGCCCAGTAGATAAGCAGTAGCCCGACTGATGGGCGACGAATACAATATATTAGCAGTGCGATAAAATTTGCTAACACTTAAGAAAAAAGTAAAATTTAAAATTTTGCATTTATTTTGATATACATACTTACATATAAAAGAAAAGCGAATTTACTTACTTTATGCCGTGAAAGAGTGTCATAGATAAATGTTCTTTATTAGTTCTTGAATATCTGGCAGCCACGGACATTGCGTGCAACGCCCCGTAGACAAATAAACCAGCATCGGTGTCAGTGTAAAAAAGCCATACTATAAGGGGTCCCAATATGTATAACTGTATCTCTAAGGCCAATTGTATGGTGGATGGTGAGCACTTTAAAAATAATTACATAATAATTAAAAAAAAATTGGTTTATTACAGCTTATTAAATTTTATCTATATAAAGAGTCTAGAAAAGGCTTGATTTTCTTATTTCAAATACGCTGTTAACAAAACTTATTTGAAATTTGTTTACCGTCCAATTTTGAGATGAAAACTAACACTTCTATAAAATAATTTCTTTTAATTTAACTTTTTCTTAATTAAAAAAAACTCTTTTAAATGTATACCCTTTCAAACTTAAAACAATTTAAAAGGCAAAAATGTGTATATATGTATTTCAATCATAATGTAATATTGCGATCAATATCAAATAAAAATTTAAAGCATGATTTTTGTTTGCGATTTGCCACTTTGAGCGTCACTTATCTCTCTTCAAAGCTTTTCCAATAAAACAATTTCAAGAAAGATCCTTTAAGATCATTTATGTATTTGAATTTAAAGCAGCGATCGGCAAAACCCCACACGCGTGTGGTTGTTCTCTGGGCATTGAAAAGGGTAGGAATAAAAAAATAGGTTTTGTAGTCTCTTGTTCCAGACAACCAGTGTGACCAGTAAGGATTTTCGAAATGTTTAATAGACAAATTTTTAAATTATATTTAATGCTTGGTTTAACTTATATCTGCGAGTTTTCATTTTTGTTATAAAAAATAAATTAAAGCAAAATCAGAAATAAACTAATTAATAAACATGTTAAAGATCTTATCCGTATAAAATATTGTGAATTATCAATAAAAATCTACTAAACTAAGTAGTATGGCAAAAATATTTTGCATTTATGAAATTTTTGCTTCAACATAACCCACTAAATTTTTAATATTATATACAAAGACTTTTTTAATGTAATTCTATCATATTTTAAACTTTCAACTATGGTCACCCAAGAGACAAATAATTACGGTTAAAAACAAACAACCAACACAATGAAAAACATAAGAATGTATGCGTGTGCCGATCACTGATTTAAAGCAATCGCTGAAGAGAACTGTCGAATGCTTTGCTTTCTATTTACTGCATCTTCGTAAACGAAAGATTTTATTTCATTTTTAACTAGAGTATCTGTGCCTCACACAATCGCGTGCTTAAAAGCACTTTAAAACTGTGCAGTTAGAAAACATGGCAATGTTTTACTGATTTCTAAAATTGAAGAATTTTATGCTGGGCTGTAACATATTTTAATAATTTTTGCTGAATACTATGTTCTATAAAACGTTCTCGTTAACAAGTAAAAAATTTATAGCTGGCCAAGCCACACCATATTGTACCCTACATCGCAACTCTTATAAACCTTAACGTAGCAATAAGGGAATATATCAGTCTATTCTATTCTGTTTGTAATTTCTACAATATTCATATGCGACCAAATTCATTCTTTTTAATTTTCCTTAGATTTCCGAGTTATCCAGTAAAGAATAAAGGAAATTAACTAAGATACAAAGTTACCCAAAATTGTTGCTATTGTACTTACAGTTTCTTCAAAATCGATGGCATTTTGTAAACTTAATAAATTGCGCCACCATTGATCATCGCATAAACGTGAATTTTGGCCAACAATATTGGTCCACAGGGGACCCGAACTTAAGTAGGGTAGAATCCACGTTTGAAAGCATACCAATAAATAAACTGTGGGTAAATACCTAAAGAAAATAAATTTTTTAGAGTTAACTTCAAATATATATTTTGTAGGTACCATGAAATAATCTTCAAATGAAATAACTTCCAATAAAATAACTCCCAGCACTTTGATAAAATGAAATAACTCCCAAAAAAAGTTCATTGGAAGTTATTAATGCCCAATTTTTTTCCATACAAAATAATAAAATAACTCGCAATTTGTATAGAAAGAAATTGGCAGTTATTTCATATTTTCGTTGGGAGCTATTTCATAGTACCTATTTTGTACATTTGCACATAAAATACTTACCGAGTGAGTTTTGATCCTAAGTGTTTTAACAAATGTATATAGGACTTTTGTTCCATTTCGGCAGACAGCTGGTAAGCTGACAAGAAACCGCTTATTAATAGCAGAATGTCAGCATAAATCATGGGTGAACGAATCAAAACACTCAAGGGGTGATCTAGGGTGCGCACGAGTTGATCACGATTTGAAATTGGCATATGGCCAATCATTAAGAATTTAAAACACAAATACAACATAAAAGTGGCGGCAATTTTAAGCACGTGAAAGACAGGAAATTGTACATCATATGCATCGGATGAAAATAAAACATTAAACGTACGTTGGGGAGAAAAAGATTTGAAAACTTCCAAAGCCAATTGATTGAGAGACAAATTTTCTACAAAGAAAAAACAAAACAAAATATTTCTATACAAGTGTTTAATTTTTATTAAACATTTAAAATTAAATACCACTTGTTGCATCTTCAGTCGTTTCATCATTCTCGTTATTTACTTTTTCTTCTTCTTCAGGGGCCTCAGATTCTGCAGTTGATTCTTGTTTATCAGTAACATCATCCATTTCCGTGTTCGTATCCTCTACATCTTCCTTTTCGCCAGCTTTTGCTTCTTCTGGTTGCTTTTCAAACTTTTTCTTAACTTTTTCTATTAAATTTTTCAAAACGTTTACAATTTTCTTCAAAACCGGTTTAACTAAGGACCAATGTTCCCAAATCAAACTAGCTATAGCTAATAAAACTAAACCTAAAATATATAAACTAGAAAAGGCAAAATTTAATGTTGAAGAAAAAAAATTTGTAATGCTTGAAATAACTTACAATGTGGCACAGAATTTTTTATCTTTTTTCATTAGTTTTAAAAACTTTTTACTGTCATTGACATAACAATCAGTATCGCTGACCTCAACATGGAATACAATGCCTGTCGAATTATATGCCTGTAGACTGGACTGCAGCATGTTTTCTACGACTTGGCCGGAACAGCCGCTTGGAACACAAACTCCCCAATTCGCTACACCATAGCGAGGTATAAAATGGCTTGGCTATAACAAAAAAATAGAAAAAGATAGAGTAAAAAATACTTGTCCCCCTGTATGTATTAGTATATTCAAAACTTACGTTTCCCAAATGACTATTAAATAATCCACGCCCATGCACCATATGAACCGGTACTTTGAGTTCTGCAATACCTGCTTGGGTTTCTATGTGAGCCAAACAATATTTACCTCTTATACGCACCTGCTGGGAGGCACTAACCTTAATGATTGTTTTAATACCAGTACAGACTTCAAAATCCCCAAATTGATTAATGTTGCCACGCAACAAGCCATTGCCAACTTTACCAGTAGCATCCAACACTGTTTTAAATAAAAATTATTTAAAAGAAAATCGACTTTTTAGAATGAGACTCATTATTTAGGAATTCGGGTTTTCAATTAATATGGGTCATTTCATGTAAAAATTTTTTGAAAATATTATTTTTAATATGAAAAATAATCGAACCAAATTCAGTTTAAAAGTCAGCATTTATAAAATTTAATGGGGGAAACGTGGTTTTCATGTTAATCCTTCTAATTTTAACCTAAATTTTTAGGACAACTTCTGTTGAAAAAAGGCTATTTCTGGATGCATTAAATGAAAATACAAAATTCTAGTTTTAAAGGAAAACCAAACTAGCAACTAATTTTTTCTTAAAATTTTTTAAAAGTACCAAAAACGTATTCAATTTGAATACTGTTTTTTGGTTTAGAAGTACCATAAAGTACAAATAAAGGACCAATATATAAAATAATAAGGTATAAAATTTTATAAAAACAATTATCATAATTTTTCAAGACCTATTAAATGCAATTTAAATTGTGTTTCTAACTGTGTTGGCTTTAAAGTTACAAAACGTACCTAAAAGTACCACTATATAATTTTTACCATTTTGAACCCTTTTTTACCCCTTAAGGGGTTTAAATTAAAAAAAAAAATGGCAACACATATTCATATTTTATTGAGACCTGTCGAATACAATTTGAATTTTATTTTATCTTAACTCGTTTAGAAGTAACAAAGTGAACCTGGGTACTCAAAATTAAGTTTGTTCCGGTTTTATCCTTTAGGGTATAAAATTTAAAGTAAGCGCTAGACACGAGTCCGTTTTTTAGAGCCAAATATGGTGCTTTTTAAATTTTGTTTCTATCGAGTATAGTTAAGGAGATACATATTAACATTCCTTTTTTGCCATGTTTAACCCATTTTACGCCCTTCGGGTTTTAAACATTTTGATGGGTACCCACAGTCAAAATTTCAAGTCTCTAGATTCACGAGCTGTTCGATGATGAATCACTCAGTTGTTTTTTTATGTATAGAGATTTATATATTGGTTAATAAGGAAAGAAGGCGTTGAGCAAACTTTCCGATGACCAATAAGGTCCTAATGATGGCAATGCAATATAAATATTCCTTATACAATTGCTGTTGAAAACAAAAAGTATTTGTGATAATGTTGTAAAAATAGGGGGAAAGAAGTACGATTGTTCCCACAAAAGGGCAATTTTATGAAACATTTGATACGCTACATCTAAGAAATTATAACAGTTATCGACTTTAAACCGTCACACAGTTTTTTTACGTGTTTGATTCGAATTGAAATTAAAAAAATTCTTTTTAAAATTCCTATATTAGAAGCATTGAAAGCTCGATCGATCAAGTAGAGGTACGAAACGAATCGAATGACGTAATTTCCCCCTGCTACAAATTTTTACATTGCGCTCTTACTTTTAACAACATTTTTAAAACTTTTTGAATAATTTTGCGGCCAGGGCTGTGTAAAATTGAATCTTAAGTTTTGCAACACTGGTGCACACGTACGTAAGTTAAGAAAAACCACCAGGGCGCGGCGCTCAAATTTTGCCGATTCGGCTAAGCCGAATGAAGCGATCTTTTTGTTAATACAGGGTGTCTGGTGGCAGATTTATATTTTCAAACTTAAAAAAAATTAATAATCGACGCAAAGTTTTATTAAGAGCGTTGAAGGTTATGTCATTCATATGTCTTCCGTCGAGTTGAACACACTGTTCAAAACGGAGCCTTGTGTTCTGCGCCACACGCTGCAGTAAATTTAGTTCAATTAAGCCAATTTCTCGACGAATATCTTCTTTTAAAGCCACAAGAGATTGGAGATTGTCATTACAAACTCACTATTTATGCCCCATAATAATCGCTTTTGGAAGTCCCAGTAAAGCTGCTCTTTTCCGTATTAAAAGTTGGGGATCTTCACGAAAATTGCTTTCAGCCAGTTCAATGTTTTCGAAAGTCCTTGAAGATCTACATTCAAAGCCGAAGCAGTTTAGCGAAATCTCTGCATCCAAGAACGAAGTAAATATACACTTGTCCCATTACGCATTAGCCGAATACCGAACTTTGAACAAAATTGTCGACAAACAATTACGATAGAATCAATACTATTAAAAAAAATTTCTCCACAGCGAACGCGCGATGCTCACTCGACCACTGCGACATCGAAACTAATAAATTCGCACAACCCGCACCGTTAATTACTTTTTTAAATAATCATATTTAAAAATATAAATTTGCCACCAGACACCCTGTATTAAATTATAATTTTTTAAATCAAACCACAAAAGTTAATAAAATGATTACACCAGTTATAATCAAATATTAGTTTTCAACTCTTACTTTGCAATGTCCATAGCTTGTGGCCTCTTAGTTGACGCTGAAAAATTTGCAGCTGTTGTCGACACTCAACTTCCGAAACCTGTGACGGATGCATTACAAAATTAGGCAGGGTACTTATAAGAGAATCAAAACTTTCTTGGCTCATAGTATTTTCATGACTATTATCAGCACCACTATGACCACCACTAGTATCCGAACGCTTTTTGGTTGATGACTTTGTGGGCGAAGTTTTAGGCATAATAATGGGTTTTAGTGGTTTTCCTATGGGGAAAAGACTATTAAAGGGCCAGCGATTAAAGTAGTCAAGCCAATTTTCATCACTACTTGCATCAGCTGAAACATCTTCTTCTTCCAACTCATTAGGATCTTCTTTTAGGCGGCCTGTTTTTTCACCCAACCACACCAACCAATCAATAATGCCATTGGATTTAGTTGTATCCTCTTTAGATTGATGATCGCTTTTTTCTTTTGATCTCTTGTTTTTAGCACTATCATCAGTTTCATCACTATCACTACCACCAAAGAGACCGCCTAATATATTCCCGAAAAAGGATTTGGTATTCTCTTGACTTGCCGCCTCTTCAGAAACTTCAGTAGTTTTTATTTTTTTCTTTGCTTTTCGAGCCCTTTTGAATTGAAATTCTTCTTCTTCGTCGTCATTGTTTGCACTATTTAGCGAAGCAGCACGATTTTGTTGTGAATTATTTTCCTCTTCCTCCTCCTCTTCGTCATCATTATCGTTTGGGTCATCATCTTTTTCGTCGGTGGCATTGTCATCAATTTTTTCTCCTGTCAGATTTTCATTAGTTTCATTATCATTAACATCATCTACATCTTCCAAATCTCCATCATCTTCCTCATCGTCGTCAACAACTTTTATGCGTTCAATTTTATGAAATTTGAATTTCTTTTCGGGGGCATGATGTTTGCTAAGCTTTCGCAGATTAGACGAGGTATCGCCTGATATATCCTTTTCTTTACTATCGTCTGCATCACCTCCGCCACCCCAACCAAATGAAAGTTCATTAGAGGGTGGAAGGAACGCAAGAAATATTAACAATAATATTAATATCAAACTCTTGCTGTATTTCTGCATTCCCCCGGGCATTTTTCTTTTCAACCGTATTTAACACACTTGCATTTGTCGTTTTTTTTTTCGTTACAATTCAATTTATTTAAACAATTAATTTTGTTAAAGTTTGGGTTTTTTTTGAGATAATTGTTTTTAAAAAATCAACTGCAATTCTTGTTTTGTAATTAAAAATAAATTAAATATATTAATTAATAAAAAATATATTGCGAAAATTCTTTTAGGCAAAAAATTTCTAAAAATATGCACAATTTGGTAGTATATCGCGTATACAAAATTGGGTGTATGTGTATGTGTGCGAGTGTGTGTTTTATATTTTTCTTGTGCTTTTCTTTTAGCGACGACCGACTGACCGTTCGGTTCGAAATGATCGCTGTAACTAAAAATTACAAAAATATGTCAAAACTATACACAAATGCGGATGTCAAAAACATTGGCAAAATTTGTATGCATTTCAATTTTTAGTACTAAGGATGGGACATGCACGCATATGCATGCTACAAATTGTATAATGTGTTCCATTAGAACAAGATTTCAAAAATTATTGAATTTTAAAATGTATTCGTTTTATTAAAAAAAAAACAAATAAATGATTTTTAGTTTTTTTATTTGAGTTTTATTAAAACATAAAAAAGTTAAAAAAAAAATTAAATTTTTATGCATTCATGACAAACGATTAAAAATCGTTTGGAATTAAAATAAAAACAAATTTAAATAAAATGAAGTTTTTCAAAACATTAATTAACATAAAATTTGATTTCAAAATTAGATAAAAACTATTTACTAAAATATTAGAATATTTTCTTTGCATCAATAATAACAATTTTAAAAACTCGACATAAAACAAAGATTATCAATAATGTTATTCATGCACATAAAAAAAAACATAAAAAAATAAGTCAAAATATTTTAAAAAAAACTGATCAACAGTTTACATGTTCATATAGTTAAACCAAAATTATATGGGCACAAGCTGGCCTGGAGAAAGTGTAAAACTAGGTGTTAAAGAGGTTGCTACATTAGAAAAATATGCTGGTTGCATCTGTGGTGTTTGCTGCTGAGGTGTAACAGCAAAGTATTGGGGGATCTGAATACTTTGCTGTTGCGCACTTTGACAGTATTGTATAAGGCTACTGTCAACATTATTTGCTGAATTTGAATGATAGTTTTGATAATTATTAGATGTTTTCTTTTCAGTAACTGAAGAACTTAAAGGTGTTGTAGTCAAATTCGTTGTGTTAAAGCATGCCTCTGGCTGTTTAATAGATTCGTTGTAGGAACATCCTGTTAACCATAAAGGCGGTGATAAAATACGCTGAGCTGGATGATAATATTTACAACCACCAAAATGTATATGACTGAGAGTGTGACTGACCACAGAACGAGATTGTGTCAACGCAACAGGCAACAGCTGCAAGGATACATAACGCAAACCTTCAAAAATTTGTTTAAAGGCACAAGCTGGATAGGGCATAAAAGGGCGAGAAGGCAAAGAGTCATTTGTGCCGGAGGATTTAAAACATAGAACCATAACAATTTGAGTATCGTTTAGATTGTACTTTAAGGGTTGTTTATTGCGATACTTTGGCATAATGGTGCCAAATGTGCGATGTTGCACTAAGGGCCAATTTTGTAAATATGTTGTGGTGCTGTGCGTTAGAAAACTTTCCTTATAAGCATTTAAAAGGGTATCTTCTGAAATAGGGGCCACTGAAATTACGGCCCAACTAAGATCAAAGATTTCAGTAAGATCAAAATTTAAATTTGGGGGTACACCGCAGGCAGCAACAAATTCGACATTATGTAAACTAAGTGAGATCATGCCGACTGTAAAAGGAACAAATAAAACTGTTTAAAGTGAAAAAGGTAAAGAAAGCTAAAAACTTACGCAAATGTGCTATATCTTTCTCCACCAGAAAAACATAATTATAACCGGGAAAACCGCCAACAGATTCTATTAAAACACACACTACTTCACACAAGCGCGAGTGTATGTCCACTAGTTCACTGCAGTTTAAAATACAAAATGTGGCACGAACATTTCCCAAAGCATCACGCAAAATTACCATGCCATATTGTATACGTTCCTGCTCGTAGTAGCAACCAAAAATTATAATAGGAATATGCCACCCATTGGCAATGCATTTCAGGCGTAAAACTGCATCGAAATCCTTGTTACGCAAGCGGTGTAGCGATTGCCTAAATTATTGAAATTTAAAAAAATTGCTATTAAAGTTTCAAGTCCAAAACAATTAAATTTTGTATTAAAAGATTTAAAAAGTTCGCATCTGAGTCAATTCAGAGTATACATATTTTTTTATATTTTTCGAATTTGGGAATATAATTTTGTAAACTTTAATTAAAATAATATTCATCTTTCTATTTTTTGTCCCATCAGCATTCCTGGAATTATTTTAGTTATTGTTATTGCTTTTTTAAATGAACTTTAATCTTCTTTAAAATAAAATGATAAATAAATTTAAAGTTAAAGTTACTTACTGTTCAGAAGGTTTGGCCCATTCCAAGTCTAAACGTTTTCCTCTAAGCACTATACCTTGCAGTTCTTTAAGACAGTATTCAGCCGCTTCACGGGTAGTGAAATCGAAAAAGGCCGTAGTGCGTACTTTGGATACTTTACGTACTGCCGTACGAGGCACATATTTAACCAATAACTCAATGATGTCGCTGTTATTGATTGTAAGATCAACATTTCGCACGAACAAGGTTTTGGACTAAAAAGATATGTATACAGAAATAAATCTATAGAAAAATATTATTTATATACAAAAAACCAAATCAAATGAATAAATAAATAAACATTAAAAATTATTATTTGCAAAAAAAAAAAATTAAATCAAAACTATAAAGGGACTTGATTTTTAAAACATCTGGTTTTATACCATTAAGACAGTGTGCTTCACAGGGCATTCCAAGTTTTTATTGTGCTTGCCTTTTTATTAAAAAAATTATTTATGGCCCCTAAACATGTTTTAAGCTTAAAACATAAATACAAATTTAAACGGGTTCAAACATTTTTAAATATTTTTTTTAATGGGCATCCTAAAAACAGCAATCAAAAATTTTTTAATGCTAAACTCGTAATAAACACGCTAATTCAGAAGCAAAATGATTTTCTTTAAACAGAGTACAAAAGTAAGGGAAAACTATAAGAAGTTAAAGAAAAACTACATCCAGAATTCATAGTTTTCTGTTTGGAGTGAACGTTTTTAAGGGGGGGGGTTTTTTTTTTATTTTAAAAAAAAAAATATATTATCTGCGTGTCCCAGTAAAACTGAAACTAAAATGTGAGTAAGTTTTTATATTTGGAATACAAACTAAGTACATTTTTTTTTTATATATAAATTTTCCAACGAACGTTTCTTTAATTTCTACTGGGATAGGCAATGGTCAAATAACTTATCGGGTCGTAGCAAGAAGAAAATATAGTTTTAGCCTCTCTTACTTTTTTATAGGGAGTTTGACACACTAACGTTTAAAATTCTCTTTTTTATAAGTGTTAATTAAGCTAAATAAAAAAAGGGAAAGTATGAGAGGCTAAAACTTTCTTCTCTCATTGCTACGACCTGATAAGTTATTTGGCAATGGGGCAGGCAGTGTATTTTGAATTCACAAACAGGAAAATTTTTAAAAAGACAATTCTAATCCAGAATGTCTAGTTTTATATTTCAAGTGAATATGTTTTTATGGGGTTTGTCGTATGCATTTAACCTCAGTCTGATTTGGGAACAAAACTTTCCAAAAAAAACCTTATCATGAGAAACGTGCATAATGTTATCATTTATGGTTCTCCAATGTAACCTAGGTCAACAGTTCCTAATGCAAAAAACTTGCCAAAAAAATTTTTAAAATTACTTTTTGCCCCCTAAGCTGATCTTGGTCAATGGTCTAATGCACTAATTTTTAATTTATAAACTTATAACCTAAAGAAGTGTAAGCAAAAATTCTTTGGTTTACTTCCGACCTCTATAGGGGTCAATAGCCATAAACATTTCTACACTCATAACCTCAAAAGAGACAAAAATTTCTAAAACGTAAAAGAGTACACCTAACTGACTTAACACCCCTATCTCAATCAATATTTCTTAGTTTCATTTGAAAAATCTGAAAACCTCAAAAAATACTCAAAATGAGGAACAAGAACTTTTGGTCCACTTCGGCGCCAATCTGGGTCATTAGCGGTAGTCGTGGAAACCGATATTTGCCGGAATCGGATTTAAACGCGAGTTTTTAAAACTTTTGGTTAACGATTTTTTAAATTATAAGTTTAAAGCTTAAACAAAAACCAGTGTTCTAATTTAGAAAAAAAACACGATTTTAAAATAATAACTGTGAAATATCTAGAAAGCATTTTCAAATTCGATTCCAACAGCTATAGGTTTCTATGACAACTGTGAATATTCCTAAATTTCATATTTCTAGATATACCTACCTACATACATCTTGAAATTCAAAATCAAACCTAGTTGAGTTTAGATCTCTATATGGACTCAATTTCTTAAAAATCCGCGTTTATACTTAAAAGAATAAATAAAAAAATATATGAAATGCATACAGACAAACTTAACCTACAACAAACATTATAAATAAATAAAGAATTTTTATTTATAACTTTTTTTTTACATTTTAACAATTTTTTTTGAGAAATTTAAGATTATTTTTAACAATTCCTTAAACAATCTTACCGATTTTGACATATCACTATCTTTTTCCGTATTTGCCCATACAACCTTTAAGTCACGGCCCCACATACGAACCAGACCTGGCGTTATATTTTTCTTGGCCTCTAAAGCATGCAAATGGCTACCAAATTGTACGAAAACATGACCCCGATTGCCAAAGCCAATGTTACTAGTTGAAGCATCTGCACTTAATAACTGTTGTTGTGATCCAGAGTATTCACCATTATCAAAGTTGCCCTCATTGCTTGCACTGATAGCGGAAGATGGGCGCGTATAAATCCGTTGCATCTTAGGAAATACGGTACGAAGATTTTGTTCAATTTCTGACTCTTCCAAATGTTTGGGTATATTACTGACGAAGAGGCGGCATTTTTCATAGGAATGTAAAATTTCCAATTTTCGACCAGGAAATATATAATAGTGATTTAAGACTTCCATGGCAGCGGAAGCATCTTCTTCTCTTGTATACCTTACATAGGCATAGCCGCGATTAGCCTGATTGAAATCAAGAGGCAGTCGAAACTCATAAATTCGTCCGAAGCGCAAGAACGGAGCAAGGAGTTTATTTTCATTTAAATCTTTTGGTATGCGACGAACAAATAATTCGCAGGCACTAGAGGGTGGAGGCCCCATCCAATTTTCGGGCGGTCCCAATACTTTACGTCCATTTATTTGCATTAGCTCGATGCTTGGTGTAGAACAAGATAACCCAGTTGAGGATTTGCCATCTGATAAGGGGTTTTCAAAATTCTGAGTCCCAATATCATGAGTCAATTCTTGAACGTCTTGCATGGGTAGCGGCGCATGTTGCACTATATTGATATGATACATATTTTGAAAGTTGGCAAAACTGCTAGTAGACATTCCTGCTAAAACTTAATAACGTTTTAAAATTTCACGATTGTTATTAGAGTATTAAGGAAAATCATGAAAACTTTTTCACTTATCATTAAAAAAAAAAAATCCGTTGAAATACAAAAGTGCTGCCAAGCTTAGGTTTCTAAATTTTTACTATTTAAACTGGTATAGTAGTGCCAGCATTGTAAGCAAAGCAGCACTGCCAGAGCTTTAATAAAACAGCAATAAAAATTTTTATTAAGAACTATATTCATATACAATGTTATTTATCGAATTATTAGAGGTTAATACAACAATTATTCAATACCAGATTGTTAAATAAGCTCAAAATAATTATAAAACAGTTTTTTTAATGTAGGGACAGATATATATGCATATTCATATATATATTCATCAAATTTCTTTAGACGCTAAGAATTATTAATAATTTAACTGCATCTTATTACCCATATATAACAATTAGAGTTGGGTTTTAAGGCCTTATCTAATATGTAGGTCCCTATGGAATAATTGTCAAATAAGAATTTTCTAAGCCTACTTTAATTATTATGTCAATAAGCGAAGAAAGATAAGCTTAAAAGAGCTGTCAATTGTTATAATAAAATAAACTTAAAATTTCGATTGATTTTAAGTGGTAATTACTATTAAGCTTGTCACAAGTACTGGGTGCAAATAATGGATTCGAATCGGAATTTTATTCTATTAATTGAGTTGTCAACAATATTAAAATAGGAATTTAAACACAATAATTTTCAATTTCAATTCGAAAGATTGTCTTTAATGCCCCTAAGGTTAATCGATAGCAAAAAAACTTAAACTAGTTTGGCATAGATAATAGCTAAACCATGGTACAATTGTACCATGAGCTAACTATCAACACTGTTTTCCAAGTACCGTTAAACCTAAAGTGATTGTCAGATTTGTAAAAAATTACTCGTTGTGCGCAAACAAATTTAAATGCAGTCGCAAAATTTTGACAAAGAAATGTTAATTTAAAAAGTTTAAAAATAAGTAATAAATACATTTTAACTAAAAGCCATGTTTTCTTTGTACCATGAGTGCTACAAAGGCACCGCTGTCTACAACAACGCCACCTCTATGCCGGTCATATTAGAAAATGGACGGAAAGTTTTTGGGCCTCCTCATAAATACAATGGACCACGTCCCACTCATTTATGTGAATTGTACGTAACGCGCATACCGCTTAATCTGGATGAGCTAGGCTTTTTGGTGTGGCTCCATCGCATCGGTCAAGTATATTCCTTTCGACTTATGATGGACACAGGCAACACTAACCGCGGCTATGCGTTCGTAAGATTCTGCAGCGAACAGGATGCTTTGGCGGCCTATGAACTGTTGAAATATCTATTTGTTGATGGCGAACGTTTGAGTGTGTTCCGTTCTCAAGGAAAAAACCGCCTCTTTGTCAGTGGTATACCCAGACATTTACCGTTGTCTTGTCTTCAGGACGGATTCAAACTATGTTTTCCCAATATGCAAAGTTGCACCGCATATCCGCCACAAAAGAACAAATATTTACTTGGCCGTGAGAATGAAGAAAACCGTGGTTTTGCTTTTATTGAGTTTGAGGATCATGATGTTGCTTTGGCTACTAAGAAGCGATTAAATACCGGACGTATAGGCATGTGGGGGGCGGACTTAAAAATACAGTGGGCAAAACCAAAGGAAGAATTGCAGGTGGGCCTTGGTTTAAAGGTAAGAAATATCGATAATTGTTTAAAGACGTTCTTTAAATACATTTTTAAATTTAAAAATAGAAATTGAATGAGGACCCTTTAAATTCCAGGTGAGTTAAACTTACAATTATTTTTTGCCATAGTAAAAATTACAGATTAAAATTTATATGTTACTCATATTTAATACCCATACTAACTACTGATTGTACAAACATATTCACATATCGTACACCTAATCGTAGTCATAACTTAAAATTTATGAAAATGTGATTTCATAAACCAGTTCCCAGATAAAATCTTTAACTTCTATATGTTTCTGCATTTTAGATTTCGCTCTCAAATATATCTACCCAATGATTACTGCGCCAAATTGCGGCTCTATTGTTTGGCAAACAATCTTTGTATTCCAGTAATATTATATGGTGACAGTTTTCGTTTTTTGCATCTGCAATACGCTGCTGTAATATCTTGTTTTACTTTATTAATATCTGCAATTTTTAACGATTTGTGTAATATATTTACTACAGGTCCTTATTAAAAATGGTCTAACTGGATGTTACTCCTATTTTATATTTGAAATCATAATTAAAAGAGTTTCGGATGTTCATTTGGTAATCTGCGAAATTGCTGTAAAAATGATTGAAGAATACGCTGGAGTATTGCAGCATAATGCTCTTTTTCGGGCTTTAACTGATAAAGCAGAATTGGGTAAGTAAAGATAAAATTATTTAATTTAGTTTTTGGTTATATATTTTTAACAAATTTAACTAATCTAATATTGCCTATAGCTCGTAGGCATTTAAAAATTATCTTTTTTTGTAGCTAAAAGATTAATTTTTTAATAAAAAGCGACTTACATGACATTACTATCCAAAAAACTTTGTCCTAACAATCCGATCGTTTAAAATTAAAGAAACAAAAAATATTCTTTTACATTCGAAATATTAAAACTTATTAAAAATACATATCGTTACCTTAATATAAAAAGACCCTTACATATATTTTTAAGTTAAGATTTTTTTGGCTAATTGTGATATATGAGCAAAACATTTATCGAAATAAACGAATATCTGGACTTATAAAAATAACGATTTAGGGCCTTTCTGTATTAAGGTAAAGATATATAAACGCGTTATGTGTAACTTAACTGTATGAAAAAGAGCGTGTGTATGTGCAAACTAATAGATTAAAAAAAAGAAATAACGTTTATTGTAATTCTAGATTAACCTGGAATTGCATTTTTAATTTAGTATTAAGTATACCGAGAGACTATATTCAAAATATGTTAACTCAATATTTTGGTCAAAATTAGTTTTCGATAGCAAATGGCTATTCCGTGTAATACCGATCTGTGATAAAAATTTCAAAACAAAAAATGAATTATTCTCGTTTTATAACAATTTATTTTTATTATGCTGTCTCAAAATAAATTTTTTTGGGAAAATAAATTATTACTTCCATTGTGGATTTTTATTATTTAAAAAAACGTGTACCTTTTTATAAATCGACTAAATTTAAATGGATCTTGTTACAATATAGCGTAATTTCAGCAACTCGAGAAGGGAAAGATTTTAGTGCTTGTAATTTTAAAAAATATGAAAAAACAGTCGTTCGATGCAGTTTGTTTAAGCTACGACTTTTTTTAAGATTATAATGACAATCAGCTAGTTCGCTTTAATAATATTTGACCTGGCAAAGACAAGAATTATCCAAAAGTTTCGCCAAAAGTTCGCTTATTTATCTTCCAAATAGGCACATTTAATTTTTAATTATTTTTGAAGATGATTACACTGATAAACCGTGACGAATAAAAAAAATTATGGAAGCTAACGGGAACCAAATCGTTTACATTTGCAACCACCTCCTATACAACAGGCATCTTCAAGAAATAAGAAAAATTATTCCACAAGAATATCATTACTTTTACGATAACTTGTGCCAGAAAAGGTCCTGTTAATGTAGTATAATAATTAGGGGATTCACAAGGTGTTCTATTTGTCCTATTGTCATATTGTCATATAATTTTGACAATGGTTTAACAACCTTTACCAACTATTGGACACTCGGCGCAGGTGTAAGTGAAGTTGTTGTGACAATTTAATAAGTATATTAGGCGACGTTGTACTTTTAAAGAACTATTTTTGTATGAAAGACAACAAAATCATTGTGAAATTTTATAACAATATGACAATAGGACATAATAGGACACCTTGTGAATCCCCTAAATGTCAGTTTATATTATATTTTGTTATATTTTTTATGTTTTTTTTGCAGATTTTCAATTTTTCGTAGCTAATATTGAATAAAACATTTTACAAAAAAATCGTATTTTTACTTTGCGACAAAATATGCTAACTTTGGAAAAATATTTCTTTTTTAATATACGCCCATGTTCTGACAATCGCATTTCGCAAAATATTGGCGATGCGATTTGAAATCGCATAACAGGGGTTCTGAAGTTCACAATCGCAAGAAAGTTTGCGACTTCAAATCGCAAGAGGTAGATGAGGTGAACCGATGTTTTTTGCCCAAACTAGGTTAAAAACAGCCAATCAAACTATGCATAATTATAATATATGGGGTTTTTGTTATAATTTTCACTATTTGTTTTATTTTTTGTAAACAGTCTCAATAAAAATTAAATTTTAAAAAACTGTTAGTTATGTACATCTTCATTTTTCAGTTGCTTACTTTTTTTATGTATGAACTTTATTGGAAAACAAGAAAGAAAAAATGTTGTTGCAGAAATAGGTACAATTTGTTATATATTCCTTGGTTTTTTGTTTTGTATTTTTAAAAGAAACATGTTTTTATTTTCGAATACATCATCGAAAAAAAAACAAAACGCAAAAAAAAACGCGTGAACTACAGAACATGCAAAAAATTTTTTTGCGATTTACAAATCGCATGTGATTTGACAATCGCGTGAGAGTCAGAACATGGGCGATACATACTAAAATATGCTATCCACAAAAAGTATGCGAACAAGTGCAAAATATGAAATTTTGTGCAAATGTGTAACACTATTTAAAACATCTTCTGGAAGGTACACGCGTAATAAGTGTTTCTTCGCTCTCCTGAAAAGTTAGTTTTTTGGAGTTGGCATTAATTGAATATAGACTCTCGCTACATACATATGTATGCATGTATGTATGTATGTTTGTATATATGTAAATAATAGTATTTGTTCGGTAATGTCTTGCTTATTTTTTTAACTAATCGAGTGTTTTATATTTTTCTTAAAAAAATCGTTTTTGTTGGTTTTTAGTTTATTCTTTTAAACACTCAAGCGACCTAAAGTTTTATAAAATTCAAAATGAGTTTAAATACCCGAATGCCATAAACAAACTTGCCGATTCGATGGAAATATTGGCTTTGCAAAATCAAAAGATGCTGCTTTTAAACTACAAACGTTCCTTTCTTACGCACGAACCGTTGGCGACATTCTCTATGATTGTGGACAATCCCCTGGGGCAATACTGTTCGGTGTTACCAAAATTTCGTAATAATAAGAAACTTAATAATAATTTGAACGATTCGGAAATAACATTATTGCTTATGACGCCATCCCAGTCACAAATGCCATCAATTGAGGCCCCAATCGATTCTAATCTAAACAATGAATACTCAGGCAATTGTATGGCAGTGAAAAAACAGCAGAAAATAAAAGCGCAACAAATATACCCACAAAATGTAAGAAAATATTTGTTACTGAAATCACAACATGCCAGTTATGGCATCAACTATACATTACGTTATGTTGACATGATTGGCGTGGAACTAAGAGAATGTTACCACCCAGCACAACGTGTCAATTCGAATCCCATTTGGATATCTGGGCAAACATATCAAGAATCAATTTTCAATTAACATCAAAAAGAAAGCAAATATGCACCAAATGAAAAAACCGTCATTAATCTTATCTATTTATTTATCTTTTTTTACGTTTATAAATGCAACTGAATTACTTATTTGTTTGGCAAATGGAGAAAACGTTTTGATTTTTTTCTTTTTATTTTAACTCATATTCAATTGTTTATTACTCCTTTTATTTTTTAATGATTGTGTACAAATTTCATGTTTCTTTATGTATTAATATAATTTGAGACGTTTTTCTATAGCTATTAAGTTAATTTTTACACCCAAAAGTGTATGTTAAAAAATTATTTTCTTATTTAATTGTTTTTTGTATGCTTAATTTTAAATATTTTTTTATAAAGTTTCCGCTACTACAGACAACAATTGCTTATTAGGTTTAACTTGACTTACGAAATGCTTACGTATATGTATATCAGCTCTCAATTTCTTTATTATGTATTCAATTCCTACTTTTTGATTTAGAAATAAAAATCTTAATAAAAGACAAAAAAATAGTTTTTTTTTTTTGGTTAAACTGATTGAAATCTGTCAATGCTTTTAATATAGGAATTCTAACTAGAATTTTTTGATTTCGAATAAAATCGAATGCAATAATTTGGCCCCTGTTGTTGAGAACTATGTATATACATACATATACATATACATGTGTATGTAAAAATTTATAAATAAAATAATTGAATAATAATTAATAATAAAATCAAGTGGAAAAATATATTAATAAAAACAAGTAAGATTAATGAACAAATAGCGTTAATAACTGACTAACATACATTACCGCACAGCCCAAACGCTTAAAGCTAGAGATTTGATATTTGGACTAAGGGCACCTTTGTCGCTGTATAGATCCACTTAGAAGGAATTGATTGCTATACGGGCTCGTTTTGTAGCATTTTTTATCATTTCGGCGAGAACTTCGGGCGACAGATTCTCGCACTCGTATCGGATTTGTCCTCGAGGGCTTCCAATGTCTCGGGCTTGTTCTCGTAAACATGGGACTTCAAAAAACCCCACAAAAGAACTCAGGAATGGTTATATTGCGCGATCTTGCAGGCCAATGTAAATCGTCAAAACGAGAGATGAGGCCACCTGAGAACGCGGCCATCAGAATATCGGTTGTGACTCGCGCAGTGTGAGCGGTTTCATCGTCCTGTTGGAACCACATGTCCTTCAGTCCCAATTCGTTTAATTGCGGCAGAAAAACTCGGCTAACATAGCCTTATAGCGCGCACCGTTCACTGTTGTCGTTTGACGAGCGACGTCCTCGAAAAAAAAATGGCCCGATGATTCCTTCAGCGTGAGCAGCGCACTTTGAGAGGGTGTAATGTCTCCTCGTGCATCACGTGTTTTTTCCACATTTTTTTGCCCTTTTTGGAATTATAAATCTAGAAATATGAAATTAAGGACTGCTGCTTAGCCATTTAGAGGCCGGAAGTTAAATATGTGGACAAAAATAATTTTTTCCAAATTTTTCGTTTGTCTGCGTTTTTAAAGATTATGAATCTAGGACATTAACGCTTTTGGCCTAGTAACAATTGAAGCCGGAAGTCAATTTACACGGTTCGTCTGATAATAGATTTTGACAAAGAAATGCTTCTTAGAAAGTGGGTATGTAGTTTGAAAGCACTATGTATCCACTTTCAAAAAAGTCACTCACTTTTTGCAGTGTTGTTTTTTTTGCCAAAATTTACTTTCAGACGCACCGTGTTAGGTAAACAAAAAGGACTTTTTCATCTACATAGTACTTTTATAAATTTTTTTAAATTTCTATTGAGGACTCTAAAATATAATATTGTTATGCCTGTTCTGCAGTTCGATTCGAATCCAAATTTCTTCGTCGTTTTTTTCTACAGTGAAATAATTTAGGTAAAAAAGGAAAAATATTTGCAAATTTCAAAATTATTGTTGATAGCTTTACCGTTTCTTTTTTTTATGAAACAAACAGATGGCTTAATAAAGACTTACATATGTGGTACGGCCATTTTTTTTAAATATATGAACCGAAAAGCGTGACCACTTAAAAATATAGATTTAAACTCATCTATTAATTGGGATATTTACCTTTAACATTATTGATATCAATTAATTTTTTTTTGTACATATTACCTCGTTTGCTTTAAATTAAACTTATTTAAGGACGAAACGCATCAAACATTTGCGTAAAACAGTTGTAACGTGTGTTTTTTTGTTTTTTTTTTTTGCCAAATTTTATAGATTTGACCGTACCATTATTTAAATGGGGAAGAAAAACACTTTATAAATTTTGTAAAATTTTCGAAAAAAAGTTCTTGTGCAATTTTTTATAAAAGGAGGCAAACAATTTAATTTTCAAAAAATTTAAAATTAAAAAATGTTTGGGATTTGATTGCTAAAATAGGCAAAAACAATGTTAAAAAAAAAAATCGAAATGCACTTTTCTTTACATACCCACCCCTATCACTCGAGGAAGTTATTAAATGCTTGGAAAATATAAACTTCCGTTTACCGATGGGCGACCACTTACTTACCCATAATAATTATTACAATTAGATAAACTAAAAAGTTAAAACACAAAAATTTTTCTGGTAATCAGAAAATTTAATTTTGTTTATTTTACTTTGGGTTAAAGTTTTTGTTTTATTTTAATATTTATTAAAAAAAAGAGATTAATTCAAAAAATCTAATATTTACAAATTTTACCAATTTTAAGGTGTTTTTTCTTTATCAGTTTAAAAGTATTCTTTTTAAAAATTATAAAATTTAATGTTTAGAAGTTAAAGGCAATTTTGCATAAAATTTTTACATTTAGAAATATTTAAAATCAATTTTGTAGATAATCCGCATAAAGCAAATTATTTATTTGCATTAAAACATAATTTTATCAAATTGTTTTATGTTTTAAAATTTAAGCTATTCAAAATGCAACTCTACACAAAGATATATAAAAGTTATTAAAATATGTGTAAACAAAATATTAATGTATTTTTTAACGTTATCAACAAAAGTTTTAGATTGGAAAATTCAATAATAAAACATGAAAAGCTTTTTTAACCCATACAGAGCCAACATGGGTATTTGGTATTGTAGCGCAATGTTACCATGTAAATATTTAAAAGTTACTCATTTTTGATTAAAACTTTTATTTTTGTGTTAAAAAATCTTAAAATATTAAAAATTTTATGCAAAATTTATCTTTCTAGTTTTTTTTTTTGTTGTTATTGGTATTTCTTATAATTTTAAATTGAATCAAATTCCTCAGTGCTTGCAGTGCAATATATATTTGTTTTATTTTGCTTATTATTTAAAATATATAATTATTACTATTTTTACACCAAAATTACGAGAAATAAATAAATAAAAATTAATAAATTACTTTTTTTTAAAATCCATGTTTTAAAATTTAGCTTAAAGATTTTTTTCTTATTTCTTTAATATGTATGTATGTATGTATGTTGTTTGTAAAGTATCTACTAAAATAGTGTCAGCATGAAGTTTTAATTTTTTTTTAATATTAAGGTTTCATTTTTATTTATTTCCGTAGTTTATTGAAATAAATTTCTTAAAAGTTGTTGTTAAATTTCTTAAATATTTGCGTTGTTGTATCGTTTTTAAGTAATATATTAGGTGATTCTGATTTTTAGTTTTCTAATTAATTTTAAGATGAGTTCTAATTTTTATTTAGGTTTTCTAAACAGTCAGACTTGAGTATTTTTTTCGGCCATATTCATAAAACTATTTTATATTTGTTATGGGCTTTTTCGGCAATTCTATAGAAATTTGTCAAATAAGCCCTTAAAAAACATAAAATAGTTTTTGTGAATAAGATCGTTTAGTTTTTTAAGAAAGGGAAAAAAATAAAAAAAAAAACAAAAATTCGTTCGTATTACAGAAAATGCGAAAACTAATTTTCTCTAAATAAAAATAAAAAATTTTATGAAAAGCAAAAATTTCTAAAGTTTTGAAAAAATATATTAAAATTAATAAAATTAAAATTTTCAATCTTTTTTATTAAAAAACAGCTGTTAATATAATTGCGGAATAGTGATGACTTAATTAATTGTACTATTTAAGAGTTAATATTCCCCTTTGTCCCCCTTTGCCATTAATATTTAAACTAAATAACTCTTAAGCTTTTCATTAATTCATGTCAAAAAAAAAACGAAATAAAAATTTGTTTTAAATTATTAATTATTTTTAAATTTCATTTATTATGATTGTGATAAGATTTTTATTGAAGAATAATATTGAAAAGGTTTATATTCCCGAAACTAGCCGAGTGGAATGCATTTTCGAAACCCAATACAGTTTATTGCCAGCAATCTTTGTTTGGTACTGAGCGTTGGGAGCAAATATTTTTTATTTAAACTAAAAGAATACAGATAAATTTTTTGTTTTCACTTATGTAAGCCATTTTACAATTTTAAATTTTTATAACGAAATTTACGGCCTGTCATATTAGGGGTTATTTTGCATTTCGATTACGAATCAGCATGCAAATACGCATATATCAAAATAGAAATAAAAACTTTATTTTTCCAATTCTAATATTAAGAAGCACAAAATTTTAGTACAAAAATATGAAAAATCCAAAATATATTAAGAAAAAGTTATTTTTGGCCAAACTATTCAAAACACAGTAAAAAAGGCCGACGGCGAAAATTTCTATTCGAATCGAAACGCAGAATAGGGGTGATTATTTGCTCATGGTAACAAAGGAAAAAATCGAAAAATCTCCTTTTTTAAAAAATTCGATGAATTTATATATAAATAGAATTAAAATGATCAAAATTAAAAAAAAAATTTCTATATTTTATGTTATTTTTAGTTTGCCAAGAGTTTATGTACTGAGCAATTGGCTCAATTTTTTTTACATTTTAAAAGGTTTCTATTTAATAATTATTTTTCTATTTAAGAAAAATTGTTTCGTTTGCAGAAATAAAGTATCAGAAACGATTAAAAACACTTTAAACCACCAGAAAATTGAAAAAATCAAGCCCATTCTCAAGAATATTTTACACAACACGATCTTAAATTCAAAATTATTTAAAATTCAAATTTGTAAGGTCATACCCATCATAGTCTTCTAGCCGTCAGTATTGGATAATATCATGTTCTTTTATGTACTAAACGTTTACAAACATACTAACCTTGGAAATAATATCATTTTCTTAATAAAACTTTTAAATATTTGAGTTATAAGAAATAATGTTAAAATGGGCAAACGCGACACAATGGAATTGCCCATATGCAAAACTTTGTAAAGCTAGAGTAGTATTTAAGTGAGCTATAGACCAAAATGCTTCTTCCTGGAGGACATTTGTATTACGGCTATGCGAAAATATGGACCGATTATCACCAGGCTTGGTCCCACTGTCAAAAAACTTATCTGGGCCAATGTCCAGTTAAATATCTTAAAAAAATGCAACCTTTACTTTAATCACAAGAGTAAATAGACACCCAGCCGGATGGACGGACAGACACGCTTAAATCGGCACAGGAAGTATTTATGAGTTAATCGGTATAATTAAAGGTAAGTCTCAGACTTTTTTTGGGCGCCTGCAGAGTTATACATACATACATGTTCAAGCATCTTTTTTTGGTCTGACAGTGGGGCACCGACAGCTTAATAAGTTGCAAACAAATCAAAAAAAAAAAATTAAAACAAAATAACTTAAAATTTTCTTTATATATTTATTAAACTTTTCGAAAGCAAGTAAAAAATTAAACAAATAAAAAAAATTTAATAACTAACTAATAAATAAATAGCTATAAAGTAAAATAAATAAACCCGAAATAAAATAATCTTAACGTTTGTCTTGATTATGTACAGTAAACCATTAAAACGAAAATTATAAAATTAAAACCAAAAGATCCTTTCCATTTTGAAGACAAAAAACTAGACTTAAATTAAGTTTGCCTTAATTACTAAGAATCATAAGACGTTTGTTACAAGTTCTAATTTTTAAATATATTTTCTTTTTACAATAATAATCCAGTTTTTCTTAATTGCATTAAAATTGAATTAAGAAAGAAAAAAAACAAAATTAAATAAAAGTGTTTGTTTTTTGGTTTTATTCAATAAATATATATTTTTTCAAAATTATATTTATTTTTAAAAAACTTTACTTGGACCCGGTTAAGCTCCGAACAAGTGTGTTTAGGTTTAGGTTTTACTAAGGTCTAACTTTTATGTTTTATAATTAAATTTTATTTTATTTTGAGGGGTGTCTTTAAAAACTCTTTTTATCATTGTGGGCTTTTTGTTTTATTTAAAAATTAAGGTGCTGTTTTAATTGTTTAATTAAGATATTTTAATGTAAATAAATAATTATTTTTTAAAATTTATTTTATTTCTTTTAATTAAGAATATTTTTTTTTTATTAATTTACCTATTTCTTAACTTATTGAAATTATTAATACTCAATTGCTTTTCAAGTTTTATTTTCATATTAATTTTAAAATGTTTTTAAGAATTTAAAATTAACAAGAAAAAAATTTATAATTTTATTAATATTAAAGAAATTAAGTTTATTTTGTTTTTTTTTAATTTCTTTAATTATAGCGATTGTCTTCGTCTACTTTTTGTTTTTTTTTTTCTTACGTTTTATTTTTTAAAACAATGTAGTGCAAATTTTTGTTGGGGCTTCTTTTTTAAAAATTTGCAGTAGATTGTTTTTCTTTTCCCAAAATTTTTGTTTTGGTTTTTCTTTTGAAAAAAAAACCTTTAACCTTATGGTACATAATTAAGTTTTATATTAAGTAAAGTTTTTAAATTTAATTTTTATTAATTATTTTTATTTGTTTTAGAATTGTGGTTCTTTTCTTAATGATATTTAAATAAATTAAATTTAACATCTGGCAGGTTTTACTTTTCATTTAACGTATATATTTAAAGTGAAATAAAATTGCAATTATGGTAAATAGAAGTTTCATGACGATCTTTGTTTTTAATAGCTTGGCTGTTAACATTTACTCATTTGAGAAAGATGACATGCAGTTTGCTTAAATCGCACATCAATCGAGTAAAACTACTATAGTTAATTGAATTAAATTTATTTATCTTATTTTTCAAATAATAATTTCAGTATAACAGGATATGTCAGGTTTATTCAACAAAATTATTAATTCTAATTCAACATTGAAAATTATAAAAATGAAAATAAAAACTTACATTACTTTAAAACAAACATTTTTAAGTACAGTGATTTATAATAACAGACCCTACAACTACCATTTGGTTTAAATTCGATACAGTTTTCAGAACAGGGGTGCGGATGTAATGCATATAGTAATTGATCTGAAATCCAAAACGCATGTTTTCGTAATTTTTATTTTTGAAAAAGCAGCACACAAAAGCCTTTAGACTACTCTACAAGTCATAAGATTTTCGATGGATTTTTTAAGAGCAAAATAAAATAATGCGATTTCTATCAGGGATGGAAAACATCATAACGTTTCATTTTTATATGTATTTGCAAATATATTTAAAATTATTTTATTTTTTTATAATTGTTGAACTGCTATTACTTATATAAAATATCTGCAACGCTACAAAATTTTCAGTTTCCCATGCCTGATTTTATTTATGTGTTGCAGCAAAGACCTTACTCTGAGAAAATGTAAAATCTGATGGTTTAGAAAAATTTCAAGTATTTAAGAGTTAAATTAAAACCCTTAATATTTTGAAGAAAATCGAGATACGTCTTTTATGTATTAAAAAAACCAAATAAAATTTGTACAAAACATTTTTAAAAATTGAGTCAAATAATAAAGAAACCTTTTTGTTAAACAATTCTGTTATTGTAAGACTCAAGTTCAAATACCACCAAATTTTTTTTTTTTTTTTGCAACGAAGAAATAAATATTTTTTTATCCGTTTGTACTTGATCCTAACAATAACAAAATTGTTTTAAAACAAATAAATTTAACTATAAATAAAAAACGCAAGAATCTTATTTATGTAAAAATAAAAACACTTAATTTGCCTTAATTAAATTGAACTGGTCTCCCTATTACTTGTCTGTTAATAACGTCACCAAAAGTTCAAAAAGGCGTATCTAATATTAAAAAAAAAATTAAACATTAAGATGAAAAATTCCAAAAAAACTGAAAAAAATCCCAAAGTTTTATATTAGACAGGAAGCATAAAAATTATGCAAAAAAAGGAAAAACAAAAAAATGTTTAATTTTTGCTAAAAAATAATTATTCTCTTGATTTCTATTTCTTTTGTCTAAAAAGAAATATTATTTTTCTGACTATAATTTTTTTGGCAGAAACAAGTATTATTTTTTGTTTTGTTTAAAAAATAAATATGATAAAAAAATAATTGTTTTTTTGAGGAAAAAATTAAAATCAAAAATTTAAGAAACACTGATTCCGAAAATCTACTTAAATGTCATCAAGATGGTGTACTTCACTTGGCTTTCCGATGTTTCCTTATACATACATACATATTTCGTGCCTTAACCGCGGAAATAGCTTGAGCGACAGAAATTAAATTTTACAGGAGAAAGTTTTTTTATATTATATCTTGTTAATCAAGTTAAAGAAACCAAATTTTTAGTAAACATTTCGTTTTATCCAATACATGAAATTAATTAAATGACAACGCAATTTTAAGAGATGATGCGAGTGATTTCAATGAACAAATTTATAGAAAAAAACGTTTTTTGAAAATTGTGTCGCTTAAGCTATTTCCGCGGTTAAGGCACGATATGCTTTTTCTCATTGAAAATTCGAAAACAATTATTTTTTTACAGTCCCTGATTTAATGTGTTTGCAGAGATATTTTTTAACGGTTAGTTTTTTCTATTATTTTTTTTTTGCAATTTTATCTCACTTTTTTATTTTTTTAAATTTTGTATATGTATTTCGTTAATGGACTTTTGAGAAAATATTATATATTTTAATGATTTTTATTACTTTCAAATACCATAGTTATTTACAATAGGTTTGGTTTGGATTTTCAAATAGAATTCTAACTTTCCGTAATTTAAACTTTCAATTATATTTATAGTTTTAAAAATTTTTACTTAAAGAAATAGTTTAATTCAAAACTGTATAATTTTTAAAAATTTACATCCCTTAGAAGTCCAATTTAATAATTATATCACAATAATCGTTTCTTAAATGTTGTTTTTTAGAGGATTTATTTGTTTATTTTTTTTTTATATATAATTTTCTTTAAATAACTTAATGAAGTAAATATTATTTTCTTTTTGAGATAAACTAAAATCTAAATAAAAAATTAAATTTATTTATTTTGCACTTCCATGTACAAAAATCTTTCTTGACCTTAAATGTAATTTTTTAAATTATTTTTTTTAATTAAATTAATGGAATGTTTAAGTATTTACATTTTATAAATATTTATTAATTAAGGTATAACAAATTTAAAGTTGTAATAAAATATTTTATATTAGTTTTATTTTGTATTTAATTTTAAAATGTGTTTTTTTACAATAAGTTTTGTTCGAGAAGTTTGTTAATTTTTTAATTGTTGTGGTGTTATAAGGTTTCAATTATTTTATTTTATAAAAATTTTTAAAGCAGTGCAGTTGTTTTTTTTTTTTGGAAAAAATACAAAAAAGAAATCAAGAAAAAATTTTATTAATAAAATATTTGATTTATAATTCTTTAAAAAAACTACCAAGAAAAAACACTAGCAAAAATACTTATTACATGTACAATATTTTATTAAGTGTTTTTTTTTATTTAATATTTCTTAAATGTTTGAAAATTTATTTGTCTTTAAAACTTAATGCTGCTTTACAATGATTTTCTAGCCAAATATACAAATGTACATATTCAATGAAATATTTATAAAAAATAGCTTTTAAAGGTTTGTAGTTTAAATTAATGATTGTTTAATTTAGCGTATTTTTGATCTAGTGTAATGCTATGTTTAATTTGCTATTGTTATAACTATGAGTATATTTATTTTTTTTTAAATTAAAGTAGATTGAGGACCTATAAGTTGTTTGAGGGAATTTTGCTTACTCTCCAAATATGTAGCGATTTCATTGGCATCTTTGTTAAATGCCACCATCATTGGAGTATTACCGCACATATCACGAGCCTCAATATTGGCTCCAGCCGCTACCAACATCACACAAATATCACGTCTATTCATTTCGGCGGCAATATGTAATGCTGTAGCACCTCTGTAATTATTAAAAAAAATAATAAATTATAATTTTTTTGAAGGTATGAAAAGCTTAGAACTATTTTCTTCTAATTGTGTGTTGAAAAAAATTTTTATTTGTTAAAAGAGAGTTCCAGGGATAAAATGTTTTTTTTGCTTAAACTGTAAATAAAAAAAAAGACATTGGGTTGTACTAAAGAATATCTCATACTTATATAACAATATAAGCTTATACATATATTTTTTGGTTGTACTAAATCCTAAATATCCTTCACCAATGCTCTGGCATGCAATAACAAAAAATATTTTAAAAAACTAAGTAAAAACGCCTAAAAGCATGCTGTGATTCTTTAAGTTGTTAAATTCAAGTATTGCTTATTTATTCGCGAATTGGCAACTAAATATAGAACACAAAACTGTACATGAATTAAGGTTGCCCAGACAAAGTTGCGAAAGGTAGTGATAAAGGATTTCCTTCCGATCAGAGGCCTATAGCCCTTTCATTCAGATTGTGGCCTAGCCAGACGACATTGTGGTACTGGTTTAAGGTAAATTTTTTATTTACGACGAGTGAGGTGATGCAAACTGCATTATTCGATCTGTCTACTTAGTCCAGGGACAAAGGATTGAATGTTAACCTGGGGAAGACGAAGGTACTACTCTTTACCAGAAAGTCTAAGATTGTCACTTTAAATCAACGGTGCTTGACGCATCGGAGAAGGCCAGATATCTGTGTATCGTTCTGGATTGCAAATTATCTTGGAGGATCAATACTTAGGAGAAGGTTAGGAAGACTCTGAACGTGTACTAAGCCTGTGGAAACTTCAAAGATAAGAAGGGTGCCCCGGTAGATCGTGGTAAGTGCACAAGTCTACCAGTCTGGGGCTTGTGGGCTCAATTTCCACCAAGGACCCTGCTTTATCCTGCTTTCTTTCTATCTAACCCTGAATTTAGTGGACGCAAGTGAGCTGTATCCTTTCCTTTAACAGCTGCCTGTTCTACCTTACCTTACCTAACCTCATAGGTAAGAGCTAAGGGTTACAACTGGACAGGGTGAACTGGATTTACACATCCGTTGTAGGACCAATTATTATGTGTGGCAGTTTCGTCTGGTGAAGGGTCTTGGAGAGGAAACTCTTGTCAAAGGTTAAGCGATGTGCTGTACTAAACATTACAGGGCCAGAAAAAGTAAACAACAAGCAGTTTTGAATATCGTTTTAAATCTTTTAATTAAGAGTTTCGTGGCTGGAATGGCGCAAGGAGTTTATGCTTAACCTGTGTCAGTTGGACACGTTGGGATGCTGGAGAAGGTCAGAAAGGGTCGTTTCCTAACGCAGGTGGTTTCGCCTGTCTATAGCGTCGCAAAACTTGACTTTGGGATTTTAGCTTTTCCGGACAAAAACGACTAGGAAAAATCCCCAAAAAACCATTTGAGAAGTGTGCAGTTTTTACTGATAGATAGATAATGTAGGCATTTACTTCGTCTTTATATATTAAATACGGAAGTAAGGATATCATAAAGACTTCCGGAGGAATACAATATCTAACAGGCCTAAATTCTGGCAGTGATGAGGGTATTGAAAAGCAAGAATGCGGGAGAGGACATGACAATCTACGTCGTCAGGTTTCCCTTAAAGCTTTAAAGAGATATTTTGTCAAGTCTAGACTAGACATGCTCTCAGTGTGCTCTTGGTGAGATGCAATGTTAGGCTCTGCTAGGTGCTGGATAATGGTGGCGTTGTCAATAATAAGGATGCCCTTGAATGGGATGTAAGCCCGTATGGCCACCGATAGGTTTTTATTATGGCTTGATAGGGGCATGAGTCTTGAATAAAATGTGCGAAGTTTTATTGATCAGTATTAATTGCAAGGTCTCCCGTCTCCTGTGTCCCGGGCTGTATAGGAAAGGTAATAACCTGCTTCTTAAGGAGAGCAGTAGGAACCTAAAGTGTATAACTGGGACTATCACGGGGAACTGCTATGTGAGATATATGACCAGTAAATGGAATAGGAATTCTGTAGACTTCTGTAGGTTGTGCGAGGGTATGGAGGAAAAAGAGACTGCATAACACCATGTCTGCTACTGACTAAGGCTGCAGACCTATCAAAAAGGTGGTTGGAGGAACGCTTCTTTGACAGACTTGTAGAGGTTTCTGGGTATGGGCTAGGCAACATTACACAGAACGAAAAACGGCTTTCTAAAATCAAGAATTTTATTCTATTTTATTTATATATATCAAAGAGTTGGGGTGGCTTTTACAGGGTTTGGCGATAGCGTATAATTGGACGTACTTGGGGCTACCACTCTCAATGCTTTAATATCAGCTTTTTATTTAATTTAGATATTAACGCAATTACTTTGGAGCTAGCATTAAGTCGATATCTGTTATAGTTTTAAAAATACAACGAATCTAGAATTTTACAAAATACGCTCGTCTGTATTAGGGGCATTACTTTTCTTAACTCAAACTTAGTTTTATGTAGCATAAAATTTTTTTTAACTAAACACTCTCAGTGCTTTTACCAAACCTAGAATGCTTTAAAACTCCACTTAATTTCAATCGAATTTAAATTTTTTTTAACATACCTCTCCTTCTCAGCCATATTAATTAAACGACGTGAGGCACATGATAGTATATATTTAACGATATCCTTATGATTATATTTACAAGCTAAATGTAAAGCAGTATGTCCTTTTAAATTGGCTGATTGCAATGAGTATCCTAGTTCATGTAGTGCACGTAACTATAATTAGATAGTAAAAGTGCATGTTAAACATAAAAACTATTGTTAAAAAAATTAAAAAAAAAATATTTGGGAAACTTAATATGATGCATTGAAAAAAAAACTAATCGTTTGCAGGAATTATGTACTTTTGTATAGATTCCCTTGAAATAATCTTTTGAAGCTATAGTCGACTTTTGTTTGCCGGCCTGCGTAACAAGGGCTGATTCATACATTATTTATTATTATGGCAAAATTCATCATAAAGTTGTTTAAAAAAAACTAAATTTATTTTTTTCCTTTTTAAAACTATTTTTTACACTAAATGCAGTAGTTTCTTTTATTTTGATGTTTATAAAACTCTTTAACTATTTGTTTTAAAATCTTGCAAACGATGAGCGGCCAGATCGTCCCATTCGATTTGAATGGAAATTTACTTGATCAATCGAGTTGCCAACTGTTTTTAAAATAAGAATTTTAATTAGAATTTTTTAATTTCAATTCTAATCGAATGCGGCGGTTTAACCCCAGTTTTTTTTTTTGATAAAAAAATAACAAAAAAAAACTTTAAAATAATTTTGCATTTAAATTAGTTAAAGTACAACGACAAAACAACAACCTTTTTTTAGATTTTAAAGCAAATAAGAAGGGACAGAACAACATAAAATTTTAAAAAAAATATTAAAATTAAATTAAAAAAATTAGATTCTTAAATTATTTATAAATATAAAAAAATATATATAAAAATATGTATTAAACATTTAATATTGAAAAAAAATGTACCATATTTAAATCACCATTTTGAGCAGCTAATAATACTGCATCGGAAGTTTGCTCCAATATAGGACTTTATTATGAAAGAGAAAGAAAGAGAGGTAGAAAGTGAGAAAGAAAATAAGTAAGCGGTTGTAAGAATGATTATATATGTAAGTATGTATATGCAAGTGCAAAATAGATTTAATTTAGGCCTGTCACACTACGTTATACGCCGTTGAAAATGACTTTATTACCTAAATGTGGTTTTATTGCAAAAAAAAATAAAAAATAAAAAAAAATACAAATTTAATTACAACTTTTACACGGAACGTTTTTATGTGACAAGCCTGATACTTATATACCTTAATTAATTTTAAGAAATTATTTACATAAAAAAAGGATAAACTACGTTGATCAGAGTGTGAACATGACTAAGGCAAGTTAAAAATGGCATGTACCACTTAATGAAATTTTTTCCATTGTTTTGTAAAAAAAAGTTGTTTCTAATCTACCTTGCCATAAAATGCCTGACCGGACAGTTTATTATTTTATAGAGTTATTGAGATAATAAAATTGTGCCGAATTTCATAAACCCTTCTTTTTGTATGTCCAGAGAACCGTTCCAACCCAGTTGTTTGAAAAATGTAAATATAGTAATTAAACAATTTTGTTGCGGACTTAACGTCAATAGCTGTTATTGCTTTTTAATAGAAACGTTTTTAAAATTGATCCGCGGACAGCACTTCCCGTGCTCCTATCTATATTTTTTTGCTAAATACAGAAATCATTCTACATTTATACAGTAACAAGTTTGGGGCCTTGAAATTTTTTTAGAATATTGACATTACACTTAAAATATTTTGAAGCATATTTTAAGTGGCAAGCTGTTAAATATTTTTAAATAAAACACATTAAGTTCAATTAAATTAGTCCATCTGTATGGGAGCTTTCATTTCCATTGCTCCGATTCAGCCAATTTTTCTCAAATGTAGGCATTATACCAAAATTTCCTAGTAGCAGGTTTGATATCTATTACATTTGCCGGGAAAAGTTTGAAATTTTGAGGGGGGCTACCACTTCCCTTGCTCCTATCCAAAAAACGTTTGTCCCAAAAGTAGCAGTAACTGTGGTATTCTGAGATATAAATATTTATTTTTCTTTACCTTGAAAATAAGGGGGGGTTTCAAGTTTTTGCTTATATCTCGGTCTGAAGCTAACTGGTTGCGCTGATTTTAAAACTGATAATCTTAGGAATATTGAAAACAACAGTTCGCAGGATTTGACTTGGCTCTGGAATCTTGATTTCAACAGACGTAATCTTGATTTCAACACACGGACAAATCGACTCGCTTATTTATAAGAATCCAAATCTATATTGTAGAAATTACAAACGGATTTATTACCTACTATGTGAAGCATATAAAACCCGTTAAATTAGGTCGTGGCTGACACAATATTTCAAAAAAGGAATCAAGTGTCTTAAAAAATTTAAATTCTTTAATTATCATCTTCTGCACTAAATACACATATTTTTTTAAATTTTCAAACAAGTTTATAGGTCTTTTTAAACTACTTTCTGCAATGTCTAGGCTTGTTACATACCTATATCAATATGCCTGCTTATGTGCTAAGCTTTCTCATGCACAAACCTATAGCGAAAGTAACATTGCTGCGTCCAGCAAAGTCTGATAAATTCTAATTTTACTAAAAAAATCGAACTAAAGTTTTTGAATAGCTTGCCTACTAATAATAAAAAATAAAACAAAAACTAAATGACATATGGAAAAATAAAATAAAAATTTAACATAAAATAAAAATACCTGAATCCATATCCAAAAACTTCTTCATTGAAACTAAACAAACGATCTTTGCTGCTGCATTTTTTAAAATGTGTTAATATTTTGTTTGTTGGGGTTTTTTTTTTAAAAAATAATTATCAGTTCAAGCAAATTTTAAACAATGCACTTTGAATTAAATAAAAAATTACCTTTTGAATTTTAAAATTTTAATTTGTTTGCAAATTCCTATATCGTCTTTTATTAATTAAAATAATTTAAAATTAAAGAAATTAGTTTATCATGCAAATTAAAAAAATATTATTTAACATTTAAAAAGAAAACAAATATAAAATAAAAAATTTACAAAAAAAGTTAATTTTATTAATAAAGGGTATTCACGATGACAATATACATAAATCAAATTATTATTGAAACCAATAAAAGTTTTTTAAATAAAAAAAAATTTAATAAAATCAATTAAAGATCGTGCAAATCAATCAAAAAAAATTTAAAATTTAGGAGAAAAAAAATTACTGATTACCTAATTTGAAATTGATATGGAAATTCAAAGAGTCGGAAATTTATTAAAACTTTTTCGCTACAAAATTACTTTCCAAGTCCATTTTTTTTTAACTAATCATGAACACCCCTTATAAAATATTTAAAGAAACAAAATGCTTTAACATACCCAGGAGAGCATTGTGTAGTTTAAAGTGTGATGGAGGAAAGGTAGGGAGTTGTTTTTAGTTGTAACAAATATTTTGAATGTATTTTAATATCTTTATTTTGTCAGATATTTGAAAACGAAGATATCGGTATACGGTTTAGCCTTTGCTGTTAATATACATACGTGGGGTGAAATAAGTTTTACTTTCGAAAAACAGCAAGTTTGTTACAAACATACATACTTACATGCTGATCGCTGTTCAACTGTATTTGTGAAGTGTTAATTTAGCCAGCAAGGACTTAACTGTATGCTGAAATCTTTTTTTCTATTGTTTGACTCAGGAGTGTAAAAAGGTTAAATATTTGCAGGTAGAAAGAAACTAAACTAGCTAAGTATCTTAAAAATTAATTGTTTCTTATTTTTTATTTAAAGCAAAGTGTGTGTTGTTTGTTGGGTTTTGTTTTTAAAAAAATGTTGCTTTAAGTTTTCCATGTTGTCTAATAATAACTTTGATTTTTCGTTTAGAAGTTTTGGAAAAACAAAAGCAATCGAAACAATTTGTTTTTTGTTTGCAGAAATTACACTTGTACGGTTTTTTTGCGAAAATAATAATGACAAAACATTCGTTTATAAGCATAGGGTAATGTCATACCAGTACTATCCGAACGTCCTTGCTCCATGTTGCGTCGATCGTTCTGGGCTTGGCGCTGTGAGTATGCGGAAAATGAACGACCCTGATCGGGTGTTTGTGGCATAGTAGCCGCCTCGTGATCCAGTATAAACAGTTCATCGGCAGCTATGTCACAGATATAGTGTAGATGCTCTTGCGCCCGATCAATGCGAAAGAAATGCTCAGCAGTGCAAGCTTTGACAAAAGAAAAAACAAAATTGTTATCTACATATACTTTATATTAAATTTTATTTAACTTACAATCTATAAAACACCAGTCTTGTGATACTTTTGGATATGATATTGATTGTTCAAACTTTTCATTTAGCATATTGCGCACTTGCTCGAGATCACATTGGGATTCGATTTCAACGACTCCCAATTTATTGGCCAATTTTCGCAGCATAGGTTTGTCGTAATGATGTCGTTCATATTGATCCATTGTTACTCTTAAAATCACCAATTGTAGCTTCTCCAAGGGATTAACTCTGTAACAGAAAAAAAGAATTGTTTCAGTTAATACATATGTATACAAATGCTGTTTTCCTATTTTTAATTTGAATAAATGAATTTGTCGAAATTTTTGTTGAGAAATTAGTAAAATCACTATAAATACCCTCCTTTCAAACTTGTTTTTTTAAACAAAACTTCAGGTAATGCATAGTTACAAAAAAACACCACAACGGCTGCCAGTTTTGACGATTTTTGAAAATTACAGATTTGAGGCTTTTTTTAAATCAGAGGCAGAAAAGAAAGTTTAATTCTTTCATTTAACAAAAATAAATACGTTCTACAATATTTTAGCCATTGTTTGTTTCTAAAAAAACAAATAAAAAATATTTTATTTTAAATATGTATAACAAGAATTAGAAATAAAAAATTACATCTTGAAAGTAAGTTATTCGAAAGTTGCCGCTATTGTTCCATATTAAATTATTTAAACATAAAAATTATTATTTGTGTCAAATAACTATAATTGAAAAAAATTTAAACAGATTGTCTGCTTTTATATTTGCAGTTTATTTTGCTTTTAAATTTGTTACTATTTTTTAGGAAACTATTTGTAAGCATTTTGTATCCCGAGTTTTTTTTTATATTATTAGACAAAATGTTATGGAAAAATAAATTTGAGGTTGACGATCTTGAACCAAACTTATCTGGCACCTAAAAAGTTTTTCGCACAAAAAATGTTACGAAAATTACCCAGTTTGACCAAAAATTTTGATAGCTATCTTATCGAACGCCATCACTCAATTTTATTTTTCATGTATTATTTATATGGGCAGATCGCTTCACCCAAACTCTACAGCCCGAAAAGTAGTGGACTCATGAATTCGAAGGGACGACCTGTACCCATTCAAAAATTTATGCTTCATATGAGACACAAACCTTGAATTAACAAAGCCTCACCTCATATTGCCTAGAAGCAAACCAGTCGAGCGATTAGCAAGACCATATGGTTTTCCTTACTTATTTAATTTAGGCACGAATTTTGTAGTAACAAATTTGAATACTTAAATTGTAGAAAACCCAACCTCAATGAGAATTATAAATAAATACATACATTCTGTTGTGTAAACAGAATATAAAAGAATAAAATTTAAAGGCAAAAGTACTAATACGTAAACATACGTAGACTCTTAAGTACATCCCCAACAAAAGTGTGTGTGTGTTTACGTTTTAGCTAACATGCTTAGTGAACATACCAAACTACTTGTTGTTCTTGTTGCTCTAGTTGGATGACTGCAATTGGGGTGGATTTAACAAGGTATGTTTAATAAGGTTGCCAAATAAGAGAAACAACTAACACACAATGCGGTGTAAAAACGTTCATGCCGACACAACATCAGACGTGAAAATTGTTTATGTGTGACATATTGAAAGAATAAATAACAAGGAGCAAAAATAATCAGCTGTGCCAACGAGTTCACCTTGAGCATGATACTACAAATCAGGTAATCTCGTCCTTGCAACAACAACAAATTAGAGCCAAAGTGCCAAACAACAGCTCATAGAAAAAAAAAACGATGAGTAATAATTTTTGTTGTTTTATTTTCACAGGAAGAACATAATTTTGACATTTTCGCACTAATCAGCTGGGCCAGCGAGACTACCTGGTTCTTTGTATCATAGCTGCAATAATCAGCCTATGTAAACACTAACAACCTCAACAACCAACCTCCATTTTTGCTAAAAAAATCGTAAAAAATTCAAAAATATATTTTTAGATTGTAAAACGCATAAAATTTTAAACAAAAATTTGTTTTGTTATTTTCTACTTATGGACATACGTAGGTGCTAAAATGTTTTGTAAATATTTTCCAATGTAAATAAGAACTTACAATTGTTCTGCTTTGTATTAATTATTTATTTAAAAAAATTATAATTTTATAATTTTTACTATAACTGAAATAACTGCAAACGGTTGGCATACGCTAGCTACTCCTTATTTATTTAACGCACAATTTACGTTTAAGTAATTCCAAGTCTAAAACAAAAAACATAAGAAATAAAAGCACAAAACAAAAAGCTTTTAAAAAAGCTTTGCTTTGTAAAGCTAACATATAAAATGAAAAAGTTTAGTTTTCTACAAAACAAAATAACGGCATTTAAGTTTAAACACATTTAATTACAAACTCTGCCCTGTGTGTTAAATTGCCAAAAATAAAAATAATTGTTTATTAAAAAATGTAAAATAAAAATATAAAAATAAATTTTTTTTCTTATAAAATAAATAGACATCAAAAAAAAAAATAAATAAATTAAAAAAATCACTTCTGTTGAAAATGCATATTAAAAAAAGTAATTTTTTGATATTTATTCTTTTGGCATATAACAGTGCCACCTCGCATGGCGAGACTCTCGGTAAATTCAAGCCCTTGATTATTGCAACCAGCCAATTGTTTGCATAGTTCACTTAGTTAACTCAACTTCTCAATTTTTGTATGGTTTGGAACTGAATTCAAATTTTTAATTTAATTATTTTACATATATTTTTTTATTATTGCATTAAAAATTTTTTTTGTTAATTATCAGAGCAAAAAATTAAGCTGTTTTTAGCATTTATACATTTTGGTTTTGTTTGAAGAAATTAAAACTTAAAAAAAAAGTTCAAACTTGTTTAAGGAGAAGCCATAGTCCGTACCAAGGCATATTTAACAAGGTAGGAAGGAGCAACTGAGCAGCTGTCTTTTATTTTCGCCATATATGTATATTTGCTAGCTTAGCTTCTTGGCAAATTTTTTATGTTATATTCTGGTTTTGTATACTGTGTACGTTTTTATAGCAACATATTTGACAACTTTGCTACAATTTAGCAAAAACAAAATACATGAAAAATTTATACAGACAATATTTTATAAATAGGATACTATCACTTTTTTCAAAGTACCAAATCTTGTCGAAAGAAATTTAATTTTTAACCAATGTGCAATGTAACTCCCGGTAGTTAAGCTGAGGCCAGTGGGGTAAGATTTCGAAGGATTTTTTGTCCAGTTCAAATACATTAATTTTCATATTTTAACTTATGAGTTTTTGTGTAAATTAAGGATATTTTTTTTTATACACATGCTTGTACATTTTATTTATTTCAATTTTTTTTATTAAATTACAAAAAATATCGTAATGAAGGAAGTTTTAAAAAGCAATTCGTTTGTTTATTTACTATTGAGACCGGTGAAAGCCGGTAAACTTCTTTCACTAAGGCTCCATTCTAGGGCCGATTTATATGGGAGTTTAAGGGGTGTAGAAAAGTAAGCTCTTTATTACCGTTCTACAAACAAAAAATATCATCATGTAAATCGGCCCATATTTAAAACTTATGTGACCATTTGTCAAACTGAATTGGTTCATTATTTACAGTTAAAGGAGCTTTGTCCCTCTTTTAAAAATCACTTTTAAACGCACAAAGTGCCAATGAATCAAAATGCAGTTAAGCACAAAATTTTTTTAAAAAAGAAAAATATTTTATAAAAGGGTTAATAATATACCATGGGTTCAGATATCCCTATAATATGTTAATACAGACCTTAAATGAACCACCGACTGACCAGCTCAAGGCACATTCAACAAGGTAAACCCAAGGCGAACTCAAAAAATTCGACCTCTGCATTACCTTTTTGTGTTTGAACGGTAGAATGTCAGAAAAATTAAAAATTCCATATAAAATTAATTTTTGTTTCGTATAAATGCCAAATTGGTTTTAATTAGCTGGGTTCTTAATATTACTTGGTTGAATGTGCCTTGGGTATAAGTGTTCCCTGGCTAAACTTAAGGACACAGCTGATTGTGAACTTGCCTGATATTTTGTGAAAGTGAATGTCAGATGTGGGCACTCTCAACCAGGTAAAATCAAGACTCCAGCTGATTAAAATAAATTTGACATTTTCATGTTGCAAGTATTCGATTTTGTATGAAATTTTAAATTTTTCTGACATTCCACCGTTCAAACAAAAAAGGAAATGCAGAGAGCGGATTTTTTGAATTTACCTTGCTGTTACTTTGTTTAGTGTACCCTTTGCCAGATTTAATATTTCTTAACCACAAAAATGAAATGCGGAGGACAAGTTTATTGATCCCGCTTCGATACTACCTGTATTAGTATACTCTAAACACTACTTAAAAAATATTCGGCTGTTGTTTAAGGGCATCTGATGTGAATTCGACATAGTTTTGTTTGTAATGTAATATTTTGTGTGTGATTACTTAGGTGACCTTCCCAAAGACAGCTGTTTATGTTAAAAAAATTTCTTCAAAAAATCCCCTTCAATGTACAATCACCTTTCTTTAACTTTGAATATCATGAAGTCATATTTGAATTCCTTAGTTATTTGCACTTATGCATTAATTAAAACTGCAAACTTGCTATTAAATTTTTATTTCCAAATTTTACCTAAAAATTCTATAATTAATTCAATTGAAACTACATACTCTTATGTTCCTTTGCTCAAGTGCATGAACAATTAATGACAACAAAATATCACATGTACTTGAATATCACTTATGAGCATTCTAGTCTCCAATGACCAAAAACAAACATTGCTTAACCAAAAGCCCAACAGTATACCTTAATGCTAAAATAACGGTATTTTAAAAGTTTTTTGTTAAGTAGATACTTATGTAGAGCTACGAACTGCAGGGCATATGTGAGTGTATCAATTACTACAATTACATATACTACAGGCTTCCAAAGCATGTGTTTATATATCGAAATGCGTTTTAATTAGGTTTTTCGAAATAATTTAACAAACACCTCTTCTGGCAGTCTAACACACATGTCCTTAAATACAATCAAGGACCAGGACATATAAGCTCTTACCATGGAAACAAGAGCTAATAGAAACTTCAGAAACAACAGCACTTGTCATACTTATTTTCAAAATAATTCTTATATAAACTGCAGCTTACTCGTGTTTCTTGAGTATGATCTGAAGTGTTAACTAAATAATACATATGTATAAACATACGTATGTACATTTAAGCATATGTATGTACACCTTTTTGTACATTTGTATAAATAAAACCTTGTGTGTTTATGTTAAAGGACATTAATTTACTTACTGTACATCACCACGTCCCTGTTTTCTTTTGGCAAGCATAACAGCCTGATTTAACAAATCCAATTCAATTATGCAAGGCTTAACACGACAAGCTTCGCCATCTACTTGCATTGGAATGGTTTTGGTGGTGACAATGCGTGCCGTGCGACACTGTGTAATGCAAGTACCATGAAGACCAGCCTGTAACATGGGCAACTGGTAGGTGGTTAGGCCAACTACCTCAATAAGACCATCATCTATGCTGGGTTTCGACTGGCCAAAAGAATCATTCCAAGGATGAGTACCGCCACCATAGCTAAAATTAAACAGGAAAATGCCAATTAAAAAGTAATTAAAGTCTTTTCTTTTGCTTCCACTTACCTGGGGATATTTAAAAATAACACAGCATGACAGCCAGCATCTCTTAGTTTTGGCGTAAAATCTGTACCATCACACTCAAGCGTTACCCATTGAGAGAGATTTCGATATTGTCTTAGTATTAAGTCCTTGCCACCCATTTGACCGTAATACATTTTATTGCGTAGTCTTGAATTGAAACGTTCTGGATGTGCCTCACGTGCTTCATGAAATTCTAGAGCGATATGTGCATCAACACCAAATGAGAAATAGTTATTGATTACATTAAGCGGGACATTGGGTTTACTACGATCCACATTATCATCGGGCACATCCTGGTTGGGGGTTACTTTAAGGCGGAATCGATCCATAAGAACGCATTGCGACATGCCGATTTCACGAAGAATTTTTCCAATTGGTTCATCCGTGTAACCCTAAAGCAGACAATAGAAAAAAAATTTATTCATGTACTGGATATAATTTTAAGTTAAAATAAATGCATGTTTCTTTCAAAAAGAGGTTATGGCGCTTTTAGACGAGATGTTTTTGATACATAACTTGTTACTTTTGCAATCCATTAGTAATTGCGTTTGTCTGCCAAAAATATCATTCTACAGATGACTTTTTATTTTTGCTTTCACACGAACACATACACATATGTATCTAAAACCAAAATACAAAGCTTGTTTTTCTTCTTCTTTTTCTTAAAACAGCTGATGTCACATGCTTTGTCAGATGATTTGAAATTTGTCATATGACTTGTACATATCGCTCATTTGCTAGAACAAGGTCATAATAATAAAAAAAAATATTTCGAGCAAAACGCGTTTGAAGTTTTCGACTTGCTTTCATTTCCTAGAAAAGACAAGTGGCATTTGCTCTTCAAATACAAAAAATTGACACAATTAAAAGATGAAATTAAAACACATTATAAATCATGTTAAACATTACCAATAATTCTGCAAATTTAACTCCAAAGATGAATTTTTGAAGTTATGACGTTGTTCGGTAAATGAGCGATATGTAATGCTCATAAGCAATGCTCTAGGGGATTCACAAAGTACATATGTACTTATTTTGTAGTGGAAAATATGACAAGCCATTTTTTATAATCCAACAATAATTCTATTTGGTTCAAAACTAAACACAAACTTACCCCTCCCCATCCTAAGGCTCTGGCCAAGTCATTGCCGGTACCAAGTGGTAAAACACCCACTGCTGGTGCTGGAGTTATAGGGGGATTTAATTGATCTAGTACGGATAGAACCCAACCAACAGTACCGTCACCACCGCAGGCTAATATTCTAAGATTTGGTGTTTTTCGAAATAATTCCAAACTTAAAAAAAGAAATAAAAAATTTTATGTCAGAGAATGTTATGAATAAATTCAACAATTTAACTTACCCCATTTTTGGACCACCTTGTGTCAAATCAAAGACCTGTCTTGGATTTAAAATATGTTGAAACTTTCCCAACAATTTGACACCTTGATTGCCACCAGATTTGGGATTAATATAAACTATAACTGGTATCACCTCTGGGGAGGGTATGGGCTTAACAATAAAAGCCCTTGGTTCTTTACGCTCCTCTTTTTTACTCTTTTTATTAGCTGCTTTGGATTTTTTATTTGATGTATTCGCCTGTTTATTGTTGACTCGTATTGAGGACTTAAAATTGCCTTTGGTGGGTAATTTAACAATCCATGAAGGAGGTACAATAATTGGCGCATAATTACCTAGATTTAAAAAAAACTTTTATAAGAAAATGTTGACATAAAATTAAGCCAAACACAAATCACAGTAACCCAGTGTTATCTGAAAACATAAAAATATTGTGGCATAAAATATAAACAATTTTTTGTTTTTCTTTTTTAGTTTTTTATTTTAAGTTCCTTATAATGAGGGTGTAAGGTGGATTTAAAAAAAATTTAACTTAAACTAAAGGGACTAAAGGAGTCTGTTGCACTGCGGGCAAATTAATCCCAAGTTTTTAACGTAATTAAACACCAAAAATAGTTAATTTTTATTATGCCCGTCAAATAGTGATATTGAATAGGAAGGTTCATATATTTAGCCATCTGTGCATATGCTGGAGTTAATGTTTTGAAGCCCATTAAAGTCTAACGGAACGAGATTTGGTGTCAAGCAATCAGAATATATCTTACACAATCGCTATTAAAAATCAACAAGATTGGTTAACTATTGACCGAGATATTATCCATAATCAAAAAATAGAAGACGGTTATCTATAAGTCCCAATTCGCACGATGCAAGTATTTAAGCTGAACTGATTAGGTTGATGACAACGGGGTGAGGAGAAATAAAATGGGTACAGGCTTGCGTGTACTTGCAATTCAGCTGCTTAAAATTGATGGACAAAAGAAAATGTAAAAAAACACAGTAGTGTGTGTGTATATTCATAAAAAAATCAAAACAAATTAAGCAATAAGTCTTGAACCGTGCGAACGCCAATGAAAGTTCAAAGAAGAAAAAGAAAATAAGCAGGCTTATTTTCTTGCATCGTGCGAAAGCGGACTAAGGGGAGTTTTCATATGTCACATATCGGAAAAATTAATTTTGATTTAATTACTATATTTTAAAAAACATATTATTTGGATCGGAGTACTAAGGGTGGTAACTCCCATACAAACGAACTAATTTTATAGAACTTTCGACACGCTATGTTTCAGAAGGTGTAATTGCTGTGACTCCTAGACCTGCTTCGAAGTAGTTTCAGTGCAATAAATAGAAAAATATAAAATAAATACAACTAAAATTGCTAGATCTTTCAACAAATCGTTCAGATAAAAAAATAAAATTTTTTTTGTGCAAAACCGGAAATAGCCATTAAATTAAAAATTTCACAAACTTCAACATTTTTAACTTTTTCTAGTTTATTAAAAATTGGATTAGGATATTTTCATTATGCTGTCAAAGTTTGCTAGTAAAATCTCCATAAGTTCAAAAGTAGTGGAAACTTGTTTGCATGCGTAACGCACTTCAAACCGGAAGTGATCATTTTAAATTTTTATTTTTGTACCTTTGCCTAAATTTTTGTTTGTTTTCGTATTAAAAATAAATCTTTGGTATATTCATAATACTACAAACGTTTTCATAGGTGATTTATATTAGTTTAAAAGAGATATAAATAACTATGTATTTTTATCGTACTGTGAAACCGGAAATGATCATTTAAACAATTTTTTTCAACTTAGCCCTAATTTTTTCTGATTTTTTTTTCACCGACATTAATATTTTTTTCATTTTCTAGAAATGTAAGAACATAACAACTAAAATCTTAACTATAAAAACGATTAAAAAACATTGATTTTATTTATGTTAAGTTAAAGGCGATTTCTTCTGCAGGCGAATAATATTCACAAACTAGCCTACATAGTACTTAATACGATACACATGGACATTAGCTGCATAACTTCAAAACTTATGGAAATCCCATTTTAAAACTATTACAATATGATAAGGACACACTTATTTTATGTCGGTGAAAGGAGTTTGAAAAAAATTGGGTTAAGTTGGAATAAAAAAATTTTTTAATGGTCACTTTCGGTTTCGCAATGCGATAATAATTCATAGTTATTTATATCTCTTTAAAACTAATGTAAATCACCCATCAAAACGTCAAAAGTATTATGAGTATACCAAAGACTTACTTTTAATGCCAATATAAAAAAAATAGGCAAAGGTACCAAAAATAGAAATTTAAAATAATCAAAATTATTCAAAATGATTTACATATATGAAAAGGGCTTGACCGGTTATAGAAATAAATATAAAACAGCAAAGACTTGAGCTGAAATGAGTGCTACAATGAATGTTAATGGTAATTAGCCGCGTTCATTTGCCTACCAAGAATAAACTCAAGCAGCAAATAGAACAGCTGATTGCCGCCCGCTGCCGCATACCGCTTACATTGGCCTTTCACTATAATGAAAACATCCCATATAAATTTGAATAATAAGCTGATGGCCATGGTAGCCAATGCTTAAAAATTTATATTAAATTTATAAAAATATTTATATAAATATAAATTTAGTATAAAGTAAATAAATAAATAAATTTGAATAAAAAAATTAAAGTTTGTAAAATTTTAAATTTGATAGTCATTTGTGGTTTTGCACCAAAAAATAATTTTTTTTTTCATATATTTTAAAATTAATTGATCAATCAATTTAATAGTAAAAAATACAAAATTTTAAATAAGGCAACAATTTACCACCCCATAACTCAGCAAACAAACATAATGCATTCCCATCTAGAAGCCCAGTCATACCAAATATCAAGAATTTCGGCAAAAAAATTTGTTGTGTTGCCCGCTTCAATAATAATCATATTATGTTACACCCCCTTCCCGAAAACTCCCGTCTTAAATAAATTAATTAATGCTTTTCGTTAGTATACCTTGTTTGTTCTTATTATGTATGTTTTTAAAAATCTTAAAAAATTTTTTGAACCGAGAAACCAATACATTCTTTAATAAAAATATTTCATTTATCTCTATTTTGTTTTTTCTGGCGATTAGTAAACAAAATTTTGGAAAAAATTATTGATACAAATTTTATAAGAAAAGAAAATAAATATAAATAGCAATAAATTAAAGAAAAATTGGTTTAAAAGAGACACATTCTATTAATGTTTTTTGGAACAAATTATTAATTCTTATTTATGTTTTTTCTGGACGGAAAAATTGTGTCGCAAAAGCTAGTAAAATGTACAGTATATACATCTATATGCGTAGGAGATGGGCAATATTTATGTACCTGGGACTTAAAAAATCACTAATAACAGCAGTGATATAAAATATAAAATAACTATGGGCCTAATTACGTAAAACGCAACGCATAATAGCGCAAACAATTGTATGGAATAAATTAAAATTTAAACAACTTTTTCATACACTTTGTTTTTGTTTAATGGCGTTGCGTTTTAGAAAATAAGGGGGTATATGTTATTTAATGAAAATTTTTTCGTTGTGTGAAGTAGCCCAGCAAAGCATTAGGGATCTAAAAATTAATCTATATTTTAAAATTAAAAATTTATTTCTAAAATTAATTTTTTTATTTTTCGCAATAATAAATATTAAATAATAAACTATTAAGAACTAATTACAGTGAACTCGCGGAAACGTGAATATCCAGAATCGTGAACATCCAGAAACGTGAACACTTTTTATTTAACATTAACTACTCTAAAACGTGAACAAACATTGAAAGCTTTAAAACGTGAACAGTTTTTTCTGAGGTTTTTTTTTTGTTTACATTAATTTTATTAGTTTTGGGAGTCCCCGAATTATGCAATAAAAGGATCTATAAGCGATATACATAGTTTTATTTGCAAAAGGATGATTTTTGTAGTCAGATTAATAAGACAATTATGTATTACCCAAAACACTTAGGTTTTAAAATTTTTAAATTGGACTTTTCGGGTTAAAGCGTTGTTAAGTTTTGACTAGATTTAGATGTTTTTGAACTAGTAACAATAAATTGATAAAAAAAATTAAATTCGTTAGAAAATAATTAAAACATATCCAATCAGAAACGTGAACAAAATCGAAAACATGAACACCCTTGGTAAAAATTAGTTCACGTTTCCGCGAGTTCACTGTATTTGACTTTTATGCCCTGTAAAAATAATTAAGTTTGTAATCCAAATGGTAAGTAGTTCCCCTAAAAATGCTTCATTTCACACTCAATTACTTTTTAAAAATTTTTTTGGTGGCAAGTACTAACTGTGAAGTAACCAAATGTTTGATTTGCTATGCAAGTAACATTTTGGGGTCTGGCTGCGAAGCAACTATAACCTGCGGTTTTGTTACTTTTTATTTAACCTGTTATTTAAAGGAACACATTTGGTTGTAAAAAACATTAACTAGCGATCACTGTTACTATTAAAAATAACAGTGATTTAAAAATAACGCTCACTGTTTATAGTACCTTTTAAAAATCATGGGATCGCTCAACTCTAGTATGCAGATCCTATGCTAAAGTGATCTGAATTAATAAAAAAATTTTATGTTCTTGATTTTAATAAAAAAATCAGCAAACACTTTTTACCCAAAAATTATTTTTATTTTTTCAGGAATATTATTGAATTTGAGAGAGTTTTTATTGGATAATTAAGTAATAGTTTGTCTTTTTATGTTGATTTTTTGAGCAAAACAATTTCAATCGATGAAAAACACTTTCATCTTGAACCAAAATACCCAACGGGCGGCGATATAAAGTCGCAAATTAGGACATCTTGACCATATATGTATGTAAGATTTCTCAGCGCTTGGCATTTTTTGTTTTTCATACGATTTCATATATTTTTTGCGTACTCAAAGCCCACAAAAAGTTTTACAAGTGCCTACATGTGCTATATAACTTTGATAATTAGTAAGTTATTATATTTTAAAAATTAAATTTTCGAAAATTTTTAAGACCTTCTTAGTCCACGGTAAATTTATTTCAAAAAATTTTAATTCTACCCCACTGTGCGCTGTGTCTAGTGTCGAATTTAGTTGATTTTAAAAAAAGTTTGGTTTGATTGGCATTAACGCTACTATTGTTACTCTCTAATACATTTTCTATTCAAAAGGCCACATACTTTTTCAAAAAAAAAAAAAAAAACTTGTTTAAAGATTTTATTTTAAAATATTCTTATGCGTATTCTAATTTATACATATGTATGGCTGTGTATGCAACACACTGTATGATCAGGAAAACATGCATTTGCAATCATGTTGAAAAGTTGAATAAATATTTTAGTTTCACTTTTTATTTTTGTTTTGCGGCTATAATATTTATTAGGTTTTTATAAACAATGAATTGGATTAATCACGAGTTAAAAATGAAATCAACGAAAGTTTGTGGTTCGAAAAAATAACACTTTTGTATTAATAGTCATGTCAAGTCATGGTTTGACAAAAGTGAGTTAAGCAGCTCTCTAAATCTTCAAAAACCGTAAAAAATTTTCACTTCTCAACTTACCCAATTTACATTCTTCGCCAATTTTTGATTGATTAAAGCACGATTCCTTGTTGTGATACACCTCATGACACCAGGCACATGACAATGCAACAATTTCTTTGGAACCAAATAGTTTTCCTTGCACAGCCTGTAAATAAATGAGAAAAAAACAAAAATATTAAAAAACTTAGTTTTAAACAAATATTTTACAGAAAAACACTCTTCATAATAAATATGTTTTGGCGCAATAAAAGTAATGCAACACTGCATCAACATAAAATGTTGCAAGAACGTGACACGTTAAAAATATAAATATTAAAATGTTAATTTTTGTCTAATGGCAGTTATGGAAGAACATTCACAAAGAAGGCAAAAAACTGCCTTGTCTTTTTATCTATTTTCAAAACTACAAAAGTGGTCGTTAGTAGGGGGTCCAAGTCTAATACCTCACCGACCAGCGACCCGTTAAAACTGACAGCGATCTCGATATATCTTTCAAATTGGGACTTATCTGTTGTTTTGTACGCTTCTAGACTCTTTCCGCATTTGAGGTATGTAAAGCGCAGGGTACACTAAGACAGATAATATTTAGAGCTCAGAAAAAGGAGATGCAGAGGCTGAATTTTGCGAATTTGCCTTAATACTACCTGTATTAGTGTACCCTGGTAAGTCAGATTAAAATTTAGTCAATTCGTCTGCCTGTTCTTTACCCAAACAGCCCCTTTGCACAGAGGCCAAGATTAGAGTAATATCAGATAGTAAAAACGTAGTTGTTCATGAACTAAAAGGCAGAGATGCCGCCTTATTGTCAACAAAATCTCCAACATTTCGGTGAATATCTCTGTCTCATAGCAGCCAACATGCTTAATGAATAGCACCTACTTCGGCCTCAAGTACACTGCATTCATTTAGTAGACGATATAAAAAACTTGCCTTAATGTTTTCTAAGTAGTCACTGGATCCATAACTACAGTTCATCTTAAAACATTCGGTATAAATCCTATTTCTTTACGAGATAGCCTCACTTCTGTAGGAGACTAGAACTTTAATTGCTCTCTCAAAGTCCGTGTGGGTAACCATAGTCAAAACCTTGGCTCAAGATCGATAGCAATGTGCTTAAATAACTCGCATGATCGTGCTTTCCAGATATTCAACAATTCTATTTCCCGAGCCTTAAATGTAATACTAGCAGATTTGGCCATTATATATGTATAACAAAAGAAACCATAATGCCGCCTAAGGACTAGTAAGCAGCGCATCTGTAACATGACGGTCTTTGGATTTGAATTTATAACTAAATATCAAAATATGAACTAATGTTATCACAGAGTTGGGTCCGACTTGTTACTTCAGCTTGTTTTTTGCCAACAACCTAATTAATTTAATCTCCAAACCTCATATAAATTACAATGTGATTGGTGGAAAATACGAATCAGTTTGTTGGCAAAAAACAAAGTAAAGTAAGCGATTGCCCCAATTCTAGACCACAATAGAAATATACGATTGCACGAACTGAATACCTTAGTTCGGTTACAATAACGAACTTTACAACTTAAATATGACTTCGAAGTATAGTGTTGAAGAAACGGATATTTGGGTCCGTTTATGTGGTCTGCTGATGTTAGCTGTAGAAGAAGATTGAAAGAGTGGGAATAGAAATGTAGCTAAAGTGTAGAAAAAGATTAGAAAGAAACAAAAATAGGATTAAGCAGACTAACAAGAGTTTCTGGCTAGAGTTGAACCTAGGACTTTGAGACTTGTAGACATGCACTTTTACTCACTAGCCTACTGGAAAACCTAAAGATCAACACAATATTGAAGCGAAGAGCTCTTAATTGCAGATGATGCAGTATAACTGCTACACAGACAAATTAGTCTCCTACTGCAGAGTGTCGATTATTTGCAATCACAAGCTATTAAATCCAATTCTTAACGTTGCAAACTTTGGGTTTCCGGTATTAATATGTCGCAAATTATATCTAACGTACTGTTTTGGAAGCCGAGTAGTGATCGTCTTGGGACGAATTATATGTATGTATTTTATTACGGTAAACAAAAACAAAACAAAACGATCACTACTTGGCTTCCAACAACAGCAAATAAGATTACATTGGTCGTTTAGAAAACCTGCACAAACTTTTAAATCTGTTTCTCGGCAGGATCAGAAAGTTTTAAGCCTAACGCTGTTTAAAAGCCGTATTTCAATAGGAAGCGAACTCAGCTAACTTCCATTGAGTATAACCAAAAGAAATACTGTACAACGGTTCCGTGCCAATGATTTGGCAATTCGCCCCGTTACTGGCAAGGTGGTAAGCACGTTCATAACACTCTTGTATGCCCCTCATGACTCTAAACTAATTACTAAGCTGTTAGATATGGGTGAGCGTAGTAACGCATTCCTTAACTAGTACAGATTCAACACCATATGAAATATGGGCCTGCAGGGTCGCCCTTACGGTTTCCTTTTGCCAAACGCATTTAGTTGAAAAGGTATTTCTAAAGCTATAAAATAACTTTAAATAATTTAATTTCCTTTAATACATGCAATGGCATGATATTTTTTAAAGAATTTTTTAAAATTTAAAAAACCTTTTAACTAACACAAAAATGCTGACAATATTTTTAAGATTTTTTTTATTAGAATAAGTGCAGCAATAGAAAATGATTATCTACTACACCGAAATACTACTAAAGCACTCAACTATAATAGCTATCACTTGCACCCAGAAAAACTTAAATGTGAAGGGGGAAAAACAATGATAATTTGTGTGTAAACTTCCACAAGGATTTAAGGAAAATAAAAACGCGCAAATAAGTAAAGAGAAATTGAAAAAAAAAATATTTGTATGTCGTAGAAAAATTGCATTACGATTGTTAAAAAAATTGCAACTTAAAATAAGAAAAACTAAGGGAAATGCAGAAAAACTGTAAAATGTTGCAATAAACCAGTGCATTAAGTTGCTTACTCTTCTTCTTCATCTTCTCGCCACCAACATCAATTGTAAATATTGTATTAAAGCAAAAGTCAGTTTGGCAAATGGAAAAAACAATGTTGTTGATTCAACAAAAAAACATTCGCAATCTTTATATCTGAATGAGAAAGGGATTTAATGAAATGTGTTTTTTTTCCTTTTTTGACGATGATGATGTTCATACATATGAATAGATAATAACGAATTTAAGTTTATTTCCGTTGCAAACGATAGCCAAGAGATATCACATCAACAGAGCGTAAAAAAACTAATAAAATATTTAAAGAGCATTAAGTAGAAAAAACATTATGAGTACATTTTGCAAAGAACAATGCGAAAGAGAATTTCAGATGTTTAAACTTTTACGTTTAAGAGGTTTCCTTTTTATAAATTATTTGAAAGTATTTTTAATGCTTTCAAGCGGAAGTATTTTGCAATAAAGGAATGCTTAGTCATTCTCCTTCAAAAAAATAGAACTGCCCAGGTTGGATCCATGACATTATATTTACCTTTTGCGCCTTCATAGACGACAGCTTAGCAATATCATAATTGACTTAATTGAGAACTAGAATATTTAAGTTTTCTCAGATATGGATAAGCTAATATATCGGGCCTCTTCATTGATAGTTTTCAAATCAAAGAGATAAACTTTCCTCATATAACTTTAAACTTTTTAAACTTCTTTGGGTTTATTCTCTAAAATTTTTAATAAAGTAGCGATCTAATATCATCAGCTGTTGTTTCGATGTTGTTATACCCTTCACATAAGTGATAATGGTATATATAAGTTTCTTATTCCGTTGTTATTTATTTAATATCCATCTTCGACCCTATAAAGTATATATCAGAGTTAAAAATTGCTCACTCACTTCTCATTCGTGAGAACGAGTGTGAGCGCTGTGTTTACTGCAGCAATTTTTCATTAATGAATGAGTTTTTAAAAAACATTTTGTGCCTTCTCACTCTCGAGCGAGAAAAAAAAATTTTTTTTTCACCAGTCATAAATGAGAAGTGAAAAGAAAAAATATTTTTTTCTTTTCACGAACATAAATGAAAAGCATCAAATTCGAGTATGTACTTCTCATAAGTGAGAAATCATAAATGAATTTTTTCGCGAAGCATTCATAAATGTGTACACATAAAATTTTTTGGTCATGTTACTGGTGCTGCCATATGTGAAAATTTGTTGCATAGTTTTTGAAATGCTTAAAAAAAGTAGGAATAATTTTTTTTTTTTTAAAACATGTTTTTAATAAATAAAAAACTAGGCACTGTTATACGTTGTGGTTTATTTGCATTTATTGAACTTCATTTAAATTTTTCAATGAATCCGATTTAATGATTTTAGTAATAAAAATATGCAGTTAAGGTTTCACCAAAAGGGGAGCATTACTCCAGTGACAAACAAAAGCATCGTCACCATTACTTTGTATATCTTGTTTGTGAAGTAGTTTGTAATGTCTTTTGATATTTCCCTTCACTTTCTAACTAAGTTCCTTTTTGCACGATTCTATTACGCAAATACTTTTTTTGAAGATGCATCGTACAACACATATTTTTCAAAATTAAATTGTCTTTTAGGCATTGTTTGTTATTCACTTCACGCTATTTAAAATCCAAATAAGGATCTTTTACAAACGTTTAATGTTTATATTGCAATAAACATAGAGCTGTTACACACACTCATGCAAATTTTAAAAGGATTGGAAAAAATTGCATTCGGCTTTACCACCATTAGAGATAATTGTTCATCATTTAATTTTGTTTGGGATTTTCCACTAATTTGGAAAGTATTTAGTACCTGCCTGTCTGTCATCCTTTTAGGTATTGGGTATATTGTTACAAAAAATTGTGGTGGTTATTACACAATACACACGCAAATCTTTTTATGTACAAATCTTTTAAAATAGCTTTTTTGCCTTACTCTGGGAAACAAACGTAATTTTTATTATAAATTTGTGGTTGTTATTTTATTTAAAAATATATTTCTTTTTTTCGAATAGCATTAAAAGTCACTTAATTAAAAATATACTCAAAAGACTGATCAAAATATAGATGTGTAGTATTTTTTAAATTTAACAACATATAAGTATATACAAGCAGCAAAATAAAAAAAAAATTATGTAATGTAATTATGCAAGAATTTTTTTACTCTTATTGGGAGTACAAATTTCACATGCTTAAAAAATTGTTTTCCGGCAACTCTGTTACAAAGCGTGAAAAATATTAAAGCAACACTCGCACTCATAAAAGAATGAATCGAAAGTGAAAAGAAGAAATTTCTCATTCATTTGTGAGTGAGAAATAAAATTTGGTTCTTATTTTTCATTTGTGATTTGTGAGCGTGAAAAAAAAAATGACAAACTTCTCATAAGTGAGTGAGGGTTGGCAAAAATTTTTTCACGCTCTTTTATGAACGTGAGAAGAAAAAATTTTTTTTAGGATTTTTCGCTCTCGAGATTTTTCATGAATGGTGTTTGTTTATCGCTCACTCTTGAGAAAATTTGTACTCTGGTATATATCTTCTTAAATATGGAAGTCGATTTAGCTATGTCCGTCTGTCCGTGATTTGGTGAAATAAATTTTTTGAAGCACCTCGATGTCACATAGACCCATAGGTCTATCAGAAATATCTTCGAGCAAATCGCTATTGAAATCCAGCAAAACCGCCCGATAAATTTCGTAAATATATGCTAAAAACCAAGACTACCTCTGTTTATTTCTTTTAAATTTGTACATAAAAACCTCTACAACTGCCCCGAAGTTGGCCCGTACAATGTGCAACTAAGACCGTTTCCCGTTTGTTTTTTCCCACTTAAATTTTTGTGAAACATACTTACCCCCTATCTCCAGCCCCAAACATGGTTGCCATACAAAATTTAATAAAAATAGGGTAAAAGCCCCTACAACTTCTCCGGAGTTGCCTCTAGAGCAGTAAAATTTATTACAGACCCCTATTAGTTTTCCTTCCCAGACATATTCCTGGAACATACTTATCCCCCTATCTCTATCACCAGAGGGGATTTCCATACCAAATTTACAAAAGTTATGTAAAACTTTTTAAATTTCTCCAGACCGACCCCCATTAGTTTCCCCTTCCAAACATATTCCTAGAATACACTTACTTCCTATTTTCACGCCCTAAAGGGGACTGCCATACAAAATTTGAAAAAAATTGGGTAAAACTCCCTACAACTTCCCCGGAGTCGCCCCTAGAGGAATTAAATATATTACAGATTCCCATTCGTTTTCTCTCCCAAACATATTCCTAAAACATACTTAGCCCCTATCTACATCACCTGATGGGGTTGCCATAGAAAATTTACAAAAATGATGTAAAAACGCCAATAACTTCCTCAGATTCGGCCATTAGTTTCTCCTCTTAAACATATATTCCTAAAACATACTTACCGCCATTTCCATCGCCTAAGAGGTCTCCCATACAAAATGTGGTAAAATTGTAATAAATCTTTCTCTACAGTATTCAGGGTTAGCGTGGAAAGGTCAAATGTAACACTGAACCCAATTTTTTTTTCTTGCAACCATTTTCCTAGAGCATACTAACGTCCATACTCCACACCTTTAAGGGGGCTGCCATACAAAATTTAAAAAAATTATGGTAAAAACCCCTACAACTTACCTAGTCACCCTAAGAGGGTTAAAATATGACACCGACCTCTATTAGAAAATTAGATATATTTTAAAACAATGGATAAAAATAAAAAAAGTTCCGGGTATCTAAGATTCAGAACAGCCGAATATAACGCTCTTACTTGTTTTTCAACTATTTCAGTTTTCTGGTTTGCAAAGCCTTGACAAAACTACGAATACGATTTCTACATTTTGTATTTCTTAGTATAGTAAAAAAAGCTGCTAGTGACTTTGTAGAATAAGATTTTGCGATCTTTCTGATTTTAGATTTGGCTTTTAAAAACCCCAACATTCTTATCAAATATAAGTTATCACCCTGTATTTTTGACGCACGTTTGTGCAAGTGTATATGTGTGCTAAAGACGGCATTATCATTTGAATCACGTTTGTAAAATTTAAGTGTTGTTTATACCCTTTACAAAGTGATAAGGGTATACATATAACAGTTTGTCATTCTGTTTGTAATTTTCTAAATCATCTAATCTAAATCAGCAACATCGCTTTACTACGGATCAAGTTAAAGGAAAAATACTACGATTGCTCAGTTTTTTAGGGTAAAAACCAAACATGATGTTTTTAATAGATTTGTATTAACTTGGCTAAGTTCTATTGAAAAAAATCTTATTTGAATAATATTTCTTCCTTTCTCATAGAAAAATTTAGTTTAAAAAATTAGTGCAGAACAAAACGTGCTTTCCTCCTTAGCAATTTATTTTTTGTTTGCTTCATTATAACTTCAATAAGAGAAAGTTCCCTTTTCTTGAGGCTCAAAATAAACAGAAAAACCCATGTGAAGGGAATCTAAAATTCGGCACAGCTGAATATAGTGCTGTTGTTTTCTTTTTAATTTTTTATTTTTGCTAACATTGTTTACTAAGATGTGCCGTGAAGATGTTTAACTTTTATTTACAGACAGTCTTACAACTACAAACTTAAACCATAATATGTTGCTAATAAACTTATTTATAACTGTTAAAGAGGAAGCATGTGTGAATACAATTTTGGCCTAGTTCTTCATATAACATGCACGACCTGCCAATCAATACCTCATACATAAACGTGTGTAAATATCTTGTTTTATAAACATTGACATTTAATATAACCATAGAGCAGCATTCACATGTACACCAGCATTAATTTTGTGTAAATACAACAATTTTTTGGTCTAATTTTAAACAAAAACTGGGGGAAACAATGACGCGGACAAGGGTTTAAGCAAAGCGCCAGATATAATAAACGATGCTGGGTTCAAAGTCTTGCCAAAGAAGCATAGGCAGCTTCAGAGATCCACTTAAGCCGTGATCTGTACAAGATCACAAAACTTCTAGGGAGTAAAAAATTTAAAAGAAATGAAACTCAACTGAGTGTAAAAACTGGAGAGGCGGCACCCTTCTTAGCACGATGAATAAGGCGATATTTGAGAATGCGTTTGACATCCTAAACTACTTTGCACTTTGTTGCAAAGGAGTACATGAGAAAATAAATTTTTTTATAGGGACTAAGCCTGCCGTATTGTATACGAGCATACAACAAGCAATATCAAAAGAAAAATTCATAGTCTTGCGTTTAAACCGGCATTTCGAAGATCTGGTAAACGAAACAGCACTATGTATTCCAAAGATATACAAAGCTAAGACCAAAAACTTAAGTATCAACACTGAAAATGCAAACAACCTTATGCTGCAACAACAAAATACTACAGCTGTTAAACAGTTTTGCAATCTAAAGAGCATAATAATAAAAAAACGAAGAAGACGCATTAATAAAGTTTGACAAGCTTTTGACCAGCTCCATCTATTGTAGAACTCCTAACACATTTCTAAGCGTACCAAATTGGGCACTTTTAAGAACAGTGTTAAATCAGTTGCCTTGTAGTAATGCTTGTCCTAGAACTAAGCTCGATGTGATATCAGAAAGTTACAGGTCTTTATAAACCGATGTCATAGACAAATTCGGAAAATTGTTAGATCAATTACCATCAGCAATGCTCTTAACTTTTGGGAGCAAACTGTGCAGCACCCAAATGAAATCAATTAAACAAAGAACCGAGTTTAGAATTACATAATATGTTCCAAATAGAAGACTTTTAACAGTAATTATATAACTTGTTGCTCACATAAACAAGGAAATAAATATGAGGCGATGAGTGCAACAGTGGCCACAAAACCATAAAAACTGAATATAAGATAGTTTTAGCTCTAAAGCTCATTCTTATGTCATTATTAAGCAAATAGTTTTAGTTATTGCTGATAGATGGCAGCATATTGGCCTAATAATGTTATTACTAAGGATCATTTGAATAAAATATTACAGAAAAAAAAAATTGCATTTATTTGCAATAGGCAACCTGGTGGGTTAGGCCACTGTTGCACTCATAGCCTCATATACGTATATGTTCGTTTCCTAACATAACTCTTTGATATTAATTTTTTTTAAATAACACCTACTAAGTAACTGCCTTAAATAATACAAGAAACTAACTTTTACAGGTAAATATGTATATAAGAGTGTTTCCGGGCTTGAAATTTACTACAAAAGTTATATGCTTGTGGCAACTATTTGCCGTGACTACACAACATATTTTTGCATGTAAATTTACTTTTACATTAAAGCTTATTTCTTACTTACAAACAAGTAAATAAACTTAACCTGTTTATAAAATTTATATGGATATAAGTAAATGATGTGCAAATATATTTCCCTACCAAAACACATCAATAAGTTCATATGTTTATTTTGAATTTACTTTGGTTAAAATGTTAATGTACGTGAGAGAAAGTCATTATAATCATCATCATCTTTAACTCTATAATTTAAAGGTGGTTTTATACAAGATGTATTTTACACATGACTTGTCACTTTTTCAATCAACATGTAATTGCGTATGTCTGTCAAAATTGTCATTTTACTTTTCCATATTGTTGTTCTAAAAACAGCTGATGAAACATGCCTAGTCAGATGAAAATAGAATGCGCTCTAATTGAAAATTTGTCATACGACTTTTACATATGTGTTTCACACAAGCAATGCTTCCAAGTGTTCACACGACATGTATCAATTTAGCAGTGAAAAATTTGACAGGTCATATGTAAAATACATCTCGTATAAAACCACATTAAGAACGTGTTCATGTTTGCACATCAGTGATGCGTTTTTAGTTTACTTTATTGGGCAAAATTGACGATTTAAAAGAGCCAAAATACCCTTGAAAGGACCAACAAATTTTTTTTACTGTTACCGTTATTTAACAGCTTACTTTGTTGTTTTTTTTGTTGTTTTTTAGTCAATAGATATGCGTAAATGAGACAAGACAGTTTTGCAAAATAAAAGTAAAGGTACCTTTACACGGTAATACATATATTACGATATGTCAAAAAATGTTGTGGGATAATACAAAATCTCATCATGTAAAAGCATAATGTATTGGGTAGGAGAGAATACGGATGCAAAATTTGACAAGTGTTCGGTAAATGTTTATTTTCTAAACAATTTTAGAAACTTGTGTATTCTCATCACATCAGAGGTGTAAAAGATTGGCAGCACTTACAGCATCTAATGAAAGTGGCTACACTTAATGAAACAATACACAAGCAATCAAAATAAAAGCAGATTTTCATGTTGTTTTTGTTAATATTGTTGAACCTTAACCATATGGCGTTACCCCAAAAGGAAAGTGGCAAGAAACAACCGATTTTGATTTTACCAACCTCATCCGTGTAAACATGAAAAATAGTTAGAACAGATTTTTATTCTCTTTTTTTAAACACGGAGAGAATTTCATAATATTTTGATTCTACAAATCCTAATTACTTTGTATTACCGTGTAAAGGTACCTTAAGGAGTTTCTTTTAACAAACATATGTATATGTTAATGTTGTAAATAAAAGTAGTGTTCAAAATTAGGGTAAAATTATATAAAAAATGTAATGCTTCTCTGTTTTGTAACTTGTGAGAAGGTTTCGCGACGAGAAAATTTTTGAAAAAAATAATAATGTTTTAATTACTAACGGTGTAATTTAGATAATACAGTTAGGTATATTTTAAGCTGAAAGGGCCGAAATAGATAAAAAAAAGTACCATAGGGCTATCAAACATTCAAAACTGCCACTAATGGCCCTATTGTGCCACGTTTTGCATCACTGGCACACATACGTGCTTAAACTATTTATTAGGGTCCAAAAAAAATGTCAATACATCAATAAATCCATATTTAAGAAAAAAACTTTCGATACCTTCACACTTTCACATAAAAGCTTTTACCACGTAAAACTTAATAAAGATTATTTTTCAAAAAACAATTTTAGCTTTATACATATTAAATAAATAAGTTTTAAAATTGGCGGGAAAGGCTTTGGTGGCCATTATTACTTTAATATATCTTGGTTGATGGAAATAAATTGAAAAAGTTTTAACATACTAGCATCATGTTAGTTTTAAAAAATCATTTGTATGGCATTTTTGCGGCAATGAATTTACGCTTGAGGCGATTGTGTTAAAGGAAATATTATAAAGTGTTCCTTATTTGCTGAACTAGGTTAACAATTTTTTTTTTATAAATTTGCCCCCCCCCCCCCCCCCCCCCCTTTTACGTTTCCAAGTGTTTTTTAACTGATTTATCCGTTAATACTTTTTTTACACTCATCCTCTTGTTAGCATAAGTAAGTGTACAAGTAGTTTGTGTATATGTAAGTCTGTACAGGTATGGAAGCTTTTAGTAAGGTGTTTCTAAGCTCTCTCATACAAAAAAACATACATCAACTGTTTTTGTCTTTATTCTTTTGGGGATTTTAGCCAATTTATAGATTGATTTAAAGTCTTGCATACTCGTAAAATACATGTACATATTTACATAAATTACTATCTACTGATTAGGGAATGGAAGAAAAGCAAAAAAAGAAGCTAAAGGAAGAAGTTTGCTGTTGTTAATTGTAAACATTATAAACTTGTAATAATATGTTTATATGTACAGGAAATTGATGCGAGTATTTACACTTATACATACATACATATATATCACTATACTATGTATACCAACTATATATGTATAATAAATATAATTATTTATAGCGCATAACATTTCATTTAATAATGAAGAAGACAAGTACATAAGCGATCATTTTTAAACTGATGCAAGTCAAACTTAATTACATTTTTTTGTGGAAAAATTAATTTGAATAAATATTGAAGCCATTAAATTACTTTGTGATTTGAGGTTACTTAAAAAAATTTCTATTTAATAGTTACCAAATAACCCCTAAAATATAAAAAAAGTTCTATAAACAAATTTTCGTAACTACAGAATTTATTAAAAAACACATTTTAACTCCACGAAATATGTTTGTGCATACAGCTTTAAACTTTAAGAATAATTTTCAAATGAATATTTAAAATTAAATCTAAGTGTGTATGTCGAAGTTAAGTTTAATTTTGTAGACAAATGTGTGAAAATTTTTTATTTGTAGAAAATGCTCAAAAATGTAGTTTATTCAGCACAAAAAAAAATTTAAATTGAAATATAAAATAATTTGGCCCATGGGGGGATCGAACCCGCGACCTTCGCGTTATTAGCACGACGCTCTAACCAACTGAGCTAATGGGCCAGTTGTCCACATTGATGTTAAACATATATATTAAAGATAGAAAATGCAAAACATAAAACCAATCAAACAGAGCTGCCAGTAGCAAAGAAAAATAAAGTTCTTCAAATGTTTTAAGATAAGGAAAAAATTGTCATAATAACACAAAGCAACATATGGGCATTTCCATGAATATGTCAACCACGGCTGGAAAAATAAAAGTCATCGCAACTTTTTTTTAAATATACCAAAGAGCAATAAAACACTTAAATTTTTTTATGTAAAAGTATTTATAGCTAATTATAATTTTAAAAGGGCAAAAATAGCAGATTAAACTGGTAATCTCTTTGATCAATTTCCAGAAATTGAAATTAACTATTTTGTCTTAACTAGTGGCTAAATTAAGGTAATTGTAATATTCCAATTATACTTTAAAAATAATGTTACAACATCAGTGGCCAAGTTCCATTATGAAATTAAAAATTTAGAGTTCGAATAGCGGTATTTTTTATAGATTGCTTTGAATGATATTCCAATGTCACGTACGTAATGCAAAAACGTTATTTGTCGTCATCATTTGAATTCGACCGGTCGCAAGTATTTAAAAATAAAATTTCAAAGCAAGATAAGTCTCGCAAACAAATATTGATCGATTTTTTTTTTAAATTTGATGAAATAAAAATTTTATAGTCTTTCAAAGTTTGTAGCATACGATATTGTAAGTAACACAATTCAATTTAATAATTTCAAATTCCTTTATAATTATAAATATTTTATTAAGATGGGTAAAAATAGCTATGAGACTACAAAGAAATGGAGGAAGGACTTGAAGAAAACAAAGAACAAATAAAGAAATACCGGAAAAAGGAGGCTGAAAGACAGCATATCTATCGAAAAAAGTTCGCAGATGCAGCCAAAAAAGACAAAAAAAATAATTAATGACAAATTAACACACAATAAGTTTGATGTTTACTATTTTATTACAAAAACTATGCTTGAAATAAGCGAACAATATGAAGATATATCGTCTATATACATGTTTTCTGATTGGAGTAGCGCTTAATTTAAAAACAAATTCATTTTAAAAAGTATTCCCTTTTTTGTAAACAAATTTAGCTGCCAACATTTAGAATGGAACTTCCTTGCCACATCACATGGTAATGGTGCAGTTGATGGAGTAGGTGGTACTGTTAAAAGAAAGGTCTGGCAAATTGTAAAAGCAAATAAATTGATCTTGCCAGATGCTTTCTCATTTTATGAATGTGCTCATAAATATGTGGAAGGAGTTAATTTGTTTTATGTTGCTACCGAAGAGATTGAAGGGTTTTCTGCTCATCTCCATGAAAAATGGCAAAATGTCAAGCCCATCCCAAAAATAAGAAAACTTTATTCATTTACTTATCATGATAGTCAGTATATAAATGTGTCTCGAACTGCGAATTCAGTAAGAGAAAAAATTAAAATTTAATAATTAAGTGCCAGCGCCCAAGTACATAGTGTATAGTAAGAAATGAAAATAACCTTTTATTGTTGTTATTGCTATTTTCACCGAATAAACATTTTTTTAATTCTTTTTAAATTTGCTATGTATACATATATTAAAAAAACCTATTTTTTTCAGACAAATACTATAAGAGAAAAATCTGTCACATACGATATGTCACGAACGATATTAAAATTTGTTCGTAACAAAATCATCTAAAAATCTTTTTGTATTTAAAAATTATGGATTATCAAGGAAAAATATTTGGCTTGGTGTAAGAACTTAAAGAAAGGAAAAAAACTTTTACAATTCGCAGATTTTCGTATAAATGTGCATGCACCTCGACGTCACTTCCGTTTTTCGTCACGTACGATATGCGCCTTTTTCGCCCGATATTTTGGCCGGCAAGGTTTTCAAAGTCATGACTTTTTTTTTAAGATTATAGTACCCTCTAAATGTAACATATTGACGAAACAATTTTTCAGTTACCACTCTTTTTGCAAAATCTACACCACTTTGTAGGCGTACAAATGTCACGTACGATGACATGGAAATGCCCATATGTATGTATGTATATAAAAAATTAATACATTAACCATAACTTATTATTAAAGCAAAATAGTTTTTTGAAATAATGTCAAATATAAATTATTATTTTGACACATGTGTAATTGATTTTTGTTTGTATTTACGCATGGATGTGAACTACTTAAGGGCAGAAGAGTATTTTTGACGTGTGTAGATATTTACGGCCACTTTTGTCACATATATTAATATTTATTATTAAATGATTATAAAACGTAAAAATTAAGGAATTACAAAGTTTGGCAGCTTTGATTCTGTTGTTAGATATTTTTATGTCTTAAGTTTTTTATTTGTTTAATGTACAGTTTTATTAAATTTAAAATTTTTCAAAATTTTTTATCATAATATCACTTAAAAAACACCATGGAAAGTTTGCAAAATGAGAATATAGAAAAGTGCTGGCTGGCAACTTTGCTTTGGACTTTTAATCAAACGACCAGGGTTGTCAGTTTTTTTTCAGGGTCCATCGCCAGAACGGTTATCAAAAACCGCCAAAAATCGCCAAAAAATATTTTTTTGATTTTAAAAACTAAAAAAGTCGCCAAAAAATTCGCCATAATAAAAATCTATTGGATTTGACAAAAAAAAAAAAACTCAAAAATTATTTTACTTAAATAAACATATGAAATATTACTGTTTTTTTAAATAAATTAAATAAAAAGAAATAACTATTTAATTAAAGTTAAAATTAAATTTTTTTGTACACCAAGAAATTGAAAGGAAGGATTGAAAATATGTATACCCAAGAGCATATGTAGAATGGCAGTAACTTTGTTAAGTAACATGTTGTTAAATATTAAAAACTCTGATTAGGATAAAACACTAACCTAATGCAGCATTGGTATTGTAGTAATTTTGTATGTAACGTCGCTTAAAGCAAATGTGTGGCAAACAAGGTTAATTTTATACAAAAAGGAGTAATTTACGAGTTATGTTTATATTACTTTGAGTAAAGTTATTGAATGTGTGCATGTATATAAAAAAAATTAAAAAAACGTTTTTTTGCTTATATAACACTTAATTTAAGATGAATTTATTAGGCTTTAAACTTCAGCTTCATCTATTTCATCTGTGCTATTTTGGGTAACATACATAGTATTTGTATTAAATATATTTTTCATTTATTTTTTTAGTTTAAAAACTTTGCCGTTTGTTAAAAAAAATCGCCAACAATATCGCTATGGCGTCAAGCCTTAATTTTAAATGCCAAGAGCATTAAAAAATCGCCACATTTGGCGTAAAATCGCCATAACTGACAGCCCTGCAAACGACTTCTGTATGTACCCTGCAGAAAACAGGACTAGTCCATACATGCGTGTATGGACTAGTCCATTAAGGAGTAGGATTACTCCAAAACTAACCCAAATGCATGTAAAAAACATGGTCTTTTTAACATTATGATGTCCTAGGGCCGGACCACTTAACCCAGATTTGCATTACGTCGGAGTAGTTTCAAAACTACTCCATCCTACCTACAAACAACTTGGACCACATGGTCCGTTTTAGCTGAAATGGACTAGTTACAACATGGTCCTTGTGTAATGCAGTCATGGACCATGTCATTGTCAAACAAGAACTTGTAGTTACTTAAGTGATATGCGTTCGTGTTTTTTGTACGCAATCGTTAAAACACGAACGCATATCACTTAAGTAACTACAAGTTCTTGTTTGACAATGACATGGTCCATGACTGCATTACACAAGGACCATGTTGTAACTAGTCCATTTCAGCTAAAACGGACCATGTGGTCCAAGATTTTTTGCAGGGTATGTATGACTTCTTGGCTTTTTACGTATGTATTGTGAACATAGTTGCCAGATAATTTTGGGCCAATATCGTCAAATCTTTGAAAAAAAATCGTCAAAACAAATTGTGGGAATCGTAAAAGAATCGTCAACACTCAAATATATGATTTTCATTACTTTTTTACTTAATAATAATAAAAAAAAGGGAAAACAAAGAGCTTACAGATAGTTTCGTCAAAGTAAACTGAAAAACCAAATGTTTAAGAAGTTTTTTAAAGATTTCCAAGTTTAGTCCTCAAAAATAATTTTTATGTTCAAAATAATTTTATTTGAAAAAAATAATTTTTTTACAGAAATCATTATTTAGGAATCCTATTTCTAAACCTTGTTATATATAGTATTCTCACAAAAACATTCTTAATATTTTTAAATAAAAACGCAGTAGCTAGTATAGAATAGCTTAAATATTTTTTTAATGCAGAAGAAACTTATTTGCTCTTTTTTTCGTTTAAACCGAAAACATTAGATATACATATAAAGTGAACATAAATACTAGTAGTATGTATATTTAAGGTGTGTTGTACTGTAGAGTATTAAGGCTAAAGGGCCTTTAAAACATTTCTTTTGGTAGCAATGTTTTGGGATTTTAATAGAAACTTGTTATTAAAGTACCGAAAGATTGACAGAATACTTACAAACATTTTCTTTTGAAGCACTTGTTCATGATATTATATGCTATTTTAAATTCATACTTATGTATAACGAAATTTTTAGGTCTTGGCGAAAGTCAAAAACCTTTACAAAAATCGTCAAATTTGGAGCAAAAATCGTCCAATCGTCAAAAGCCCTTTTTTGTAGCCAAAAAACGTCATATTGACGAGAAATCGTTAAATCTGGCATCTATGATTGTGAACGCATATAGGCTGACTTGTTTAAATACGAATAACAAACCACAACAAAAATAACAAAAGAACAAAAACAACCACAAAAAATAATTCCAATGGAAAAGAATTCAAAAAGTATCTTTTGACACACATATGTAAGTATGTACACAAAAATTGCAAAATAGGCTAGGTACCTATCATGCTAGGTATTTAACAAAAAAAAAAATACTTTTTTTTATTAATTCTGGTTTGTAAAGTCAAAGTACGTTATCTATAACACGGCATTCAGACTATGTTACTTGTAACACGTTACTGTAACATGTTACACATGGCGAAGTAAAAAGGTGGGATCGTCCCTACAACAACAACTTCCTGTAAAATTTAAGCATGTATTTGGTTGTTGTTCAACTCCAGCTTGGTTGTCAAAAATGTTGCGATCACACATACACACTGTATACACAACCATTATAGAACATAACAAATTTTGCAAGCTAAGCTGGAAAACATATGGCTGAAATAAAAGTCAGCTGATCAGATACTCCTACCTTGTTAAATATATGTAACTTGATGTTACATTTATTTGAGGGCGAAGGGAGTAGAGAAGACAGAGACGTTACAAAAGTAACACGATTTCTGTTTTTCATGTTACTTGTTGACGTTTCTCTTTTGACGTTTTCGGTTTTTCTTCTATTTTTCTTTATTCTTTTTCGTATATGACATTATAGTCAAAACGTTCAAGAAGAAGAATAAACAACGAAATAAAACAAAAAATTAAAAAGAGACAAGTTTGTAATAACATAATGTAAATGCTTGAAGTTTTTGGTAGTTACTTTAAAACAAAATAAGAAAAGAGTCATGTTACAAGTAACATAGTCTGAATGCCGTGTAACTCAAAACTATAACTATCGGATAAGTATGAAAATATATTTAATAGTGATATATGTACCTATTTTGTGTACTTTTATAAGGTAACAGGGTTACTGACTGACTGACTGACAGACAGATTTATCTTCAAATAACCTTAATGCTTAGGGCTAGAGATTTGAAATTTGGACTGCGGGTATTTCTACCAAAGCACAGGTCCAACTGGATGCGATTTTGGAAAATTCTAACCCTGAAAAACTTAAAATGGGCCAAATAGGAAAAAATCTATAAACTACTACATACTTCAATAAATATACATGATAGAAACAAAATTTTAAAGTATTGCATTCCAATTCAAAAAACAGACCTGTGAGTGACACTTTTTAAAATTTTGGACCCTAAGGCACAAAATAATGCAACACTATATTTTTTGAAATGCTAAGGTCCTTTTCTACTTGATATCTTTTAAACCAATAAAGATAGAAATTTTAAAAACTAAAGGGTAAAGACCACTTCTTGATCGACTTGTTTTGAAAACACAGTTTAGTACTTTTTTAAAACTTTAACCATAAGGGGTAGAAAAGGGTTGAAATTATTATTTGTACTCCTCAGATCCTTTTTTGTAGTTTCTTACACAATAAAGATAGAAACATAATTCGATTAGCCGCTATATAACTCAATTTACGTTATATGCACGCAAATTGTCCTTTTTATAATTTTGAGCTACTTTATGGACAAAAAGTACTTCTTCATATTTTTAAGATATTTTCCATTTTTACAGATTACCAATAACAGAAATATAAAATTAAAGAGTGTTGGCCCATTAGAGTTCGAAAGTCAACTATGTGAAAAAAGTACCTTTTTAACATTTTGGGTACATTTTTTTGTGATTACGATACTTGGAATATGAAATTAAGGTCTGTTTAGCCTGATTGAGGCATATTAATGTATGATATAGTGAATATTGACCCAGATTGAGGTTGAAGAAAATGAACTATACAAAGAGTACTTTTTTCATACTTTTGGTGCATTTTTGCATATCTTAAAAATAAGGGTATAGAAATATGAATTTAGAAGGAGTTATTGATACAGGTAAATGTCGACAGTTCATACATATGTATATTTACATGTTTGTTAAGATTTTAAACTTAGAAAGAAAGAAAACTAGAGATTGTGATTGCATAGATAATCCTACAAATTTTTTGTTGTTCCTTCGCATTTAGTTCTTCGTTCGGCTTACGAGATAGCGTGTTGATTGCTAGTAAGAATGACATCTAAACGTACTTTGCTTGACACTCAATTGGGTATGTATCAAGGTGCGTCTGAGCAAGGTGGTAGCGTAACTTCTACAAATGTAACACCTAGAACCAACTTAAAATTTACAAATTTTCAGTAGAGCAAAAAACTAGATAGATATTACCACTGTACCTTGTACCTCGATTTATTGTATAAAGTGAGAATTGGAAAATTTAGAGGAACCAGTTCGATATGTACATAAAGATAAACATATTTTTGCTAATAAATATTTCCATTCTGAACAATTCTTTTCTTTTATTTCTTTCAAATAAACATTTTTCTTTCAATGGATTTTTTTTAGGTTTATGTGTAATTTATCATTCTTCCGGTTATTTGTCAACACTGTGACATCTCTCTACTTGTTACTTGTCTTTACTTTATATTATGGTTTTAAAAAAAGGAACAAGATTAATTTTCCCATTAAAAATGATATATATAAAGATTTTATTTATACACAATATGTATGTCTGTGTAACTAAACAATTTAATTTAAAAATTTTTTAAGGCAAATTACATACATATGGTAGACATTTACCGAAAGGTAAAGTGCCACTGACAGATCTAAATGGCAGACATTCGAAAGATTTAATGCGTGTCCCACCCACAAACGTACATTTTTCATTTGCTTTAAACTTAAAATATTATGTTAATGTGCTGTAATTATACTAAATTTATCATTTAAAAGTATTTTTTGCTTTAAAATGCGCAAGTAATTTTGTTTGTTTAATATTTCATAACAACCAGATGCATCTGTGACAAGTTATTTAAATTCATTCAAAAGAAACCAAATCTGCCGGTTGCTGCTCTATGATGTTCTATATAAAACAACTCAAACTTTTAGATTTTTTAAAATTATTTTGTGTTTATGTTTGAAAATATTAAAATATAAAACAATTATGCCTAACTGTCAACAATCCAGTTATGTTAGGAACAATTTTAAGTAGCGAAAAACTAAGGGTTGGTAAACTGTATTCAGTGGTACGTTTTGGTTATATTCTGAAATATTAAATGGCATTTCCAATTAACAGAATTAAAGGACTTTTGAAGCACAAAACTTGGTATTCATTTATAATTACAAGTTTATAAAATTGTCTGCAACAATTTAATCATTCTTGAGAAGAAAGTTGTTCGGGCAACAGAGTACAACTGAAGTATAAAATCGTATAGACAGGCAAAAAGTACTTTTCTAATGTAGGATTTAGGCCGAAAGTCAACTCACTGAATTAAAAGCATTAAATAAAGGTCTATTGACCAAGATTTCGGCCCAAAGTCAGCTAAATAATCTAAAAGTAATTTTTTCCCATTTTAAGTAGTGTTTTACATTTTTGAGATTATAAGTTTAAAAAATCAAAATTAGGTGCTTCTGGTCCAGACTCAAAATGAGAGAAAAAAATACATTTTTGGTACCTTATTGCATTTTGTTAAAATTATGAGCCCTGAAATATGAAACTAAAGGCTACTGGCCCATATTGTGGACTAGAAGAGTTTTTAATTAATTTGTTGTACATATTTAGAAATATAATATTAAGGGATATTAATCATAATTTACGTTTAAAATTACTGAGTAAAAAGTACTTTTTACATTTTTGTTTTTTTTTGCATTTTTAAATACGAAATTTAAGACTTTTGACCAATATTGAGGTCCAGAGTTAACTACTGAATTCCATACACTTTTCAATCTAATTGTAAAATGGGGCGGCTATTGTCCAAATCAAGTGAATAACTCTGTAAACTGATTTGTTTGACAGTTGTAGAGTTGACTGAAGTAAAATCTAAAAATTTTAATTTCTTCATGTTGGCTTATAAGTATTAAAATGCGATTGTGTTGTGTGCGTTCGATTCTTGTAATCAGTTTTCAAAATTTATGTTAAAAAACCTTAAATTTTACAGTTACTCGTAAATGGAAATATTTAAATCCAGCTTATGAAGTGTGTAGTCAAGAATCAATTTAATTAAAAGACTAAATTAAAAATTGAATTAAAACGTTAGAGGGGTGCATAAGAGGACTGAAGTTTTTGTGGGTTTTTTTAGATTTTAAAATTGAGAGATATTGACTAAGGTCCAAAATTAGCTATCTGGACTTTTTTCATATTTTTCATAAAATTTACATACGACTTATTACATTTGCCATGGCAAAACTTATACAAATCGTGTTAATCGGTTGACGCAGTGCTTGTATAAAATCCATTTGTAAAAGTCATATGACTAATTTTTATTAGAGAGTGTTCTATTTTGATCTGACATCAGCTGTTTTAATAAAAATTTCAAGGTTGCGTCAGACGTTATCACAAATTTACGTATAAAACCGAAAATAACAAACTATCTGTTAAATAATATTTTTAGCCAGTTTTAACCAAAACATCAAAGAAAAAAACTTTAAATGCAAGAATGAGTAACTGGGGTCTCCAGGAAAAGGTTATTTTAATGCCAATAAAGTAAACGCTTATGTAAGCCCCTCTTTGTAAGCAAGCATTGTAAGTACTTTTGTAACTCCCTCTTTGCAAGCGAGCATGGTAAGTACTTGCCTCCAATGTCATCGGTATGTTAAAATAATGGGTTAAAATTCATAAGTATTCATACTCCTTTTTTTGGATATACATATTACGTATTGTACGAGGATTGCATTTTATATTTCGGGATTGGAGAACAAAAACCAATATTAATCATCAAAAATCACTTTATTGCTTTCAAAAATATTCCCCATGAAGATCTGTGCACTTTTGCATGAGTTCAACCCATTGATCGAAGCACTTTTGCCACTCTGATTGAGGGATCTCCAAAACATGCATTCTGAATACAGCAAACGCTTCATTAGGTGTCGAAAAACGTTGACCTCTAGGTTTGTTTTTTACGTACGGGAATCAAAGGAAGCCATTCGGTGCCAAGTCAGGACTATACGGCGGATGACTCATTAAATCGATGTTTTGGGTGCTTAAAAATTCAGTTGTTTGAGCCGATGTGTGAGAGCTCGCATTGTCGTGGTGAGAGTAATCCATTTTCGGGGGTTAGTTTTCCTGATTTCTTGGAAGACAACTGGCAAACAAATGGTTGTGTACCACTCAGAATTGATTGTTCTGCGTTGTTCTAGTGATACGGTTGCGACATGTGCAGTTTTTCCGAAAAAACTTGCGATCATTTGCTTAGAAGTGCTCCGTGCGCGAACAACTTTTGTTTGATTTGGCTCATCTTGAAACACCCATACAGTCGACTGCTGTTTACTTTCGGGCTCATACGCTTAAATGCACGATTTATCACCTGTCACAATATCATAGACGTGTTTCGTAGCACCGCGGTCGTATTTTCTGAGCATTTCTTTCGACCAATCGACACGATCCTTTTTTTGAGCGATTGACAAATTGTGTGGGATCCAAAGCGAACAAATTTTTTTGACAGTCAAATGTTTATGCAATATTGAACGTATGCTGGTCCCACTAATGCCTAAGGTTGTCTCAATCTCACGATAGGTCACATGACGAACTTCCAATATCAGTTCATGCACAGCATAAATGGTTTTCGGAACAACAGTTGATTTTGGATGCCCCTAACGAAATTTGTCTTGGAGTGAACTACGACCACAATTGAATTCACTATACCATCCATAAGCACTGGTCGGTGATGGAGCTTCATCGCCAAAAACATATTTAAGTTCATCCATGCACTGTTGCTGAGTTAATCCAAGTCGAAAGTTGTAAAAAAAAATCGCACGAATATGTTCACGATTTATATTAATTTTTGGGTCGAGTTGAATCTCTTAAGTTACTGAAAATAACACAAAAAGCGATCATATGTCAAAACGTTCTAAGTACGTGTAACCTAGAAAATGTCAAACTTTACGATATAGCTGTCAGTTGTCAGATTGCAACACTAGTATTGTAAAATCCCGAAACATAAAAGGCAACCCCCGTATTTAGTTGGACGCTTTTTTAATTTTTTTTTAACTTACCTTTCCACATTGTTTGCATTTGCCTTTTTCCATTTTACGATGGACCCAGTGATGATGAGTAACAGTTTGTTCCCTGTATTGTCTTATACCTACATCTCGATATGTTGGCTTACATGCTAATTGAGTCTTTTCATTGACCATTGGAATGCAATTTTGATGCGCAATTAATTGGCATGCCGAACACTTCATGCGTTGTCCGCTTTTCTATTAAATAAAAGAGAGAAAAAGAAATTTTAAATATAATTATTAATAAAAGTTTTTTTTTTAAATTATTTAACACAGACATATACATATATACATATATACATATATACATATACATACGTATGTATGTATCCATATAGATACATCAATGTATTAAAAAAAAATGTTTTTGCTAAAGTATTTTTAAATTTTGCCAATTTTTTTGTTTTATTTGTTTACTGGTGATTTTTGTTTAAATATTTCTCTTCTGAGTAGTACAATTTTATAATTATTTAGAAAAAAAATCATATTTAAGTTTAAATAATTTTAAATATTTTTTTTACAAAAGATTTTGCACGTTAACATCGATTTCATGCCGGGTGGGGAATTAAAATGTTTTTAAGGTGTTGTATGGTGGTTGTTTTGCTTTGAGGAAAATGGGGTAATTAAAATTCCTTAATTATTTTTAAGCACAATATTTTAAATAGTTTATTTAAAAATTTTGAAATTTGAAATTAAATTTCAAGGTTGTCCGAAAACACAATATTTTCGCATTTTATAGTAATTTGCTTTCAATTTCAAATTTTCTTTCAATAAATTTCCAATTTTTAAATACCTTAAAACTTTTGCCATTTGGCATGTGTCAAAGTGAAAACTATGTAAATTGGGTATTTTATATTGAGTTTATTTAAATATTAATGAAAAAAAATATAATAAATAACATATGTATGTACATATGTGTGTTCGGTATTTTCGGTTGAACTTTTTGTTTTAAGACAAATGTTTGCCTTTATTATTTTGGCTTTTTTTTATATATAGATTTTTAAAAACGGAATTAGTATTTTTTTATTAATTGTTGAAATTTTTTTTTTTTTTAAAAGTAAGTTTTTCTACTAAATCTAGCCGATTAGAGCGAATTTTTGAAACCAGCTACGGGTTCTCATCAACAGTACTCTTTGAAAAGTAGTAGTGTTTTTGGCTGTCCGAAGGTCTGTGTGATACTCTTACTCCCGTATTCAAAATATAAATACCAAGCTCGGTAGCTACATCTGTCTATATACTCGATCCGTCACTGAAAACCACGCTCCTTTCAAAAACTTTTTCGAAATCGTTCCAGTCCTTTCTATCCGCGAACATTGCCTTTATTGTGATTCCAAAGGCGAGTTTCATTAACCTATAGTCAGTGAAGCTCTTCGCAATGTACCGGCGCACAGTGCTTTGATCCCATATAGTGATGGCACAAAAATAGAAGGAGTGGTCCTAGAGCTTTGAAATTTGGTACAGTAGTATAAAATACTTAAATTAAGAAAAATTAAATTTTTTGAAAAAATCGGGCAAAGGACACGCCTACTGCCCATATATAGAAAGGACGAAATTTTCAATTTTGACTACATAACTGCACAGAAAGTTACAATAGTCCGTAGATTATTTACATCCCGTGCTAGTAACCTGTGTGATAATTTTTATTGGGATTGACGCAAGGACTCCAGGTCCTGCCATATATCCTTTTTTGCAAAAATGCTAACGTGTATAGGCTTACTTTACCAAAGAAATTGACTTATGCAGACCTTTGGTACACTAGTATAAAATACTTAAATTAAGAAAAATTAAATTTTTTGAAAAAATCGGGCAAAGGACACGCCTACTGCCCATATATAGAAAGGACGAAATTTTCAATTTTGACTACATAACTGCACAGAAAGTTACAATAGTCCGTAGATTATTTACATCCCGTGCTAGTAACTTGTGCGATAATTTTTATTGGGATTGACGCAAGGACTCTAGGTCCTGCCATATATCCTTTTTTGCAAAAATGCTAAGACTGTTACAAAAGTTAGCCGATTCTCATTAAATTGGGTGGTATGGTTATTATTATGTGTCAAACAAATGTTAGTGCCAAATTACATTAAAATTGATTTATAAAAATAGAAAATAAAAATTAAATTGGCTAAAAATCTTCTACATTATGATTTTGACGACAACGTGAAAGTACAAAATGACAATCTTTCTAAATTAAATTTAATTTAAAATACGTATAAGTGCGTTTTTTAATAATAATTTTTTTTTTAATAAATAATATATGTATATTTTATTTTACAATAAATCTTCTTCAGTATTAGAATCTTCCCAAAAAATATTGCCGCTCAATGAAACATTTATCTCGTCGTCTTCAACTGGCTCATTAGCATTTTCTCTTAAGTATATATATATCAATTTCTGCAAATAATGGATTTTTTTTGGTCTTTGGATTCCTTTTTGAAGTCAAAAACGGATCTAAAGATAGTGTTAAATAGTATTAAATCTTTATGAGTGTATTTTCGTGACGTTTTCCTCGTATAGGACAGTCTTGCTTTTCTCACGATTTTGTGGTTGGCTTCCAATGCTTCTTCAGACAAGCACCCTGAAATTCATTTTCAGATACCACAATAGACGGAATAAATTTGTTTTCTTAGTTTGTAATGCATACAGAGACGGAAAACAATTTGGGTGTATTTCATTTATTGTATTACTATTCTTTCGGTCAAATCTAAATTCATATATAGCGACAAAGCTTTTGTTGCTGGTAAGCATTTTGAATTCGACATTAGGCCTTGCAAAACAGAATGAGATTCCCGTTTTAAATTTTCCACTGCAAAATGTAGTTCCTCAAGGGAACATTTTATTACTAACTCTGGGAGTCAAATCTAGCGATTTTCAATTGCTGTATTAGTTTGTTGTGATGCAAAGTTTTATAAGATTTATGAAAAACATTAAATTTTTGTCATATTTTGATCTAGTTTTTGTTATAAGTAGTCACAACAGACCTGGAAAAAACAAATTTTTTGGCAGTTCATACATAACTTACATTTTAAAAATTTAGATAACTTCTAGCGATTTTTTATACTAACTTATCTATATTTTTGGGAAAAAAAAGTTAGCAGCAGTGGTGGGAGGTAAACAATAAAACACCAACGTCAGTCTGTTAATTTAGCAGCATCTTGAGCGTCAAAAAGAGGCAAACACAATTTTATACTTATTTTTTTAATTTATCTCGTTAATAATTATAATTTTATGGTATCAATTTGGTTTTATATGTTATTATATTGTAAGTTTTTTTTATAGTTTTAGCTCCAGAAAACTGTCGAAATTTGAGAAAAAATCACAAAAATAGCCATTTTAAAAAAAAAATTTTTTTTAAAGTTCCGGTTAAATTTTTAAAATTTCTTTTCTTGTAGTTATTAGAAGACAGTATGAATTTTTGAAAACAGAAAAAAACCCATAGACCATATTTTTCTTTTTTTTTAAATTTTCCATCAAAGTTAAAAAATTTTTGGAGCTTAAGTGAATAATAAGCATTTTTCAAAGCAACAAAAACTATGTATAGCAAAATAATATAATAAAAATTTTTGCACAGTTGGTTTCGAATATAGTTAGCTATTACAAGAAACAATTTGAATTTCATAGTTCAAAAAATTAAATTTTTACAATAATTTTTTTAAAACAATAAAAAACCTAGGTAATTTGGGGTTTTAGTGTCATTTTATAGCGTAAAATACATAGAAACGCAAAAATTTTACTATTTTGCGGTTTTTTTATTAAACAATATTAATTTAAATTTATATTTTTTTTAGTATTTGTAGTTTGTTTTCTTTTAAACCTTAGAAAACTGCCGAAATTTGAGAAAAATCACAAAAATAGCCATTTAAAAAAAAAAATTTTTTTTAAAGTTCCGGTTAAATTTTTAAAATTTTTTTTCTTGTGGTTATAAGAAAACAGTATAAATTTTTAAAAACAGAAAAAAACCCATAGACCATATTTTTCTTTTTTTTTAATTTTCCATCAAAGTTAAAAAATTTTTAGAGCTTAAGTGAATAATAGGCATTTTTCAAAGCAATAAGATATACTTATAAAAAAAGAAATCACAAAAAATTTTTTTGACAGTTAGTTGCAAATTTAGTTATATACTACAGAAAAAAATTTCAATCTCATAGTCCAAAAAATAATTTTTTTACAACTGTTTTCCTGAAGCATGTAAGACGCGGGTATTTGTTTAGCCATTTTTACTTCAAATTCTTTGACTTTGGCGCCCCCTAGCGCCACCAAAAAGAGCTAAATCGAAAAAATTATTTAAAATTTATTTAAAAATTATTGTTATCTGTCGACCTATATATTTTTATCTACAATATAAAACATTTTTTTTTATTGTATTTTTGTCTATGGGACACAGCACTGTGCGGCGTATCCTAACTGATCCAGTTCTAATCATACACGATTAACTAAGCCTAAGTTAACTCCTTTCTGCTTTTTCAGCCACGAAATACTCAATGGGAAGAAGGTGTAGATTGATATTTAGAGCTGGCTGTGGTGTAATAACTTGTAGAGCACATCTCTTGACTTTTTACAAGAACTTTTATATTTCTCCTCTCTTCAAGGTCCTTCACCAGACGAGATTATCATACGTTGGGATTGGTCGTTTAAAGGATGTGCTAATCTAGTTAATCATATCTTTTTGTAAACCCCAATTCTCACTAATGGAGTTTTTACAAGAATAGTGGGCATTCAGAGCCTTCCTTACGCTATCCTTCTGATACCCAGAAATCTGGGCTCTCTTCCAGTCTTAAGTCAACCCCGTCAAGCACCGGCGGTTCAAAGCCCGCATAGTTTTTGGTGAAAGTACTAGCTCCATCATCTCTGGGCTTAGTTCCAGCCCTTTTTCTTTGACCTAAGCAGCCAGAACTCATTATGGAGTTTGCATCACCTTGCTTGCAGAAAAAAAACCCCGGTACCATAACGTCGGGTGCATAACCCACTACCTTTATCCCTTTCAAGTGAAAACTATTCAATATTTCGTTGACCAAAATAGTGGCGATATGACCCCTCTCTATGGCGTCCTTCTAAAATTCAAAAATCGCCGCATAAGTACATTATGTGAAAAATTCTTAAAAATTTTAAAATTTCGATATTTTCTATAATCGCTTTTAAATATAATATTAAATTAAATATTAATTTACACTTCCTCAAAAGTTACGTATAATTTTTATCTTAAGTATTTACATATACACAAACAGAAAACTTTTTCAATAAATTTTCCTTTCATTAATTAAAATTTTCTTATGACTTAACAAAAATTAATGTCATTTCTCCTGCTTTGATTCCACTGAAAAGACCATTAAGATTTATCTGATTCTCTTACCCCCTTTAAAAGTAAAACGAAACTTTGAAGTAGGCAGCACTAACTCGTTTCCGCTTTTAAATTTATAAGCATCTTTGCTAAGAGTTTAATGAAAGCAAATTAAAAATAAACAAACTCACGCGAATACTTAAAAAAAAAACTATTTTGCAAACTATTTAACAAGTGTTTAAGGCGGAAATATAATTAAGTTTTTCGTTTGTTGTCTTGAAGAGTGCGAGCATTAAAATATTTTTTTAAATCCAAACCCTGTTATTTATTTTAAAAAAAGTAAATAAAAGTTTTCAAAAGAGTTTTGCTTATCAAAATTTTAAAGCCTAATTTTTATATATTATTCTTTAAAATTTTTTTGGTAATCAAAAATCTTTTAGTTTTGATTTTTTTTGTTTGTAAAACTTTAAAAATATTATTGGCAGAAAATCTTGCACAATTTTTTTCATTTGAACTTCTCGTGTTGCTTGTTGATACAAATGATTTCCGTAAAGTGCTTTTCCTGCTTGGTTAATAATTTTATTATAAACATTTTACTCTAAACATCGCAATTACAACATCATTATTGCCACTTGTGATTCGCAAGCGTTTTTTTCTTTCATTGTTTATTTAATCAGTGGCATTTTAATAGCGTTTCAACATACAGCTTTAATTGTTTGAAATTAAGTTTGCAAAATCTTTGTAATGTGGGATGTTGTTGGATGTGTTTCTGTTTTAAATATACTTTGAACACTTAAATACTTAAACAAACAAAAAAAGTACAGTATGGTTTTAGGCGCAAAACATGTGGAAGCAGAAAAGGTTTTTTAATTAAGGGCTTATTATCTTAAAACAACCCAATTTTTGAAATTAACTAAATTTAATTATACTAACGGTTTTTTTAAATGTGTTTTATTCGGTACAGTCGAAAACATATACATATATAATTTGAACTCGTTTTTGTTAAGTTTAGATGAGTTTGTTCAAAAAAAAAAAAAAAAAATGAAACAACTAATTTGTTTGGATAGTTTCGAGTTTTTTTCTTTAAATTAAAAACTGTCGAAATTATGCCAAAAAAAATAAATCTCAAAAACAGTAAATATTATTTTAGGTTTAAATAATTTTTATCAAAAAAATAATTATTATTTTTGATTTGGAGACGATTTTCAGTATCCGGCCTTTAAAACCCACGTACGCAACGAGGCGGAACTTGTGGCAAAACGACTTTATGCGACGGGGGAATTGATTGACTGGGGTTTGAAATCTAACAGTCAACGCATTTTTTAAAACACTGGAACATGGACACAGTAGAGTTGTCCGATCGTATACCCCTAGTAAAGCAGTCCTGATTGGACGGAACTCTGAGGCAAATGCCCGAAAGAAAGGCTTAGTTTAACGGATTGCTCTAAGACGCAGGGGAAACGGGACTGGGCATCCTTGTGTTACACCCTAAGCCCGAGTTTTATTTCGGCCTCATTGATCATAGTACTGTATTAAGAGCGGAGGTCCGGGCAATCGTAATATGTTTGCCAAGCGTTTTTAAGGACAATTATGTCTGTTAACCTCGGAACAAGGATGGTTTTGCAGTGCAAGAGGATGATAAATGACTACTCGCAATGGGTACCTGGTCATCACAGGGTGGTCGGAAATGAATAGGCAATTAATCATGCGCTTAGGACTAGGGGACAGCGGAAAGTTTACCCGAAGCCCTTTGCTGTGACAAAGGCTGAGTTAAAAGTGTGTGTGTGAACAAGAGGACATTGAAAGATTGGCGACAATCCTCTCAGGCGACTCATATGAGGTCAAAACTAGGGGAATTCAGAAATTTGGAAAGCCTTAACTAGGCAAGTTGATATAGTGTGCTGACGGGTCAACTAAACATACGAGCACATCTTCATCGGTTGGGAGTGGCGGAGGACAGGGAGTGCAGGGCATGCAAAAAGGACATCGAAACGATGGCTCATTTGCAGTGTCTCTGCCCGGCTTTTGCACGGGCAAGAGTTCGATGTTTTATGTCTGATGCTTTGCCAGATGTGGCTCACTTAGGAGGTGTGAATTAGGAGGTGTTAAGAGAATTCGTCGCATTTTCGAATTTCTATGAACTGTTTCCCCTAGTTTCTTACTCCTTGCTAGGAGCGCACAACAAGACGATTACTGGCTTAGGTGTATGTTCTACGAGACTTGAAAACTTTAAGGCCTCCTCCTTTCAACCTAACAGAACCATATAAGACAATTTTATTGTAATCTTTTTTTGCTTAGATATTATTTCTAAAGGCAATAGCTTTTCTACTCTATTCTATTATTGTTAAACAAATAAAAAAAAACAGAACTTTTTCGAAGAAGATTTTTGTTACTTAAAAAAATAAGTAGAATTCATTAAATAAAGTAATCCACTTACTATACACTCTTCATTTAGGCAGCATAAATCACCCGATGCTGATGTCGGTTTCCAATAATGTTCACCTTGTATGGCATTTTCTGTCCAATCGGGTACAATGCGAATGGGTCTTCTTACGCTTGAACTGGATGTTGTTCGCCTATAAAATATAAAAAAATAAATTTTGAATATTTAAAATAATACATAAATAGTTTGTGTCAAAATAATAAATATTCAATAAATCAATTTTTTTTATAGAAAAGAGAGCTCCTTGTTAAATGTCTTTTTTTATTTATAAACATGTCATTGCTTGGCAAACTAAATATCATTTTCTGCTTAAAAATAAGTATTTTTTTTATATTAAAAGATAATGTTAAGCTTTAGTCACATTAGTTAAACATTTTATTATAAAATTCGTGACCATTTAGAAATATATTTTAAATGCCTTCGTTTTGATAAAAACAGATTGTTAAAATAATAATTGATATTTTATATTTTATCTATTTTACCACGTTTAATAAAAAAGACTTTTTTTAAATATTTTTTACTCTTTTTATGGCAAATATTTGACAGATGTGACCGTAGCATTAAACTTGTCAAGTTTTAATTAGCAGGCTTAACATAACATTAAATTGTAATACGCTAATATTAAAAATACCACAACAAGAAGTGAAATTTTGGTTGACATTCGCTGTCATTTAGTAATTTGCTTTTCAGACTTTACAAATATAAATACAAACCATAAATAGCTTCCTTTAACTTAAATCCTTTACCTGATTTATTTTATAGTATTTCTGCCATGTGTCTCGTAAAAATGATTTGTGTATTTATTGTAAAGAACTTTTAAAAATGCAAATTTTTTTTTGAAATATATATAAAAAGCTTATTCAAGCATTTGTAAAGGCAAAAAGGATATGTTAAACCTAAACAGGATATAAGAGTTATCTGTGGCGGCATGTTTATGTTTCTTTTATGTAAATCCATAAAAATTTACATACATTAATGTATGCATGTAAGTATGTACTTATGTGCCTCCTTAAAGATTTACATAAAAAATTTTACATTCTTTGTTATAAGATGTACATATTTGAATAGAAATTTATTTTTGAGGCCAATCATGCTGACAAACCTTAAGTGCTCAATAATACAAACAATTTAATTTGAGCGGGAAAACCATTTAAATTTTGTTAATAATTTAAAAGTTTACAAAATTATTGAAAAGATTTTATTTTGTGAGTTTCTTTATGTTCTCTTAAGGGTTCATTTCCAACGATAAATATTTGATTAATTTAAAGTGAAAGATAAGATTTTTAAATTTTAACTGGTTAACCTTTTGTCAAGTTTTATTTTGATTGCTTTGCGGAATTCAAAGTTTTATTTCTAATAAAGGCTTTAATGGGAAAGAATATTTAACAAAAAGTTTTTTGGGAAACCGAATAAAACTCTTGGCAAAAACATAGCGGTACATAGATATTAATTAGTGAAATAAAAATGACATTGTAATTAAACTTTAATCTACGTGTATTATATAGAGTGGCTGATACCAAAAAAAAAAATAACTTTTTAATGAGATGCCGCACATATTCCACCCAGGATGGAGGCCTTTTAAATTACCGCATATGTATTAGGGCGATTCAAAGTTCAATAACCTCCACCTTCGGTGACACATGTGTGACATCTTATTAAAAAAGCTTTTTTTGTTAGCAGCTTTAATCAGCCACCCTTTATCTGCCCTACAAACTTCATTACAATCTTGACAATAAGTCAATGCTGTAAATGTGGGCATAAATTCCATTATTATTGTTCCCTTCACATAGTGATAAGGGTGTCGATTTCAACACATCCCTTGTGTTTAAATAAAATTTTCAGAGTCGAGGTAAGTCCCAGAGAGCTGGTTTTAGTACGAAACTATCAGAAATATACCTAAGCAGGCTGCTATTTAAAAAAACAAGATAAAAGGAAAAGCCTGGGATAACACAGTTTTTATGGCAAAAGCTATTCATGTGCCCCAATATATCTATAAGAATGTTGGGGAAATTTGGGGATTTTGTTTTTGAAAAGAAACAATAAAGGGGTTTGCTCCCTCAAGAAAGGTTAGATAAAATGAAGAAGCCTTCAGAAAAGGGCTTTAAGTCCCCTAGGACATACACCGAGGTCAATTATTGTCTTATTGTGCGTTTCTAGCAAAGGAGAGAAGTTTATAAAATTTTGTTAATACGGACGAGTTCCATTAAAATTTCCAATTTCACAATTCTTCCGTAAGTCACATTTGGTGAAATTTTAACCGAAAAACATAGGACTTTAGAACTCCATTGATTTGGTTTTCTTTCTTCAATCATTATATTCTGAAGCCCCCTTCGATGAAGATGTGCTTGTATGTTTGAGAGAACCTTTAACACACTTATCATCTAGCTTCAAAATCGTCCTTGTCCTACTCTTACTTGGGTGAACGCAGATGATTCTCATCATTCTGCCAACTGACTAGTTATTCTATAGCGCACTATTGGCAGTTTCCGCAAATTCCTTAAACTCGGCCTTAATCGAAATGGAAGGCTGCGGGTTTCCCAAGTTGAATTTCTGCTGTTCCATAGCCTTAATTACCAGATTGTTTGCCATAATGCAAAGCTGTACATATGCCCAGTAATCATTAATCATCTTCTTGCATTGCATCATCGTTCTGGATTAAGTGTTCCCTGACATATGTTGCTCTTATTGACACTTAAATACCTGTACAGAAGTTTACAACCGTTGGATCTGCATGTGCCCTGAGTCAGGACAGACATTCCGTGATTGCCCAGACTTCCACTTGTAGAATAGTGTTGTGATCTGAAAGGCGAAAGTAGATTTCCCATTCTTCCCTCTACCCTAGCGCCTTCCGCCCCTTTGGGCATCTGCCTTACCGCTCCTTCCAACAAGAGCTGCCGGATCTGGTATCAGCGCTGAGCAGTAAGCCATTACTTTTAATTGAAGGTATATGATCAGACAACTACACTCTTCCGTTTAACCCTCCTCTGCGCAGTGCAGTTAGCTTTCATCTTCACTGAAGGTACGTAAGCGGCCAACTCCACTCACCCCGTATTACCCCCCAGTATTACCAAAATGCGTTGATGCTTAGACATCACGCTTATTAATCCATTCCGACGTCACCTGTAGACATTTCACCCTAAGTGTCACTTCGTAGCGTTTCAATAGGCTGGATACTCAAAATCGCCTTGAAAGTCCTGTGTGAAGTAGTCTAGTCATTATTGTTTTAAAATTTTTTAAAAGTGGCTAAAACTTTTCGTTGTTTTTTTTAGTAAACTATACGAAAGTTTTGTTTTAATTTTGAAGCCAATTTTTCGAGTAGAAATTCGTAATTTCTTAAAGGTAGCGATTGTCTCTCGTATTATTTACGAAAATTTACAAATTTTACAAAAAAAAATCTAAATTTAAAAAAATTTTTTTTTCTTTTTATATATGAAATTATATCGCCAAATAATTATTTATTTCATAAAATATATAGAAGAATTTCGCAAAGTTCGAGTGCTCATGCGAAGCACTATAAAGCATTACCACTATGTTTTAATCATATCATGGTGAAATAATTATGATCAGCTGGTGTTACAAGCACAGCTGATCTATTTTTTTCATGCTTAAACCGAGGCTGGGTTGTCAAAGTTGTTTACCGTTACATATCTTTTTTCGACACCTGAGCCAACGAAAACTACAACAAAAACGATAATTTAATTCAACAAAATTTGTTGTTGTAAAATCACCACCACCTGTAGTGCGATTCAGTAACTTTTAACGATTCGACAATCGTCATATTTATCGACAGAAATTATTGTTTGCTGCTACGGTTAAGTGATTCACTAAGACGTTTTTAACGATAGTGGACAAGTTGATTTTTGTTTGTATTTTATTTGTTGTAAAATAAATTTTAAGAAAGCGAAAATCATAAATATAGTAAAAATAATATGTAATTTACAAAATAACCTTTTGTCGATACAACCAACAACACAAAAATTATTGCCGTTAAATTATCAAGTATAACGATTGTAAAAATTGCTAAAAAGTCTTGCTGTTTACTTAACAATAACAGCTGACTTTAACGGAAGTGAATATCGTTAAACACTTTACTGAATCGCAAAATCGTTATATTTATTGTTGACTTATTTTATCGATGCGAATATCGTTAAAATAAGTTACTGAATCGCACTACTGATCATATTATCCAAAATACTTATTATTATTTTGAAATGAGTGTGTAATTTTTCTAAATAGATAACTTAAAAGTCTTAAAGAGTCCTACCATGGAACTAATGCTAAGTACACACTATGACATTTTTTGACATCGTTAGCAGTCGTAATAGTGTGTACTGATGGCAACGTCTGCCATTTTTGTTATTATTTGGTATTTATTATTGCGTTCTTATACATTTTATTCATTTAATGTGGACGGTTTTCGAAGCGCAATGCAGGCACTACAAAAAAATGACAGGGTGTTGTCATTTTGTCGCGCATTACAAACAGTTGAAATGTGTCGTCAATATATGACGGCATTGAAAATGCCTTAGCATAAGTACAGTAAAGGGGGTTTTCATTTTTACATCTTTAACTGTAAATTTTTACATTCTTTTTTTAAGAAAAATATCCGTAAAAAAGAACTTTATTAATTTTATAAAACATATACATATATATGGTGGTAGTTTAGGGGCGATGGGGGTTGGGCGTGCGCCGAAAATTTCAATATATTTTTTTTAAATTTTTTCCTATGCTTAAGCGTGTATGTTTAAAAGTTGATTTGGGACCAGTGTGCACCGATGCTTAATTTGGTATTAGAGGCCAGCTTAAGACGACACTAAATAAGGCATCATCTCGAATTTTCAATTCATTTCATATACCTTACGTGTGCACACACAAAAATAAGTACTGCGTTGTATTGTTCGCCATCTCTTTTGTTTACTTAACTTAACTTAAATGAAAAATATATTCACAGTTAAGCACATCTAAGCAAACAACCACGGCACATCAATTCATCATGATCGCACACTTCCATTTCAATTCATCTCGAAACTTTACTGTTGGCGGGATGTTCCTGGTGTGATAGTTATAAAAAACGGGGGTTGATTTTGAATGTTCATATGTATGTAATGTAATGTAATTACGCATGAGTTTTATATTGATTTGCCTGCTTGTGTATATGTTTGCTTGTGTATGTACCCACTCAACATTGTGTGTATTATTATTTGTTAACATAACAACAACATTACTCTTAAGTCTTTGTTGTTGTTGCCACACCATAGGCACAGTAGTTTTTTTTATCGACCACAGTGCCTAACACCACTCTTTATTCTTAACTACTCTACACTGCAGCACAAAAACTGTGTTATCTGCTCTACATTTCAGCACTTAAACCGTTTAACCGCACAATAACACAAGAATTAGAAAATTATGCGGTTCTTGAATTAGCTTGAATAGGACTTGGTGCAGGTCTCTATTTGGTATTGGTCTAATTACTTTGCTGTTTTACTTTAAACTGATTACTCAGCCCCCCTAAAACATTAAACAAAAGATTAAAAACCCGAGTTTTTAACATATTTACATACATACATGCAGACGTACAAGCATAAGCAATGAGCTGATTTTGTACCTGCAGTTACACTTGTTGTTGGCACAAAAACTTTTATTTATTCTGCCGTTAAATGTACGTAAATATGTATGAATGTTTGTTGTATGCACTTGCATATGAACATTTTTGGGAATGTTTTAAAGTTTAACAGTTAGATCAACTTTAATAATTTTGTAAACAAATGACAACATAAAAGAAATAAGGATAAATAGAATATGTGTACATACTTATTTAAATACAATTATTAGGGTTTGCAGTTGATGCAATTTTAAATAACCGTTTAGGGAAAAAATCCCAAACAAACAGAAAGCGATTAAAAAAGTTTTTTAAACTTTAAAAAAACTGGGGCGGCAGGTAATGGCATTCATAAGTAAATCAAAAAACTGGGACAAATAACAGTGTTCAAGAATAAACCAAGTTAGTAAGTTAGTATATAAGTTCCTTTAAAAAAACTACATAAATCTTGTTCAACAAATTTCGGTTGCGAATGCCGGAATTTGCCCATCTGTTTTTGGCGATTATATTTATGTACACACATACACATGAATTCCAGTATATGATTCCCTATTTTTTTTAAAATCAACTTAAACAATTTTACTTACACGGTGGCAACACTGAAACCCAGCGTTAATATTTCTTTGTGTTGTAATTGTATTTTACTTTGACTAAAGCTAATGCGAGACTAATATCTTGAATAAAAGTTTAAAAGGACTTTGAAAAAGTGTTTCTATCTAAAATTGTGTTTCGTAGTTTATAATTTTATTAATGCTTTAATTTTAAATAAATAATTTTAAACATAAATTTTCTTCCTTTTACCTATGTACATATTTACCAAAAAATTATTCATAAATCCTTAATTACTATTTAAAAAAATTCCTAACGTTTTGTTGTTGTTGTTTTTTGCGTAATAATTCTATTAATGCTCAATCATTTGAAACCAAACTTGACGCTTGACTGCATTAAGTATTTCCCAAACAAATAAAAAACACCAACAACAACAATAAACAAAATATTTGACAAATAAACAAAATGAATGGAAAGAAATTATTCAAACAGCAACAACAAAAACAAATAATATTTACAAACTTAATAATAAATCAAACTGATGGATTTTTATTTTGTTTATGAAAAATCGTTTTAGATATCAAATGAAACCACAACATATTTTCCACCTCCTTATTATCCTTGACTAAGTTTAAATATAAAGAAAACTTACCGCTGGCGACGACCGACAACACCCATTGAATCTAATTTCCTTTGACGAAATGCCGATTTCCTTTGCATACCCACTGAGGAACGACGAAAACGTCGAGGAAACGAAGAATTAATATTGTTGTTGTTGTTATTGTTGTTATTATTATTATTGCTGATGTAAGAGGCTGGCGATGATTTATCGTTGTCGGAACAAGAACAACATGAATTTTGGCATTCTTCGCTGTTACTGCTGTCGCCACTGTTATTGCTGCTACTGACGTTGTTGTTGTTTCTATTCTTGCAGCTGTGGCGATGATAATGATGATGATGCGCTAATGGTGGCAGTGGTATAACATCGGATAAGCCTTCATCATCATCACTTTCTTCTCGAACGGCAAGTAAAAGTTGTTCCAAGGACATAATATCCACATGACTGTCACTGCTTGTAGTGCTGTCACTACAACTGTAATTGTTTACTTTGCAATCGCTACAGCCTGTTTCACTGTTGGTCCCCACCGCAATATTGTTAATACTATTGGTGCTGCTACTATTGCTGGTCACGATATAGTTTTCAAATAAGTCATTATTGTTAAGCAACGGAAAATTGGTTTGAGTTGATTTATTAATGGTTGTGGGATTAGAAGTTGTTAAACTTGTGTCAGATTTTGTTGTTATTAGGGGCAAAGTAGTTGTTGATAAAGTTGATGTGGCTGTGGTTGCTGTTAAGGGGACATCATTTACTGTTTGTGTTACTAAATTTATTGTTTTAGTGGTTGGTATCATTGTTTGACATTAGTTTAAAGCCGTTGTTCTTTGCGTTTACACAACTTATTTCCGCGACAGTTAAATACGAAATTAGCATTAATACGCTGGGGTTTAAATCAAAATTTTCCCCTTTAGCTCATTTATTTTTATTGTATTTTTTTATGGACAATTATTATTTTTATTATTGTTTAAATTTAAATTTTTATTTAACTTTTTTTGCAATTAAATTCCACTTTATTTTACATTTTTCCAGTATTAAAATTTATTTGTTTAGTTCTTTTGTTATTTCTTCTAAAAGTTTTATCATTTTATTATTGTATGTGTAAATGTGTGTAGAATGTCAGTCTGTACAGAGTATTTTATTTTCGTTTAACTTTTTATCTTAATTATTTATCTTAATTACTGCCAACACAACGTTTCTCTGGTCTATTATTATAATTTCTATTGCTCTACTGGCATAGTTAACGATTGTAGAAAATTCAATTGTGTTGAAATTTTTATACTTTTCGCAAATATTTCTGCATCCTGCAAGGAGCATTGGGTTTTACACTCTAAAATAAATCTAAAAAACCTATAAAAACACTTAAATGCAGGAATGTCAATAAATCTGGCAATGCTGGCTAAGAAGCTTTAATAACAACATACATTTTTATCTCGTAAAAATTAGATGTTGGACTTTAAAATTAAAAGAAGCAAAGGTCGCCACTTCTCATTATAGTCGGGGTCACAAACTCCTGACAGTTGACAAAATTAAAAGTATCTTGCCACAGACGGAGATGGTAAATCTATGCCTGCGTCGGCCAAACAATTCCTGTCAGTTGGATTAAAAATTTGCAATTACTGGGGCTTCAGTACCTGATTGTAATAAGGATAACTAGAAGATTTCGAAAGATGTGGCAAAAACTGGTTGTAGATTTTAAAATGGGTATGTGGGTCAACATATTGCATTGATTCTTTTCTTAAATGACCGTAAATTATTTCCCTTGTGGAAACCCTTCCACTGGAGGGTAGGTATTCATATAAAACCTTAAAGTACGACAAATTTTTCAAATAAATATTTTTTATTCATTTGCATTTCACAACCTATAGTTAACAGTGTAGATTGTTGTAAAGTTGTACAATTTTGTCAGTGTTTGGTATAAAAATGGGCACTAGGGTGCGTTCGTTTCGCTCTTTACTTCTAAATGTTGTAGATTGTAAATTTAGATTTTTTGTTATTCTTTTTAAATGCTTGACAAGAAAATATTTAACTGTTGTGGTTACTATAGCTAACAAACTACAACAGGTTTAAGTTCAATAGGATCCTTGAAAAGAGCCTAAGAAAAATGTCAGCGATAGAAGATTCGATCACTGGCCTTTAAAATTTCCTATACTATAACAAACGCTAAGAAGAGCTTACAGGAAAGCTATGGCATTCGCAAAAAGAGTCTCATAAAGAAGCTTCTGCTAGTCTATCGACAGTAATAAGAACTTGGCAGAATCCCAGTCTGAATGCTCGGCGGAACCGCTCGAAATCTTAATAAATACTTGCTTTCCAGGCTTTAAAAACGTTACTGTGAAGACTGTGAGTGCAAATGGAACTCAGTCCATGATCAACGGAAATGTAGTCTCCTATTACAGGAGTTGACGGGCGATTTATAGTTTTTTTTCCATACAAGTCGACAAGACCAAGGGACACATAATTTCCAGGCTACATAGGACATTTGATCTTTGTCTCTCTCCCTTCCTCTTAAGAACGTTCCCATGAATGGGAGGAGGGTCAAGTTCGTGTTTACCCCTTAGTTTGTATACGTGGTCAAAGGAAGGCAAAATACTTCCTTTGATTAGCCGTTCATATTTTCAGTTTAAGACGCTCGAAAGAATAATCGGCTGTCACATACGGCAGCAATCAGTCAAAGCGTTGCAAAATGGCTTGCATTGAAATTAGAGGCATACTCCGAGCTATTCGCTTAAATGTACTGAATGCTGAGCTGAACCCGGTCCCTAGTGATTTTCAAATAATGGCCATATCTGCAAGTAACACAGTGAAGCTCACGGCTTTGATATGCTAAAGGATTATGTGGGAATCTTTGGAACATTGCTTTTAATTGGGACCAACCTTATGACCATGTTGCAGACTTTGAGCTTGGACTTCTAATACCCTCCAGGAGAATGCGAAAATGTATAACGCCAGATTTTACACAAACGGCTTTAGAGTGCACTGTTTTTTAAAATCCGGGGTCTACTTGGAGGATCTTAGGATTAGGCCCTTATATCGTATGCCTGGTGAATGGACTGAAAAATTTGCTGTCTATGCGATATGTAGGCTACCATGTAATAGAAATATTCGCGGGAATAAAAAAATTTTTACCGACACTCTGGTGGCACTTTTGCCTCAGTTCGTACACTACTACACCGTTGATGGTCAGTAAATGTAAGGAAAAGTTGTCTACTAAGCCGCCTGGGTCCCGGCACATTGGGACTTCTTTGGTAATGGACCGGCAGAAGAGGTGACTGCTCTTGAAATCTTAAATGTAAAGCCCGTTGCAATTTGACTTTAGAGAATAGTTAGCATAATCTGGACAGATGTTGGGTATAAGGGAGTGATTGCAGGCTGATCCAGCCGCAATCGAAAGGGTGTATCCAGGTTGATATTAGTTTAAGTGGGTCACTTGGTGATGGGTAGACACGCAAGTAGACTTTAACTCACTCCTAAGCACCACTGCTGTAGTTGTGAAAATAGGGAAAAGGAGAAGACGAGTCCCCATCGTCTCTGCAAACATTCTGCCTTAGTTGTCAGAAGGCATAGATTTCTTGGTAGTTATATGCGCTAAAATCTTAGTTGAGTACCAAGGTGCAAGGTTAATGACCTGATGCCTTTCGGCCATAGTTTAGGTCTAGTACTTCGAGTCTCATACAAGCACGGGCTCTTAAGGAAAAATACATCAGAAGCATTGTTTGGTCATTTCATAACCAACTCCCTATTAGTTCGCCTGTAATTTAATCGATTGTGAAGGCAAGGTATTCTGTATAATTTAACTTTCTGGGTTTTGTTTAAATAAAATTACTTTTATAGCAAAACAGTCTTAGTTTTTACAACTATTTGCCTGGGATTAATTCACATATTTTTCAACCTAAAGTAACGTAAAACTCTTGAAAAAACCTTTTTTCTCTCCAAACCAATGTTCAAATCAAAATAAAAAAGAAAAAAAAAAATAAAAAGTCCTTTAAAAAAACATAATTTTTATTTTTGCAAAATCTTTAATACACAATTTGTTGTTAACAACTGTGGTGTCTTAAAATATTTTTGTTTTAATGTTTTTTTAGCTAAAAGTTTGTTTAAAATTTTTATTTTTCACACTCAAGTCTTTTAGTCTTAAGTGGAATAAACACAAACAATTTTATAAACTTTATTTTCAATATTTAATTTTTGAATCGCTAGACTTCAACTTAAAATATGAAATTAAATAAAAATTATTTCCACGAAAAAGATATTAAGACTTTGACAAAGAACGGAAGTAATACATGACAACAAATACTATTTGTTGGTGTAAAAATTTTATATTTTACAATGAATACCTTGTTTGAAGGGGTTGGGTAGCAAAAGCCGGCAACTTTTATTTTATGGACTAATGAAAATAAAAATATCAAGTAAAAAAAGAAAAAAAAAATACTTTTAAAACTTTAAATATTAAGTTCAATTGAAAAAAAAATTAAAAATACAAAATTAAACAGCAATTGATTTAAAATAAAAACTTAATATATGTATTTCGAAAATGTTAAAGAAATTTTATACTTACAAAGATGTTTAATAGAGACTTGAAAAATTCTGTTTAGTGTAAAAAAAATAAATGAAAATAAAAAAAAAACTAGGTAAAATTAAATATTTCTTTATTTTGTATTTATTTGTCTAGCGTTAGGACAAGATACCAGAATTTAGAGATAATAATTTCCCTCAATCTTAGCGACCTGGCAAACTGTAGTTTGTTAAAAACTTTTTTTTTTATAAAAGCCAGCCATTAAGGAATGGCCCCTATACATGCACTGCATTATGTTGTTATTTGGAAAATAGGTTGTAGGACGGAAGACAGAGGGAGTAGTGCTTATGGACATTTTATTTACATTTATCGATATTGACTGTGGCAGAAAATTCATTCTACATACAAACTGTGCGACTAAACAACGAATTTTCTCTGTAATAAGTGGTGCGTTTCACTATTGCGTTCCTATACATGGTCAGGTAGCTTCCAAAAGTCTTTAAAGTACCTGCCCATACATGAGATATGTATGTAAAGGTGATATAAATATAGAGAAAATCAAGTTGTGAAGAGTAATTTCTACACCGTTTCAGGAATACAAGATACTGGGATGTCTTTTTCGACACCAAAAAAACTTGTTCCGTCTAGCGAACATTGCACTGGATCTTCATGCCCAAACCATCAATAGTTTCTATACTTTCAATATTTATACCATTAATTAATACGAACAATTCAGGTACCGTGAAATAACTCCCAAATGAAATAACTCCCAACGAAAATGAAATAACTCCCAATCGAAAAAAATGAAATAACTCCCAACTGTAAAAATGAAATAACTCCCAATGTTTGGGAGTTATTTCATAAAAGTCACAAAAAAGTGAAATAACTCCCAAATGAAATAACTCCCAACAAAAATGAAATAACCCCCAATTACAAAAAAAATAATTGTTTTATGAAATAAGTCCCAACAGAAATGAAATAACTCCCAACATTAATGAAATAACTCCCAACGAAAATGAAATAACTCCCAACGAAAACGAAATAACTCCCAATTAAAATATATATAATGCGAAAACCTTTTGTATCCATAAATAAGATGTTACTAACGTAAAATTATTTTCTAAACAAACAAACCAAATGACTGCCGGCCTCCGTCTGGACGCAGGATAAGTTAACTCTCGTTGATCGAACCGCCGGTTTCGTTACAGCTTTAGGACAGGCGCGTGGACTTGAGGCACCTTTTTGGGTTAATAATTTTTTAATAAAAAGAGTTATTTGATAGCCGCAAGGAAAGAAACATCCAGTGGATTCGATCCGCCGGCTTCGCAGTAGCCTTCGGCCGAGCAATGGACTTTAAGCTCTACTGCTTTCCATATAAAGCTTCGCCAAATAAAATATGAATTTAATGACACTTTAGTTATGAAGCTGCAAATACTTCCGATGCACTACAGTTTAAAGTATATTCCCCGGCCGAAGGCTACTGCGAAGCCGGCGGATCGAATCTACTGGAGTTTTTTTCCTTGCGCCCGGCCAAAGGCCACTTTTTTTTAAACCCAAAATTTTCAATTCATTGTCACCTTTTGTATCCATAAATTAGATATCACTAACGTAAAATTATTTTCTAAACAAACAAACCAAATAACTGGCGGCCTCCGTCTGGACGCAGGATAAGTAAACTCTCGTGGATCAAACCGCCAGCTTCGTTACAGCTTTAGGACAGGCGCGTGGACTTGAGGCACCTTTTTGGGTTAATAATTTTTTTATCAAAAGGGAGTGATTTAGATAGCCGGCCTTCGGCCGGGCGCAAGGAAAAAAACTCCAGTCCATTCGATCCGCCGGCTTCGCAGTAGCCTTCGGCCGGGCAATGGACTTTAAGCTCTACTGCTTTCCATATAAAGCTTCGCCAAATAAAACATGAATTTTATGACACTTTAGTTATGAAGCTGCAAATACTTCTGATGCACTACAGTTTAAAGTATATTCCTCGGCCGAAGGCTACTGCGAAGCCGGCGGATCGAATCTACTGGAGTTTTTTTCCTTGCGCCCGGGAGTTATTTCATTTTTTCATTGGGAGTTATTTCATTTGGGAGTTATTTCACGGTACCAACAATTCAGCGTCTAATATGTGTTTATGTGACAAAAGATCGCACTGGGTCTTACGGGCATTAAAATCGGCCCCCCGCACGCCCTCAATCGGTGATTTGCATCAGATTACGGTTGAGTGGGTCATTTATACTCTGCCTCAAAGCTCCAATCTCCAAAGAGATTGGCCCGTGGTCAAATAAATATAAATGACACATGCTGCTGTCGTCTGCCGAGGAATAGATAGGATTCTAAGTCTGACGTATGAGGTTATTAAGAAAGAAGAAATGAAGAAAGAGAGAGGAAGGAGCCTTAAAGTACCCTTGATTTGATTTTGAACTCATTTAGAGAGATTTCGGTATAAGGAGAAACTCGTTATAAATCAAAAAAATTTATAACCGACGCTAGTTTAGATAGAAGCTCAAAATGACAGACTATATCAAACGTAAAAGGCCTTCTCTCATCTGAGTACTTTGGCACAAGAAGATCTCGCCCGTTTGCGTAATGAATCACTATCGACGTTATTGCACTCTGGAACGGACTGCAGTTCTGCAAATCTGATTGAACCATGATTTCTAGATTTATATTCAGGTCTATGGGATATCTTTCTTTACCGGAATAGGGATTTCGCTTTAAGTAAAATAATACTTTCAACCATTTTTGCTATGGCATTACCATTATCGCCAAAAAAACATAGTTTTCGGTTAAATTTTTAGCGAAAAAAATTGTTGACATCTGCCAAACAAGCCTTTTTTGTAAATAAAAACTTAACGCTTCTGGGCTGTGATCAAAGCGTTGCGAAGTATGGAAAACGAAAAGGAGACCAAAATTGCTTAATAGCCCGAGTAGCTGAGAGATGCCACAACTTTTACTTGGTACTTTTCATGGTGCGAAGGAAGAAAAAGGTCGAGGGTAATAGCTAAACATATCAGCCTTCTGGAGTCGTAGGGCCGGAATCTTGGTCGCGTGGCAGAAAAGGAGTCGAAGCCACTCTTAGATATGTCCCTTTCTACGCTTGGACTTTTGTAAAGAAATCGGAAGTACAGAGTGTGATATCTGATTTTGAATTTGAACCCAAAGACAGCTAAACTCTGCATCAAATGTGTCGATTGTTCGAATGTACACTGAAATACCCCGATGAAGAGAAAAGAGTGATAGGAGGTGATTCCCCGGTATATGAAATACCATTCTGTCGATGAAGACTAATGTAAGCAAATACTGATAAAAAATTGTTTCTAACTCACGTATGTTACAGAAATGTGTATATAAAAATTAAGGAAAAAAAACAAATCAATTAAAATAAATTAAATATAAATATTTGTTTTTGAAACAAAGAAATACATTTTCTTTTTCTTTAATTTGTAGGTGGCCAAAGGGAAGAAAGAATTTCCCTTATTATAATATAATAGAATAAACAAAAATGGTTTGAAACTAAAACATTGGACTTAAGTATTTTTCTCTTATTGCCACAGAATTATTAATAAACAGAATTCTTTTTCTTTGCGGAATATCGTTTTTAATTAAATATTAATATATTTTATCCCAAAACCAATTATATTTAGTATAATACATTTATGTGTAAATAATAGTTGTGTTCAATAACTTTACGCGAGAGAACAAAAATAAAAAATTTTCAAAATTTCTCTCAAAAATTTTATAAAAAATGTAAAAGAGAGACTTACCAGCCAAAGTTTGAAAGCAAATGGTTTTTTTTTTTTTATTGTAAAGTTAATCACGAAATTAATTATCAGGTGAACGCATCCGGACGAGATTTTTTGACTTTCTTACTTTTTTATATATAGAGTTTGACAATACGGCTCAAATTTTTTCCCCACCCTTTTGTCAAAATCCATATGTAAAAAAAAGTGAGAGAGTCAAAAATTCTCTTCCGGATGCGTTAACCTGAAAACTAATTGCACCCTTGTAAAGTTCTCTCAGATTTTTTTTTGTAAACATAATGACAAAACAATTACTTGAATAATTTCTGCTAGAAAAATTTTTTAGATACAAGCAAAAACTATTACAAAATATTTAAGTGCTCAACGTTTTAGGCTCTTTGAATATCTTCTAGTACTAACTATTAAAAATAAATAATAGTTTTGTGTAAATGAACAAACCTAATATGTTTGTATGTTAATGTATATTTGTTTCTCCTTCATCTTATACTCAAAACGAAAACTTATGTCAATAAACTGCTTTTCCTTTTCTTTTCTCACTTTGCATCTAATATTTCATTCATATTTTAGCGCTTTAGTTTAATTAGTTAATGACACATTAAATGTTTAATCAAGCGTTAAGTTTAACAACCGAACCGTTACAAACGCATCATCATCAACACCCACCCACTCTCTGACTAAATAATAATTAAAAGTCATTGTAATAATTACTTTGAGGTTAAAGTAAGAACGACTAAATATTAAGATGTAAATAATAAGATATAAATATGGATATAGAATTTTAATTAGTTTTAGATGAGTTCAATATAAAAATATTTTTTAAAGGAATTTTTCTTAAATGATTTTTTCTAATAATTTTTTAGTTCTTTAAAAAGTTTCGCAATTTGACAATATTTGACAAAATAGTTAAGACCCATAAAATGCGTCAGCTGAGCATGTTCTTACATTTTAATTCAATTCCATCAACAATTTAATATTTATTTTTAACAATATTTATACATAAAGACTTAAAAATAAAATAATTTTGGTGCAATTTAAAATAAGATAAAATAAAATTAAAAAAAAAAATCAAAATTTGTTTACTACAAATTTTGCCGGCCGTCAAGCAATTATGGTAAGAAAATTTTTTTTGAAAAACAAATATAAAAATTAATAAGCAAAAATAAAAAAAATTCATCCAAAATTAGATAATAAATGGAAAAGTTTTAAAATTGATTAAAAAGAAGAAAGTTTACTTTATTTTATCATTTTATAAATAAAAAATTTATGTTCAAATAGCAACAGTGGTTCAGTGTGTGTCTGCTTGTTAAGGCTCTTTTGGGGGAAATTTAAATCTCTTCGTTTATCATATGAAAGAACGTGACACTGATTGCTGTTTATGACATGATTTTTAAATTCTAATCCAGAAGGTGTTACACGTTATAAAATAAATTTTTAAACTTATTTAAATTTTCCAAAGAAAAAAATTAAAAACTGATCTTCTTTATAAACCCTTGTTCGGTAATTTTGTTTCTATAGAAAGTTGGAAAAGAGCAAACAGAAAACTCTTTTTTTTTTAACAAAAAAAAAAAAAAAAATAAAAAATAAAAAATAATAGCTTTAATATCCTCAAATATTAATTTAATGTAAAAATCATTACGATAGGCGTAAAAAAGCTAACAATTTTGATAATTATTTCATACAATTTTTTTAAACAAAAAATATCACAAGAAAAGTAATTTTATCTCTTCTAGTAAATTATATTAATATCGGTTTGTATTCAAGGCTTTGTGTTTAGTGTAATTTCCGAAAGAAACACTTATATGAAAGCTTTGGTTAAATCTGATCTTTGAACTGTAAAAAAAAATATTTTCTTTTCATTTTAATTCATTAGAATTTCTTTTAAATATAACAGGTAGATTTTAAAAATAATTATATACACAATAATACGTCATAAATGCCCTTAATTTTTGCTATAATAAATCATCGCTCATACGCCACAAGTGTTTTTGTTTATTAAATTAAAAAAATCAATATTTATTTCTCATACGTCACAGTGTACGACATTAAAATTTATTTGCACTTATTTGTAAGGAGCAACCATTTGTTCTAAATTTGAAACATTTTGTTTTTGATTTATATTTTATTTTAAAAAACTTTTCTGACATCCCCTTTTATTTAAATGCATTCAAATCAAAAAGAAACAAATTTCAAATACTTAACACAGAAAAAATTTCGTATTAAAAAACTAAACAAACGTTCAGTTTTTTCTAAATATTTATTATAATTATACTGTAACGCTTGTAGTTAAAAACTGAACATGGCATTTAACTTTACGCTGATTGCTGGTTTTATCTTCTACTATATGAGGTTTAGTTGTGTCAAAAGTAAACGCGCGTTTAGTAATTACCTACACATCTAATTTACTTACATGTTTTTAAAAAAGGCAAACGGGATTGTTTTTTGCTTGTGAGAATGAAGTTAAACAAGGTGTTTAGCAATGTGTTAAGCTAAATATTAAGTTTTATTAAGTTACATTCAGCTTATTTAAAAAAAAGTTTGGTCCAAAATTATAAAAAAAAATTAAAAAAAAAACACTAAATAAAACATTTAGTTCGCCTTTGAAATAGGTTAGTATTTAATGAGCTCCTTTTTGTGTTTTCAACAGCTAAACACGGCACACAGTGGGTTCGATGGCACCGAAAGTGGCGATTAATTCATGGGAGCCGTAATTTAAATTTTTTTGAAATTTTTTTTTTCAAATCGTTAAATATGCACAAAAAGGCATATTCTGAAAAAAAGATACACGGGAAAATTTTTTTTTTACGATTTTATAGACATTTTTATTTTTCGGAAAATTATAGTTTGTTTCAGAATTTTCGACGTAATTTTAAAATGGAAAGTGATTTTTTTTAAAACTAAGAAGCAAACATAAGCCTATATTGTCTTCTTTCTAAAAAATAAAAAAAAAATATATATTTTGCATAAATATGAATATAAGTTTAATGTAAAGTCTGAATTTGGATTTTGAAGGATTTCAAAAATTTTACAACTTTTTTAAAAAAGTAACGAAATAAATTTTTATAATTTTTTTTTTGCTTATCAATAATTGTCATACACTTAAAAAGAAACCATATTGTGTTCATCATCACCTTCATCATCATAATCTTTGCTATCATTATTCTCACTTTCATGTAATTCTTGAAAAATAATAGGCGATAGCAAAAGCTGTAGTTCGAAATTCGATAATTGTGGCTTTTCTTTCCGCTCATTTTGTTTATTAATACTAGATATGAATGGATCTGAACTGAGAAAAAAACTATTAAAAATATCTTCATTCGACTTTTCTCGGCTGAATTTGCGAGCATAGTGTTCCCTAAATTTTTAAAATCATTATTTCTGACTTCCTGAGTTTCTTATGAAAGTTCTCCAATCGGTAAAAAAGCATATTTTATGATTTCGGGACCATGAATTAAAAATGTTTGTATTATAGGAGTCTTACAAAACCATCGTGAATAAAGATGTCTGAAACTTGTTCACGCACCTATCTCCGACAACAATAACAACAATAGTAAGCATTGAACGAACGTTAGTTTTGTAAAATACATGACTTTGAAAAAACACGACTTCAAACAGAAAAATGTTAATAGCAAAAAATGGAGCAACAAAACCGCAAATTTTCTTTTTTGTATTCTCAAGCTAAAATTTCATACTTTTAGAAAATGTAAGACTCAAAACCCAACCTTAACCAACTTAGAAATTATGGTTCACGAAACATCAAAAAATGCCAATTTTGGACCTTTTTTAAAAAAATCGTCAAAAATATTTTCACACATACTTTCAAAAACTATACATCGTTTTTATACACTTAAATACTTGAAGTTGAAGGTTCCATTCTTAAAATATTACTTTGTTTACATTAAATTTGGAAATTACGGACTCGTTTAATGCAAAGTTTTACTTTTTTCGCTTTTTAAAAAAATTGCAAAAAATTTTGTACTTTGACACGTCACTACGGAGTCAGCTGACAAGATAGATGCTTGAAAATTGACAAAGTAATGTAGAATTGTATCTAGTTTTATCAGATACTAAATTTTAATACAAAAACTTAATTTTAAAAATTCAATTAAGCGTCACTTTCGAACCATTTCAACCCAACGGGCGGCATAGTAAAATACTTAACGTGATTTTAGTTGGTTTAAGATTTCTAAATGCAATCTTAAGGCAACAAAGTATATTTAGCAGTGGGCATTTAGTTTTACTATTTCAAAAAAAAAAATTTTTCTGTGTAAAAGTAAAATAAATTTTCTATCATAGAAAAATACAAAAAAAAACTTTATAATTGTTTTAGATACTTATAACATTTAAATTGTCAATTGAATCGGATTTTTGTGTATTTAGCTTATTTTGCTTGTGATTTTTTATTTTTTTTTCTTTCTTTTAACTACAGTCTAAAGAAAATTATTTTTAAAATTAAATTTTAACAATTTACGTCATAATATTTTTGCACAACATTAATATTATGTCTTAAATATATGAACTGAAAATACTTTTAAATTAATTTCATTTTAAAATTATATCATTAAAATGTGAAAAAAAAACTAAATGAGGTAAAAATTAAAAATAAAAAGAAATTATTTCTTGTTTAACATTAAAAAAATATTTTGTTTTTCAATTTCTCAAAAATAACATGATCTGATGTTTGGTTTGTTGTAAAACTTTTGCTAATTATTTGAAAATATATATTTGTATTTGTAAGAAACCCCCTTTGCTTTACTTATCCTTTGAATCATGTTTCAGTTAACCTTTAACTCTTTTTGCATAGAAATTTCTATTTACAATTGCATTTGATATATTCGCTTCTAAATTTTAAGTTTCTAATTAAATAATTCAAAGTGTTTTCTTTTGTGGCTTTGCCAACCCTTTATAATTTGAGCTTTAAATTAAGCTTGAGGTTTTTCACTTTCGTTAAATACTCAAACATGTAGTTTATCCTAATGAATACAAATCCTTTGATTGCAACAAATTGAAAACTTTTAAGATTTTAATTAAACATTTGTTTTTGGCGAACATGACTTTACAAGACGTAATGAGAAGAATAAGGGAATAAAATAAGTAATTCAACATGCAAGAACAGTTTGGTTTGCACTAATTAAGAAAATTTAAAACAAGTTTGGTTTAAAAAATTTGATCTTTAAGTACAAAAACTAAGGAAACAAAAAAATGTTACAAGGGTTCCTGTGGTATATATGCATGCTTAAGCTAGTTTTTCTCAATTCACGTATACAAAAAGTTAACAGTAAAGTTAACAAATAATTAGGTACTTAAATTCAATAACGTTAGCTTACTTTAAAATATTAAATTATTTAAAAGTTTTTTTATTTATTAACATAAGAAAAAAGGTTTGTTTTTCATTAAAAATTTAATCGTTCCAATTAAATATTTAGTTGCTTATAGAAACCGTTGGTTGCATTATATCAACTAGTGAAAGTCCAGCAGTCGTTCTGTTGATAGTTTAGCCCTGGCTGACCAACCAACACTTCTTTCTTTCCCTTCCAGCTTAATAAATTGTAAGTTAGTTGGTAGTTTAAAGTATTTTTAATTTTATCTGATACTTTATTTATACAAAAAACTAATTTTTTCTTTAAGAAAATAATTTAACAGTAATTTGAGTTTTTTTTAATCGCAGAAATCTTAAAATTGGTTTAAGCATGTTAATTGACCTAACGAATCATAATCAATCAAAAGATTAATTTTAATTTTTGATGATACGTACTTTTGGATTTTTGATGACGATATGTTAATTTAATAAACTCCAACGATTCTGATTTTGATTTAAATTCAAAAAACAAACACGTGCTGTTCTGTGTTTTTAAACAAAACAACTACTTTGTTCCCCTTTTTTAATTTGACTGTTACTCCCTCGTGTTCTTTCTTAAAGAAAGATAAATAAAAAAACTAAACTAATAATAATAATAAATGTTTTCGCATTACAATACATATACAGCCAACAATGGCATGAGAAATGTTTGTTTGCATTTACGAATTGATAACATTTTACGCATTTTAAAATCCCTTAACGTGCTTATAATAAAGAAAAGTCTGCTTTAAGATTTAAAAATAATTTTATTACTTTTTATGGGATGTCTGCTGCTTGGTTTAATCATACTTGGAAAGCGTCTTTTAGATTATTCGCTTTACGATTTGGAAATTTTGTTACTATTTTATCTTGAGTTGATAAATTTAAGGTTAATTGTTAAAGCGGAAATTTAAATTAGGAAGGTTAAAAATTTTTTTTTATGGGATTTTATATAAAAAAACAAGAGTATAAACACAGCCTTTACGCATTTTTATAGTTTCGTTTTAAGGTAATATATATCAGGTAACATCTTTATAGTTTTTTTTATATAATAAATTGTTTGTCGAGAAACAATATAGCCTTTCGGTGAATAATATGTAGTTTTTAAACTCTTATATACATATCTATTTTCCTTGTTTTTGACAAGAACTAAAAGAAAGTGACTTTAATTTACGCAAACGTTTTTGTGAAACGATGTTGGAGCGTTTTTGCACTGCAAATCCCGTTTTCTGGAGCAAAGAGGCTCATTTTCACTTCACGTTAACAAGCAAAACTGCCGTTACTGGTCTCCAAAAACCCGCAACCCTACATTGAAACCATTGCATTTCCCCAGGGTAACTCTTTGGTGTACCTTTTCCACGCATAAGATAATTGGACCATTTTTTTTAGAAAATTCTTGAGGCCAGGCGACGAATGTCAGTGGTGAAAATTATTGACACATGATTACGGACCTCTTTTTGCCAAACCTGCGAGTTCATCCAATTTACTCTTTACACACGTGGTTTCAACAGGATGGGGCGATTGCACATACAACCAGAGCTTTGATGAATTTGCTTTGGGAAAACTTCCCGTTTGGGGACATTCAATGGCCACAGAGAGCACCCGATCTAACTCCCATAGATTTTTTATGGGGCTGGTTTAAAGAAAGGGCTTATAATGACAATCCCTAACCTCTTATGGCTTCAAAGAAAATATTCGTCCAGAAATCAGCTCACTTGAACCAGGTTGAGTGCAGAGTGTGGGGCAGAACACAGGGCTACGTTTTGAATAGTGTGTCCAACTCGACGGAAGACATCTAGATGACATACACTTCAAAAATTAAACCCGCATTCCCATTCCATCGTTCAATTCTCTTAATAAAACTTCGTGTAAATTATTTCGTTGTCTAAGTTTGAAAATATAAATCTGTCACCAGACACCCTGTATTTAATATAAATTAGGAAATGGTAATGAGCATATCTATGTACGTTTATATGCTCATTACTATTTTTCTAATTTATATTAAATACAGGGTGTCTGGTGACAGATTTATATTTTCAAATTTATATAAACAACGAAATAATTTACCTGAAGTTTTATTAAGAGAACTGAACAATAGATTTGAAGATTTTGCTTGTACCAGAAGTGACACAATTCTGGTCTGCGGTGTGAGCAAGTTCTTCTTTTCGCAGCTCATTTGAATGCCAAACTTTGTTCTTTGTACCAAAACGGTAAAGTAACGTTGCTTCTCCTGGCAACGGCAAGTTTAGTAGATAAGATTGTAGATACATATGGGCATTTCCATGAATATGTCAACAACGGCTGGAAAAATAAAAGTCATCGCAACTTTTTTTTAAATATACCAAAGAGCAATAAAACACTTAAATTTTATTATGTAAAAGTATTTATAGCTAATTATAATTTTAAAAGAGCAAAAATAGCAGATTAAACTGGTAATCTCTTTGATCAATTTCCAGAAATTGAAATTAACTATTTTGTCTTGACTAGTGGCTAAATTTAGGTAATTGTAATTTTCCAATTATACTTTAAAAATAATGTTACAACATCAGTGGCCAAGTCCCATTATGAAATTAAAAATTTAGAGTTCGAATAGCGGTATTTTTTATAGATTGCTTTGAATGATATTCTAATGTCACGTACGTAATGCAAAAACGTTATTTGTCGTCATCATTTTAATTCGACCGGTCGCAAGTATTTAAAAATAAAAGTTCATAGCAAGATAAATCTCGCAAACAAATATTGATCGATTTTTTTTTTAAATTTGATGCAATAAAAATTTTATAGTCTTTCAAAGTTTGTAGCATACGATATTGTAAGTAACACAATTCAATTTAATACTTTCAAATTCCTTTATAATTATAAATATTTTATTAAGATGGGTAAAAATAGCTATGAGACTACAAAGAAATATAGGGAGGACTTGAAGAAAACGAAGAACAAATAAAGAAATACCGGAAAAAGGAGGCTGAAAGACAGCATATCTATCCAAAAAAAGTTCGCAGATGCAGCCAAAAAAATAATTAACAACGAATTAACACACAATAAGTTTGATGTTTACTATTTTATTACAAAAACTATGCTTGAAATAAGCGTACAATATGAAGATATATCGTCTATATAAATATTTTCTGATTGGAGTAGCGCTCAATTTAAAAACAACTTCATTTTAAAAAGTATTCCCTCTTTTGTAAACAAATTTAGCTGCCAACATTTAGAATGGAACTTCTTTGCCACATCACATGGTAAAGGTGCAGTTGATGGAGTAGGTGGTACTGTTAAAAGAAAGGTCTGGCAAATTGTAAAAGCAAATAAATTAATCTTGCCAGATGCTTTCTCATTTTATGAATGTGCTCATAAATATGTGGAAGGAGTGGAAGGAGTTAATTTGTTTTATGTTGCTACCGAAGAGATTGAAGGGATTTCTGCTCATCTCCATGAAAAATGGCAAAATGTCCAGCCCATCCCAAAAATAAAAAAACTTTATTCGTTTACTTATCATGATAGTCAGTATATAAATGTGTCTCGAACTGCGTATTCAGTAAGAGAAAAAATTAAAATTTAACAATTAAGTGCCAGCACCCAAGTACATAGTGTATAGTAAGAAATGAAAATAACCTTTTATTGTTTTTATTGCTATTATCACCGAATAAACATTTTTTAATTCTTTTTAAATTTGTTATGCATACATACATTAAAAAAACCTATTTTTTTCAGACAAATACTATAAGAGAAAAATCTGTCACATACGGTATGTCACGAACGATATTAAGATTTGTTTGTAACAAAATCATCTAAAAATCTTTTTGTATTTAAAAATTATGGATTATCAAGGAAAAATATTTGGCTTGGTGAAAGAACTTAAAGAAAGGAAAAAAACTTTTACAATTCGCAGATTTTCGTATATATGTGCATGCACCTCGACATCACTTCCGTTTTTTGTCACGTACGATATGCGCCTTTTTCGCCCGATATTTTGGCCGGCAAGGTTTTCAAAGTCATGATTTTTTTTTAGATTATAGTACCCTCTAAAGGTAACATATTGACGAATCAATTTTTCAGTTACCACTCTTTTTGCAAAATCTACACCACTTTGTAGGCGAACAAATGTCACGTACGATGACATGGAAATGCCCAAATGACACCCTTCATCATTTTATAATTAAACTAAAATGAGCGGCATCTCAAATACAACTGATTATCATAAATATTTAACTAAAACTGAAACAATTATCTTAAATATTTCATTTTGCAGGGCATAAATTATGGTCAAAAGCCACAGAAAATTCAACGTCCAAGTTCATTGTGTCCATTTCGGGTTCAAATCATACTAACACACACACAGACGCACATAAACATACATACGAAAGGCTGTGTGTGAAAGATGTTTGATAACAAGGTGCGATTGACTCAAGAACTAAAGCCTCTTGACCAGTCCCAACGTCGTCAATAGTCGAAATGGTGGCAAGAAATGTCAACCGTGGATGATCAATTTTCTAAAACAATCATCTTTAGTGATGAGGCACATTTTTACCTCAATGGATTCGTCAATAAGCAAAATTGCCGCATTTTGGGTGAATGATAATCCAATAGTGACTGTCGAAAAGCTAATGCACCCCCAAAGAGTGACTTTTTGGTACAGTTTATGGGCTGGCGGCATTATTGGGCCGTATTTTTTTTAATGAAGCCGGCTAGTCAGTTACTGTGAACAGTGTTTGCTATCGTGAGATGATATCGAACTTTTAATAGCCCGAACTAGAACATATGGATGTGGACGATATGTGGTTTCAACAGGACGGTACCATTTGCCACACAGCAAACGAAACAATGGCTGTACTGCACGACAAATTCAATGGCCGTGTTATCTCATGTGGTGGCGATGTCAATTGGCCACGAAGATCATATGATTTGACACCGTTAAACTTCTTTCTTAGGGGTTATTTGAAAAAAAAGGTGTACGCTGATCAGCCAGCAACTACTTAAGAGCTAATTGATGAGATAATTCAGCACATTAGCGGCATAGAACCTCAATTATGCCTCAGCATCATCGAAAGTTTGGTGTGCCGCCGAGGTCGTAGCGGCCATTTCGGCGATATTTTATTCCATACATAACTGAATCCCAAGAGAAGCCACAAAATAAAATAAATTTTAATAAAATTTGGTATTCAGAATTTTTTAATTTGCCAAAAAATTTTTAATTGAAATTTTTTAAATACTCTTATATATGGGCATTTCCATGAATATGTCAACCACGGCTGAAAAAATAAAAGTCATCGCAACTTTTTTTTAAATATACCAAAGAGCAATAAAACACTTAAATTTTATTATGTAAAAGTATTTTTAGCTAATTATAATTTTAAAAGAGCAAAAATAGCAGATTAAACTGGTAATCTCTTTGATCAATTTCCAGAAATTGAAAATAACTATCTTGTCTTAACTAGTGGCTAAATTAAGGTAATTGTAATATTCCAAATATACTTTAAAAATAATGGTACAACGTCAGTAGCCAAGTTCCATTATGAAATTAAAAATTTAGAGTTCGAATAGCGGTATTTTTTATAGATTGCTTTGAATTATATTCTAATGTCACGTACGTAATGCAAAAACGTTATTTGTCGTCATCATTTGAATTCGACCGGTCGCAAGTATTTAAAAATAAAAGTTCAAAGCAAGATAAATCTCGCAAACAAATATTGATCGATTTTTTTTTTAAATTTGATGCAATAAAAATTTTATAGTCTTTCAAAGTTTGTAGCATACGATATTGTAAGTAACACAATTCAATTTAATACTTTCAAATTCCTTTATAATTATAAATATTTTATTAAGATGGGTAAAAATAGCTATGAGACTACAAAGAAATATAGGGAGGACTTGAAGAAAACGAAGAACAAATAAAGAAATACCGGAAAAAGGAGGCTGAAAGACAACATATCTATCGAAAAAAGTTCGCAGATGCAGCCAAAAAAGACAAAAAAATAATTAACGACGAATTAACACACAATAAGTTTGATGTTTACTATTTTATTACAAAAACTATGCTTGAAATAAGCGAACAACATGAAGATATATCGTCTATATACATATTTTCTGATTGGAGTAGCGCTCAATTTAAAAACAAATTAATTTTAAAAAGTATTCCCTCTTTTGTAAACAAATTTAGCTGCCAACATTTAGAATGGAACTTCTTTGCCACATCACATGGTAAAGGTGCAGTTGATGGAGTAGGTGGTACTGTTAAAAGAAAGGTCTGGCAAATTGTAAAAGCAAATAAATTAATCTTGCCGAGATGCTTTCTCATTTTATGAATGTGCTCATAAATATGTGGAAGGAGTTAATTTGTTTTATGTTGCTACCGAAGAGATTGAAGGGTTTTCTGCTCATCTCCATGAAAAATGTCAAAAGGTCCAGCCCATCCCAAAAATAAGAAAACTTCATTCGTTTACTTATCATGATAGTCAGTATATAAATGTGTCTCGAACTGCGTATTCAGTAAGAGAAAAAATTAAAATTTAATAATTAAGTGGCAGCGCCCAAGTACATAGTGTATAGTAAGAAATGAAATTAACCTTTTATTGTTTTTATTGCTATTATCACCGAATAAACATTTATTAATTCTTTTTAAATTTGTTATGTATACATATATTAAAAAACCTATTTTTTTCAGACAAATACTATTAGAGAAAAATCTGTCACATACGGTATGTCACGAACGATATTAAGATTTGTTCGTAACAAAATCATCCAAAAATCTTTTTGTAATTAAAAATTATGGATAATCAAGGAAAAATATTTGGCTTGGTGAAAGAACTTAAAGAAAGGAAAAAAACTTTTACAATTCGCAGATTTTCGTATATATGTGCATGCACCTCGACATCACTTCCGTTTTTTGTCACGTACGATATGCGCCTTTTTCGCCCGATATTTTGGCCGGCAAGGTTTTCAAAGTCATGATTTTTTTTTAAATTATAGTACCCTCTAAATGTAACATATTGACGAAACAATTTTTCACTTACCACTCTTTTTGCAAAATCTACACCACTTTGTAGGCGTACAAATGTCACGTACGATGACATGGAAATGCCCATATCTCTTTAGAGAGCTAAACTAGATTTCAATAATCTTTTTTTATCTGGCCGTAATCTTTTAAAGCTTATAATAGCTCAAAGTACACAGAATAGTTAATATAGCAACATAAAACTTGTTGAAGAAAACATTTGGAGAATAAACTACATTTTCAGTTTCGGAACTTTTCATAATTGTTCTAAATTTTTTAAAATACTTTCGAATCAGTTTATTTAAAACTATTTTTGAAATATGGCTTAAAGTAATCTTTGCAACTGATGTTTTATTTAATTTGTCCACTAACGTTTAAATAAAAAAAATTTCTGTAGTTTTTCCTACTGTTTTAAAATAAAATTCTAAACAAAATGTGTTTGTATGTATTTTTAAATATCGTGCCGGCACAGATGTCGCGACATTAAAAATCCGTGTAATATTGTTTTTCTGGTTTAAACAAACCATAAAATACAATAAATTATCACAGAAATAAAACGAAAAAAAAATAACATGAAAAATATACAAATAAACCAACGTACAGACAGATGGACAATTAGACAGCTAAACGGACAGACAAATAAGTATATAACGGCAATACAGCAAATAATGCCACCCCTCAAGCTTTTAAAACAAATATAAACAACAAACGACAGCCAGCGATCGAGTGCTTGGAAAAGATTAACAGAGGGACTGGAGGTAAGAGGTCCAATGGAGGAAACCACAACAACAAACAACAACGGCAGCTGCAGACAAACAATTCAAAATATTTTTTTTTTTAATAAAAATAAACACAATTTGTATTTTTACTAAAATATTTAAATGTCATGGCTGAAAGCAGTGTTGCCCCGAAGTAAGGATTTATTTTATAAAAATACATAAATTTTTTTTAATTTTAAATTGATTTTTCAAAATTAAATGCTTCCACTTTAATACGGTCAAATGACTATCAGGTCGCATCATAACGAAAATATAGTTTAAGCCTCTCTTACTTTTTCCTTTTTTTTGTGTATGGAGTTTGACACACTCCCGGTCTTTAGAGAGAAAATTCCAAACGTATGTAAGTGTGCCAAAATGCATATAACAGAAAGTTAGGGGGACCTACAACTATAATCTCTCATGCACTTTAAAATTTACTTTACTTTAAAAAAAATGCTTTTAAATATAAAAAAAATATAAATCATTGATTTTGAGTATGCTAGGGTAACCAAAAAATTTTATTAAATCGTTATTATCAGGTGAACGCATCCGAAAGGAAACTTATGACGCTTTTATTTTTTTTTATATATAGAGTTTGACAAAACAGTTCAAATTATTTTACCCCCCTGTTGTCAAACCTCATATATTAAAAAAGTAAGAGAGCCAAAAATTCCCTATCGGACGCGTTCACCTGGGAGCAAATTACGGCATTCGATTCGAATCGAAATTCTACTCGATCAATGGAGTTGTCAATGCTCAATTTCGATTTGAATCGAATGCGGTAATTTGCCCCCTGATAATTAATTTTACAATGTTTATTTTGTTTTTGTAATTGATTAAATTTTTTATGGTAATGGCAGCCCTGGCTAAAAGAAGCACACATGTGTCGCAAGGGATGACAGTGGAGAAAAACAAGTAAATGTTATCTTAAATAAGCGATTTTTTTATTGTTAGCGACTGTGGTAAAACTGAAAAAGTATGGAAAAGCTGACATACCTTTAAATAAAATTTTTGTATAAGATAAGCATGTACATATATAAGTATGTAAATAAATAAAAAAGTAAAAATAAAGACAAAATTAAAAAAATTAACAGTTTTTTGTTTTTCCCTTTCGATGACAATTTTTTTTCGTGCGGAAAGCTTCTTTTTTTCTCTTACAAATTCAATTGAAGTAATATTGCTTAAATATAATTTTTATTGGGTCATTATTCTTTTATTATTATTTTTTGTTGTTGATTTTAAAAAACGTCTTCATGAAAATTTTAATTTTGATTGAAACTTCTGTAACAGCTGTTGCTTGTGTGTGGTTTGCTTAACCTCAATTTGATAATGCAATAAAATTAAAACAGGGCAGCAACATTATTTTCAATTAAAATCAATTTAATTTTTAGAATTAAGTTAAGTTTCTTTTGTCTGCCTTTATGTCTGTTAATATATGAAAGGATTTTGGTTTTTTTCACAAAAATGTTTTGAAAAAGTCTGCACGACAAATGATGTTTCAATATTGTACGCCTTCATTTAGTTAACTTTTGAAAGAAATCAAGAATATTGATTGAGAAAATTTGTGTTTTCAGTAGATTTTAGTAAGTATTTAAGCACCAATTTTGTACTTGCTTAACACAACAGATATGCCAAAAAGCAGTTATACTTCCCAGTGGACATTTGCTGATGCTACTGTTTTTCTCAGTGCTTATAAAGATTCTAAAGAAGACTTGAACCAGCTACATCATCACATTATTCAAGTAGGGGAATGGAAAAAGTTAGAAAAATTTCAAATAAATGAAAAACCCCCTCCTAACTTTAACTTTACCCAAAGACTCCCTCTTCCCCAACCCTTATTGATGACCAGAAGTAAAATCCCTTCGCATTTACCTGGATCTTCTGCTTACATTGAATAACATTTAAAAGCGAGTTTCGCACAAATTAATCTTAAGTAGCCCAGATTTATTGACTTTTTAAAAGAAACTATGTGGTTATTCTTGACTTAAACTTCTGCTCTACAACTTGGTTTTTTAACCAATTTGGTGCTATAGGATACAGCTATTAGACACTGCCTCTGTCTCCTATATAAAAAATTCGGCTGGATTAAAGCAAAATCCTGCATATAATAACTGCTGAAAATATATCCCATTACGCTGACTCGAAACATCTTACAACATGGCGGACACAATTGTTTCAGAAGGAAGGATACTGACTGCTGCCTTCAGACCAAACCATTGAAACTTATGTTTTTTTTAACACAGAACAAATTCTTTCCATATTTTTCTCAATTAACGCAATTAACCATTAATTGAAAAATTTACTCTTTTTAAATAAAAATTTATTTGCCGTAATTAAATATTTAATTGTTTTTGAAAAGAAAATGCAAACAGTGATGCATATTTACAAATTCTTTAAAAAAGCAATAGTTTTGCAAAGTAGTTATGTAGTTTAACGCTTTGTACATCTGTTTCTGTCAGTATACAATACATTTTAAGTTGAGTATACAAAAATAAAAAACAACCAAGAACGCTTACATAAGTGTATGAAAAAAATTAATAAAATATTTTTTTAAATATATAGTAATTTAACAAATATTTGAATTTGTATCAGAGTGACCGTTCGTCGACTAAAGTTGCAACTTGCAACCTTTTTTTTCGGCCTGTGACTTTTTTGCGACTTCGTTAAGCTGATACTATTTTGCTTACTTTTTCAAGTAAGCAAGTGTGCATACATGGTAAACTTTATACGAGTTATGTAAATACGTGCTTTTTCGCCCCAAAAGAAAGTTTTTTACGTCGCATGCCGGAATTGGCTTACCTTATCCAGTTTTTTAACTGATATACTCAGGCTTTTCGAACTTGTCGCTTTCATGTACGCCTTGACGAGACAAATTCGTATCTTGGCAAATTCCACTCAGTACATAAGAACAACCAGTATAAAAATTCCAGGAATTTCATTAAGAGTTTAACATTTGGAAACACATAGATTTGTCTCGTCAAGACGTATGAACATTTCTGTCCTGTCAGAAATACAAAAACAGGTTCAATTAAAAAAATCTATCATCTTAAATCAATAAGTAATGTGAGTTTTATGCTTTAGTTTCGAAATAAAAGTGCTGTTTTCTCACTACATATTGGGTAAAGTTCTGAAAATAAATACTCGAGCATTAATTTCTCAAAACAGCAAGAATAAACAAAAGCAGGGAATCACAAAAAGAAATTCTTCTTAAAGATACCAAAAAAAAAAATATTTCAAGAAAGTAAATTTGTTGGATTAAAATCTGTTAGTTTTTGCAGGAAAAATATTTACTGGCATCATCATATTCTTTTTATTTGTTTTTCAAACAGCTGGTTGTTCGAGAATTTGCCTTAAAAACTCGAAAAAAGAACGGGCAGAAAGATAAAGAGTATTTCTCGTAAGATCCCAACGTCTAATATGGAAACGCAACGAAATTCTGTTTTTCGTAAAATTAAAATAAGAAACATAAAAATAATATTTTAAAAATTACTGCAACTTTATCTTTTTTAAACGACTATTTTATGCGACTTTTTAAAAATTCTCGGCGGTCACCCTGATTTTGAATTTCAATTAAATTTTTTTTTAAATTAAATCGATTATTTTTAAAATATTTTTTTTTGGAAAATTAAAACCTTTTTTAGTCGAAATTGTTTAATTAAATGTGCGTACTTTTTAAATAGGTTGTAAGTTAAACATTTTTTTATTCAAATCAGCAAATTTTGTTTATTGAAAATTATTTTTATTTTTTTTCTGGGATTTTAAGAATTTAGATTGAGTCTGGCGCTGGCTGGATTAATTTTAGTTAATATATTAAATATTTAAATTTTTATTATTACTTCATAATTCAATTTAATTTCAATTTTGAGAATTTTTACAAATTTGCAAGAACTGAAAACCCCGCTTAAGCGTAGTAAAAAGCAAAATTGTATGCAACTAAAGTTGTTTAATTAAAACTGGCAGTACATTTTTTTTGTATTGTTTTAAATTCCGAAAAACATATTCAGAAGATAGATAATATACCCAGACAGCATATATGGCCAGAGGCCAAGTTCTTTCTCTTTTTCAAGATCAACCACAATTTTACTTGAACGTAAGTGCCTGCTTTTGTTGCATGATTTCTTATTTAAATGCAATCGTCTGCAATAATTAACTCCAGGCTTTCGTTTTACCTTTCATTAAAGCGGGTAATATAAGAAACTACTTTTTTAAAAACACCGGTTCGATTTAATTTATTTAATCTAGAGGTGTAATATTTTCCTAAAATTTTCTTCAGTCCTTTTTTCCATTTCAAAAAAAGTAAGTTTTTATTATTAAAAAAATAATTAAACCCTGAAAATCATAATCTTTTTTATTTTACATTTTTAATTTAATTGTTTGTAGAGTTTAAAAGATAAAAACATTTTTTTATATATATAATTTTTGTTTTTATTTTTTGTTTGCATTTTTTTTTATACACACGGTCGGTTGCTTTTTGTTGTCATTCTAGCAATTATATTTTTTAAATTGTTGTAGTATTTTATTACAACGTTAATTACGTTTTGCTTAAGTACAATAAATACAAACATATGTATGAAGGTTCTATGCAAAAGTATTATGTATCTATGACAGTGTTGACAAACATATGTATGAAGGTTCTATGCAAAAGTATTATGTATCTATGACAGTGTTGACAATTTGGATATATAAAAGCAAGAACAGTCGTTCCGGTCATCGATTGTCTGAGTCAGTACTATTTAATTCTATTTTTGTTGTATTTTTTTAATGCTTAAATGAATTTTTTAATAACTTTAATTGCTTTCAAATAAATTGATTTTGAACATTTCTACTTAAAGATGTTTTAAATTACTGCACACATATACACCTTAATTTTTTTTATTCCTCTTTTTGTAACAATTTTTGTTGTCTTTTCAATTTTTTTTGGTTTATTTTATTATTTAAGCTTTTATTAGATTTAAGTAAACTTTAATATTTAAGGTATCCATTTGATTTGATGTTTTAATACTTCTTTTAAAAATATGTTGTTGGAGATACATTTTAGTATTAAAAAAATTATGAAAAAACCTTTTTTATTGTAATTGAATTTGTATATATTTTTTCTTTTCTTTTTTTTTAAGAAATTTTAAAAATTAGTACATGACGACTTTATTGTTTACGGGCACGGTATGATACTGAAACATTTACACACGTCAATTTGCTTAATAATTTTTTTCCTTCTTGAATATCTTAAAATCTTTTTATTTTTTTTTTTATCTAAAACTGAGAAATTGTCGCCTCAACGGTGTGTGAGAGAATTATCTTTCTGTGCACGTTGTGATGATACAATCGTTGCGGGTGTGTAGTTTTGATCCGGTGGGGGGTACATTAAGTTGAGATAGGGGCCGTATAAAGAAAAAACTGGCAGCTTTTAAAAGCTTTTTTATGAAAAGAAGAAAAACTGGTTCGCATTTTAATCTGCCTAGTTAGAATACGATTTGCAATAAAAAATATGTCAAATTCTGAAAACAATTTTTTTGCAAAAAATGGGTCAGTTTTAAACTGGTGCTGGAGTACGTTGGATTGGAGTGGACGGAGTGATTTCCCCCACAGAAACTGATCTCGAGGCTGGGTTATCAAAGCTGTTTACCTTAACAAATCTTTTTTGACATATGAGCCAACGAAAATTACAACAAAAACGAAACTTGTATTCACCACAATCAAGTTTTTGTAGAATATCCACCACCTAATACATTAATTTAACTTGATACTAGGGAAGTGCAATTTATTTAATACGTTATTAGCACTGTAAATATCATGGGTAAATTATGTGACCAGACGGTGTTACGAGCACAGCTGATCTACTTTTTTCATGCAGAAATCGTGGCTAGGTTGTAAAAGTTGTTTACTTTTACACATCTTTTTTGACATCTGAGCCAACGAAAACGAAAATTTTATTCACCACAATTGTGTTGTTGTAGAATCAACCCCACCTGATGCATTATTGCGCCATGGTAAATATCATCAATTTAGCTTTTGTAGGTCCTAATGCATTAAACACATTCAAGCTACAAGAACACAGGAACACACGAACACAAAAGTTGTTTGCTATATTTGTGTCCAACTGGCTGCTGCTGAAATATTTACTAGACTACCACTACAAAATAAACATATGAGCAATATGACTTTCAGTGGTGCCACCTAAAGTCTTTTTGTATTGTTCAGACTATATTTTTTGCATCTTACCGTATTGGCAGCACTAGTCTGTGGCGTACAAAAATAGAAATTAGTTTAATTTCGACCACGCCACAAAATTAGCATTGACAGCAACCCGTAGTCGTGTTGCATTGTAGCCATTAAAAAATTATTCTCATAAGCACACGTGTATTCTATTTTTGACTGGTTGTGTTCGGTAGTCTGTAGCGAGGAATGTATTTAATGCTTAAAGGTACCTTTATTGACCACCTGATGAATGCCTACTAAATTTACCCCAACATAAAAGCTTTGTAACCTAATACAAAGAACCAGGTAGTCTCGTCAGCCCAGCTGATTAGTGTCAAATAGACGTCTGCGTGACTACACCCAAATGCCGTTTAAATACATTCGTTTGTTTTTCAACAACATTGTGTTTTTCATTCAATGTTAAACAAACTAAATGAATAAACCCACAAGAGAAAGCAAATAAAAAACAACTCCAACCGAAAACAAAATACTACCCATACATTCATATAAATAAATACTGAATAAAATGTGTAAATATTGTTGTATGATTGGTGTAAAAAATTATTATTGAGCGCATTCATTTGTGTTTGCAAATTTGTCGTTATTGTTGTTGTTAAAACATTCATTAATTCGAAAAAACACCTGAATGTTTTTATAAAAAGTCTAACTGTAATGAGACTTTGCTATGTTTTTGTATTATCAAGTGAGTTTTGTACACATTAAAAACGAAAACTGTAAAATGAATGTGTTCTTCTTGTATCATTGCGTGTAACACACAATACATTCTCTCTTGTGTTGTTACTGGTTTAACTTTATTTATCTCCCATAAAATGAAAAATGTTTGAATGAATATTGTTTTTGTTGTGTATAGGCAATCAAATGAATATAGTCATGCAGATGTCTAGTGCCAAAATGTCAAAATTATGTTCTCCCTGTGAAAATAAAACAACAAAAATTATTACTCATCGTTTTTTTTCTATGAGCTGTTGTTTGACCCCTTGTAGTTGTTGCAGGGACGAGATTATCTGATTAGTTGTATCATGCTTTGTAACTTCTTTTCAGCGTTGCCAAATATAATTTATTTAATATTTCTAAATCAAAAAATATTAACCCTCAATTTGCAAAAAGTTTTTTTAAGTTCTTAATTAAAACATTAAGCATTGAAAATACTCGCCTGACTACTATTTCTAATAGTATTTTCTAACTTTTGATATATTTTCAACTCTAATATACTTTTTTAAGATATTATATATAGCTGTTGCTTAAAATTTCAAGCGAGAGTTGGAAAATTCAAGCAAAAGGTGAAAAGCACCAAATAATTTTTAAAAAAATGTACAGAAGGATCCAATGTTTTAGTATTTATTAGGGAATCCAATCCCAGGTTTTAATAGTCCCAGAAAATCCTGTTAAAAAAAAACGACGTAATTCTTTGAAAAAGATATATAAAACATATACCAAATCGTATCATAGTCAAACTGAATTCTTCAAGAACGAAATTGTTCAATTTAGTGGTTTAGCAGTATGAACTAGAGATGAGCGATATTTACGTACCTGTGACTTTAAAGTAACTGTTACTGCGATATTGTCTCTTAGGATTTGAGGAGTTAGGCAAAGAAATATTTTTTGGATGGCCCTATTAAGTAAATATTTTTGCCAACAACTTAGTTTACTCAATCTTCAAACCCCGTATAAATTACATTGTGGTTCGTGGGAAAAATTAACCAAGTCTATTAACAACATCAATTGACCCACCATCTCTTGATGTTACTTTTAATTTTATATTTTATTATTTAGTGTAACAATTTTGGGTGTTTCTGTAAAATACCTAGTAACTGTAATGATGAAAAAAACTAGTCACATTTAGCATCCCTAGCATTTATGCACTCTAAATTACCCCCTATATATTTTCTTACCCAGAAACGTCCGCCTGAACGTGCCACACTTTGTACTTCACTGCAAGGTATACATATGAAAACAAAATGTGATCTCGCCGATCGTGACGTGTGTTTAAATATTTCACCACACATTTTGAATTTTGCTTGTAAGAATTATAAAAGTGTGCTTTGCTTTTGGTGAATATATTTTTTGATATTCCGCTTATTTTTCTCTTCACTCGCAATTTCCTCTATCTCTTTCTTTTGACATATTTTCAATTTGTTTGTAGTGGGTGGACAAATGTCAGATTGTTTTTGGAATAGAATTTTGGTATCGTAAAATATCTGTTAAAAAAATGTGTAAAGAAATAATTGTAATTTCAAAAGGGGGCTTGTTTTCAAATACATACATTAGTTATTACTACATAACAAGTAGTTAACACAAATGAGTTGAGTGAAATATTAAACCCAGCTAAAGCTTAAATGTAACAGAAATATGTCAGAAATTTTAAAGTTTAAGCAAATTTTTGCAAAAATTATTTTAATTTTTTTCTGCAGAGTTTATCTGCCGATTACAATCTTAAACCATTAGATTTGTCGTTGCTCTTTTGCAATTTAAATTTGTATTGCTACTAGTAATCATTAACATTTCTATTTAATTGCTTTTTGAAACAGGGAAATTTTGATTAGATAATTTTTGTTGCATTCAATTTTCCTTACTATTTATACAAATGAATCGAATTGTTTTTAATTAAATTTAATTTCTAATCATTTCTAAAAGCCAAGTAAGACATATTAAATGCACATGACTTGTCACGGATCATTTGCACGTAATTTTTTTTTAATTTCTTTTGAAATGTGTTTTTCTTTTTTTTTTAATTTTTTTTCCTTTTTGCCATTTTGCTTTCTTTTTAAACATGTATAGTTTAATTAGTAATTTTTCACAAATCACTTGACAGTAATGTGAAAATGAATTGTTAGTTGGCGTGCCAAAAATTATACCATCTCGTGGTAACTAATAAGTGGAAAGGGGGAGGAAAAGGGAAAGCAGAAAGAAAAATGTGATTAAAGAATTTTCTAAAAAAATATTTTTTCTCTCATCGCCAATATAATTTTGTGAAATAGAAATTTTTCTAAAACACTTTATACAGGACAATTCCACGTAATACGACCCAAAATGGGAAAAACCATTTTCTTCTTTTTTTTAAAGATATTTATTTGATATGAAGATAAAATTCATATCTTCATCGTCTAAGAAATAATCATATATTGAATTTTTATTTACTCGTAAAATTTATAATGATCACATACTAAATTTTATAAAAAATCCCCACCCGTAATATTTTCTTAAGAGAAAATTGTTTCTTATAGAAATTAAGCGCTAAATACGATGAAAAACATCTTTGAATCACCATAAAAATTAAAAAATTATTGCGTTTGTAAGAATACTTTACACAACACGATCTTGAAGTCAAAATTTTCTAAAGCTTAAATATATATATGGTCACACCCATCGCAGTCTTCTAGTGGTCATTGTGAGCAGAAATCACGTTCTTTTAGTGTTTACATTCTTTTATACTAAAACTATCTTAATCTCGGTGTGCTTCGCTACCCCGAACTGTAATAATGTTGTGAATAAATTATTGTTAAATATATATTTAAAATCAGATACAAATTTTCCTACTATTTCTTTATTGAGTTCATTTTCATCTTTTTTTTTGGTCTTTTTTTTATCACTTTCCTAGTGAAAGTATTTTTTATACCCTTTACACAGTGAAAAGGGTATGTATTAGTTTGTCGTTGTATTTGTAATTTCTATAATACTCATTTGCGATCCCATAATATATATATATATGTATATAATCTGGATCCTTTTAGAAAGAGAAGTAGATATTGCCGTGCCCCTCTGGCCATCTATGCGTCTGCGTGTCTATTTCAATCAAGTTTTCAACGCCCCCCAATAAGGACGCACAGAAAGCTTTTTGTCATTTTCATCCAAAACGTAAAAATATAATAAAAAATAATGATATTTTTCACTTTAGACCGTTTTATGTGGAATTGCCATTATGTAAATACATCACGTGTTAAAGAAACTTAATTGGCTTCTGACCTCTAAATGGGTAAATTTTCATGAATTTCACATTTCTACAGTCATAATTTTGAAACAGGCAAAAAAGTACCAACAATTTCGAAAAAAATACTTTTGTACACTTTGTTGACTTCCTGCCTTTATATGAGTCAATAGTTCTTAGTTTCATACTCACATATATCTGAACTCATAAACTTAAAAAAGGCAAAAGAAGTACTAAAATGTGGGAACAGTACTTTTTGTCCACTAAGTAAACTTCTTACCTTTATATGGGCCAATGGTTCTTAAATTCATATTTATAGACTTACCATCTTACCAAAAACTCACCAAAATCAACACGAATGTAAAAAAGTACTTTTTGCCCACTAAGTTGTCTTTCGATTCCTATGGGGACCAAATGGGGCTAATTTCATGTGTCTAAAATCTTAGTGTTAAAAAAACGGGAAAATATGTATCACAAATTTAAAAAAGTACTGTTTGTACACTACGTTGACTTTCCATTACTACTATTATGTATGTATATGCGCCAATAGTTTTCGATTATATGTTTCTAGATTCATAAATAAAAAAAATGCAAATAGTTACCAAAAATATAGCAAAAGTACTTTTTGTCAACTAAACTGATTTACGATCTTTATTTGGGTCAATAATCCGTAAGTTCATATTTCTAGACTTATAAATTACTAATTGTGAAATAAGTTGACTTACAGTCTCCATATGGGTTAATAGTACTTGATTTTATATATAAAGGCTCTAATGGAATCTAAAAACATGCATCCAAACGTATCCAAATTTTTTTCAGATCGTTAAATGCAATTGTATGTTTCTTCCCATATTAATTGGTCTAGAAGTAACAAAAAGTACTTTAAAAGTAGAACAATATAATTTGTAGAATTTTTTTTTATATCCCAGAGTTTTAAATTTCGAAAAATTACCAACAACGTATTACTATTTTTTTAAGATTTGTCGAACACAAATAAAGTTATGTTTCTATCCTTATTGATCTAGAAGCTATAAAAGTGCAAATAAGTACCACCTAAAAATTTTCCAAGAATTTGTATAAATTTTGTTAAAAAAATTAACTGCTTTTTTGTAAAAAATTACATATTTTTTGACAAATATTTGTTCTGTTTTTGTACAACACAATGTTAACTACAATTATTTAAAAAAAGACTTCATGTGAGAAAAAAACAAGCAAGGGCACATTATTCGGCTGTGCCGAATCTTATATACCATTCACAACGTGTAGGGGGTTTCACAACTATTTTTTTAAAATTTTGTGTGGCAGCCCCCTTAGGGTTTGGAAATAGGGGGTGTGTATGTTCTAGGAAAATATTTGCAATGAAAAATGAGTTGGGATCAGTCCTAAATTTGATCTATCCACGGGCACCCTGGGAGCTGTAAGAGGGGATTTATTACAGTTTCCCAAACTTTGTATGGGAGTCCCCTTAAGCGATGGAGATAGGGGGAAGGTATGTTCTAGAAATATGTTTGGGAGGGGAAACTAACAGGGATCGGTCGTACACTTTATTTCTCTTAGGCTGACTATAGGGAAGTTATGGGCGTTTTAACATAATTTTTGTAAAGTTTGTATGGCAACCCCCTTAGGTGATGGACCTCCTATAAGTATGTTCTAGAAATATGTTTGGGAAGGAAAACTAATGGGAGCCTCTAATAAATTATATTCCTCTAAGGGCGACTCCGAGAAAGTTATAGGGGTTTTACACTATTTTTTAAAATTTTGTATGGCAATCCTGTTAAGGGTTAAGATAGGGCGTATGTATGTTCAACAAATTTTTGTAAGGAAAAATTAATGAAAGTCGGAAGGGGTTTTTATGTGCAAATTTTAGAAAAATAAACAGAGGTAGTCTTGGTTTTTGCCTAATATCTCGGTCAGTTATCAGAAAATTTTGCTGGATTTCAATATTAATTTTTTCGCAGATATTTTCGAGAGCTTGATACCACCTTCGGGTCTATGCGACATCGGGGACTTCAAAAAGTTGATTTCAACAATAACACGGATAGACTTGCAAACGGACATCGATAAATTGACTTTCTTATCTTTGAGGACCAAGAAAATAAATACTGTGAGTAGATTGGTAACGAATCCCGGTATTTGCCTCCAGAAAAGAAGTACTAGATTTTTTTTTATCACAAACTGTAAATTTTTTTTTTTTTGTTTTTTTTTCATATATTTATTATTGAATCTTCGCCTTTGGCGAACTAACAATAAGTGTTCAAATCTTAAAACTAGGTAGTTAATATAAGTCCAGCCAGTGCCAGACTAAAATTTAAGTTCTCATATTAATTATCAAGCTTCATATGAGCGCAACAGTATCCCTCCTTTTCAGGCGGGTGTGCCCACTATGCTGCAGGATGTTTCGGGCGAGCGGATTTGGGTGAATTTCCAAGCTGTAAATGCTAATTTTTATTTATTGTTGAACTAATTGTTTTTTAATACAAATTTTTGATTTTTAGTTTGGCTTAAGTTCATATAATTTCTTTTTTTTAGAAGCACTTTTAAGCTACCTTTTGTGCCTAACCAGACAAAACAAAAGTGCTAAGATGGCAAGCCTGCTCAGAAGTTGATTGTGATCTGACGGTCATAGGTAAAGTTCCCCCTTGGCCTTTTGCTTCTATATGTAACAGACATCAACATCAACAAAAACTATACTATTTCCAACAGCAATAGTAAAATAAAATTTTAAAACTATTTGGCCGTTGTATTGATAAAAGTTTAAAGTCATTAAGAAAACACGTTGATTAGAAATTTTTTCTTGTTAATTTTGCAAAAAAAAATTTATTTAAAAATTATTTTTTTTCGGAATTAGTAAAGTGTTCTATTTATAACAAAATCAGTCACAGTTTTTAATAAAAATAAATTCTTTAAATATTTGTATTTTTTTAAAATTCACACGAATAGTTTTATATTTTGGTTGTATTTATTAAATTTTTTTTTAAATACAAAGAATATTTTTATTTAGTTTTGCTTTAAGCTACTGCTGACTTGCTGCGTGTTTTTCAACATCTCGTGAATACATTCAACTAAATCGTTCCATCAACATTAACACCCCCCACTCCTTTCGATTCTGCCATTGCCATTCAAGCACAGCAGTATGTTAGTGTTTTATTTTTGCGTTTAAAATTAAATTAAATTGATGTTATTTTTATAAAAAAAAAAACGAGACAAAAAATAAATAGAATTTATATCCCCTTAAATGGAAAACAAACAAGACCAGACAAGCAGTCACATGTCAAGATGAAAAAGTGAAATTTCAAGATTGAAAGAAAAATTTGTTGAGAAAGGACATCCTTTAACAAATGGTTTACATGATGTAGATTTAACTCTTAAAATTTATATATAAACCACTTAAATATAAACCCTTTTTCTCAGTCATTTTAAGTTAAATATTTATAGAAGATTGGATTTTAAAGATTTAACTTGTGCATAACTTAAGTACCCAGGCTATTCCGACGTAGGTAGAGGACTCTCAATATCAAAACAACATAAGTTTACCAAGTTTGAAATGCTTTGGAAGTGTTCAAATGATAAAGCCAAATTAGCATCCTTCGAGTCTTGTTTTTTATACTGCAGCAATACTTTTAGTCCAAATGTAGGGCATTGAAAGAACTTCTTTCCCGTCTTTGGAATTCGTGAACTATTAATTTGATTTTGTTAAAAAATTGGAAATTGTTAACTTTACACTTTTAAGGGTTCTTATATCCTGCAGGATTAATTGCTGTAGGTAAAGTCTTGTGGAAAATAATACGCCAGGTATCACATAAACGTCTCTATGATGAACCGTGGTGTAGGATCCGGCGGCCACTTTAAAATATATATAATAAGTTTCTTATTACGCCTGACGAATGTAATGTATTTCAGTCTAAAATATGTAATTGTTATACATGAGGCTATAAGCCACCATTATAAAGAAATATTTGCGGGAATATCAGCCACAACTACAAGGTAACCAGCCAGGCAATCTAAAAAATAGTTGTTAAAGCTAATCCGTCTATCTAATATATCTTTATTCTGGGTCCCTGCCCAAAGGAGGCCTTTCGTAATGCATTGACTGATAAGTTGGGTTTTTTATTGCCTCTAATTCGAAATCAGTCTCACTTCCGCTGGGGGTTTCCAAGACACTTTCCTGAAGTAGCTAAGAACAGGTGGGGTAATCTAAACACATTAAAGGTTTTTAGGTTGGGATCATAGGTCATAACTGAAAGGATGCATCAAGGGTGCTATCAGCCTTAGCATGTTACTAGGTAATGGGGCAACAATGAGACGACCTTAGTAAGGTATACCGGTTAGATCTGATACTCCGATTCTAACTCTAATCATGGGCTAAAATTATGATTAAGGCTTTCTAGGTCCATTTTGTTTTTTTTTTTACAAATAAAAGGAGGAAACATAATTCAAATTGCGTTGGACTGGTCGCGAAAAAATGTTTGGTAGTTTTTAAAATTTATACCTTTAGGGGTCAGAATGATATTTTGGTACTTTTTGTTGCTCTTAAACCAATGAAGGTTGAAATATGTGTATTTCGAATTGCCTTTTGCTTAAGCAGGCAAAACGTAGTTTTTAAGTTTTCGTATAAAAAGTAATTTTTTTAGGCTTTAAAATATGAAACTAAGGACAACTGACACATTTTAAGGTAGTATTTTAATTATGTGGACAAAAAATCTTTTGCATTTTTGTTTCTTTTTGCATTTTTTGAGAGACTGAAAGCTAACAACATGGACAAAAAGTACTTTTTACATTTTTTGTACTTTCTTATGTTTTGAGATGAGTCTGAAATGTAAAGACTACAGATCCATATAGTGGTGGGAAGTAAAGTAAGTGGATAAATTTTTGATACTTTTTGGCCCTTTTTTAAAATGAGTTTGAAAGTTTTCCAAAGGCCAACTAGGTTGAATAAAAGTACTTCTTTTTAATTTTGCATTGTATCGATACTTTTTGCGTTTTTTGGATATAAGAAATTTCAAAATATGAATTTAATGACTGTTGTCCAATATATTAGTGAGAAGTTAACAAGTTGAAATAACAAGTCATTTTTGACCCTTTTTTACACCAATATAAAAGACGAAAGCCAACCATTAGGTGAATAAAAAGGTCCTTCTGTGCCACTTTTGGTACTTTCTTGCCTTTTTGGAGATTATGAATATGGGATTAAGGGATATTGGGTTATGGAGAGGCCAAAAGTCAACTTAGTAAACCAAAAGTACTTTTTCACATATTTGGTACTTTTTGCTTTTTTTTATGAAACTAAGGACTATTGGCCCATATAGTGGTCAAAAAGATTATTTTTTATATTTTTGTTACTTTTTTGCATTTTTTGAGAGGAGTTGAGAAACTTAAAATTGAGAGCTACCGACCCATAAAGAGATCGACGGTCAGTTAAGTGGGCAATAAGTACTTTTTCTGTAGATTATAAGTCAGGAAATATAAAATGAACGGGTTTTTGTAAAAAAGACTTTTAATATTTTTGGTACTTTTGTGTACTTTTTCAGAGTTAATTTAAATAAATTATTATAGGCTTGCTTAGGGACTATATGACAAATTTCTGTGAAATAATTGTCAAATAAGCCCTTAATAAAATACAAGGCTTTTGACTTTAGTTGGGGTCAAAAGTTAATAAATTTAAAAAAAGGATTTTTTTTACTTTTTTATCAGACAAATTATAAATATTTGCAAGGAAAGGACTTTCCGGGGAATTGATTTTCCCGGCAATAAATCTATTTTATTTTTAACAGCCGAGGAGATAAGTGTTGCGAAAAAGACGATTTCGAGTTTTCGCGATCAGCTGTTTTGCTTTAAGCTGTGTTCTGTGTGAGAAAAGGATTCAATTTCATCGGGAAAATTTATCTAGAGTAAGGGAACACACTTTCGTGGAATTCTTATTCATAATTGAGCTGAATGCTTTTAGTACTTCTTCGCATTTAGCACTGTGTTTTGAAAAAAAAAATTAAAATTTTAAACTGCGTTTAAGAAGAACCGGGTTAAATGTACTGTAATGTTTTTGAATAGAAAAGATAAATGACCTTAAAATATTTAAAACAATGTTTTTTCTACATTTTTTATTTTTTTCTCGTTCATTTACAAATGCCTTAGGATAAAAATCTTAATATAATTCGCCTAAAATAACATCTGTTATAACATGATACTTATGCTTACATTTCGCTTTGTCTTCTTTTAAAATTGTGCTTTTTAAAATTCATTTCAATAAAAAAAGTTTCTGCTTTATAAATGACAGTTTTTTAAATGGAACTGTTTAGTATTTAAAATCACGTCTTATAAAATTGCGCTTGGCCCTTTGACATTTAGCTGTCAAACTTTATATATTTTAATGGAGTATTACACCGTATCACATTAGTTTTAAACGTGGATGTTTGTCAAGTCAGCCTTGTCATTAAAACAAATGAACAACATTTGTCATAAAAATTTGTGGATATTTTTATATAATATTTGATTGATTTCAAAATTTATACCCTCATCATCAATCATTTGAAGTAAAAATTAATATAATTTAGTTATGATGAACTAAGCAAAGAGGGTCGCACAAAAACAAACTTTTTTAAAGGATAAGAATTTAATGTCCTTTTCTTTTTTTTTTAGTAAAAAATAAACAAATTCGAACAAAATTTTTTAAATCTTTGACTCGAGTCCAGCGTGACCGTTCGTCGACTAAAGTTGCAATTTGCAACTTTTTTCCCAGCCTGTGACTTTTTGAGCGACTTCGTTAAACTGATACTATTTTGCAACTTTTAACGACTTTCCCCCCCTTTTCGTTAAAACAGCTACAAAAAATGTTTTTTACGTAAGCATGTGTGCATACGTGAACAATTTTTTACTAGTTTTTGTAGATACGCCGCTAGGGAAGCACAAAAAGGATTTTTTTTAAGTTACTAACAAATTAATTTCGAAAAACTAAATTTGTTGGATTTAAATCTGTTAGTTTTTGCAGAAAAACATTCACTGGCATCAACTTACTTTCCAAACGCGTAGTAACTTGTTATTTGTTTTTCAAACAGCTGATTGTTGGAAATTTTTCCTTACGAACACGAAAAAAGTACGGGCTACTTTGTTTAGAAAGATAAAGAATATTTCTCTTAAGATCCCAACGTTAAATATGGAAACGCAACGAAATTTTTTTCTTCGTCAAATCAATAATAAAAAACATTAATAAAGCTTTTAAAATGAATTCAACTTAATTTTTTGAAAACGACTATTTTATGTGACTTTGTTTGCGTCAAACGACTTTTTGTGCTACTTTTTTAAAACTTTCAGCGGTCACCCTGCTCGGGTCAATAGGTTATTATTAATCGACTTGTACTATTTTTGGCTTCTCTCTTTCTCTCTCTCTTTGCACTCACACTGGATGTTTTTTGTAACTATTGAATTTTATATAAAACTGCGTATGTCTGTCCAAATTGTTATCTGAAAGATGTTTTATAATTTCACTTTCGTTTGAATGTGTGTAAATACATTTGACACAATCCCCAAACAATAAAAAAATATTTTACTTATTCCTTTTATAAAAACAGCTGATGTCAGATCAAAATAAAGCACGCTCTAATTGAAAGTGCATCAAACGGCTTTTACATATAAATTTTACAAAAGCTATATTTCAACGCGCTTACACAACATGTCAAAAGTTTGCAGGGGAAAATTTGACAAGTCTTTTGCAAAATACATTCCATGTAAAAGCAGCTTTACGACAACACTTTCTCATTACTCTGATTTATTTTAAAGATATTTTTTTTTAACAACAACTCAAATATGATATACAAACATACATTTACACTTACGTACGTACATAAGTTTGTATGTTTGAGTTGTTAATATCGCCTAAATACTTTTATAAACGTTTACCACTTTACGCCCTTTTGGTTTTTTTATTATTTAATGTGCCCAGCCCCTTCATAATGTTGTGCCATGGATGGGGCTGGTTTCTTTTAAGTATTTGCTTTCCACCCATGTGTTTTCAATAATTATTTATTATATTTGTGTGTTTATTTATATTCATACGTCATATATCATACGTAAGTTTTTAATATTTCGTCAATCGTTAAAATATTTAGTGCATATGCAAGCAATTCATTTGATTTCCACTTAATTAAATTTTAAAAAATCAATTAAAATTTTTAATCAAAAGCAATCGAAATTTCTAATTAAACGTTTCATTTTAGCCCCATATTAATACGACAAAATACATTAAATATATTTGAAAATTATTCAGTTCAATAAACAAAACACACACAAACATACACCCGCCAATTTAGTAGAAATTATTTTACAAATAATAAATTTAAACCGATTATTATTACTTGAAAATTTTTTTATAAATAAAAATATAAATAAGTGTAAAATTTAATTCCATTAGAAATTACTAATTTATTATTGTGCGGCTGCTAAAAATAGCACTTAGTTTTGTGAAAGTGCTAAAAATAGCACTGACGCTTCAATGGAAGAACTTAAATAGCCTTGACAGTTTTTAGTAATTATTTACAGATGGTTGGAATTTTTTTTTTTATTAATAAAGGGGGGTTTTGAGAGACATTTTATTAAAAGTTACGAGTTTTCGCCTAATAATAAACATGTGTCTTTTTCTCTTAAAAAAGTAATAAAAAAAATATATAAATATTATTGCTGGTTTAAAAACTTCACTTTATTCAGGCGCGGATCCAGCAAAGCTTTTTGCTGGGGGAATCTAAATGAAGCACACAATTGAAAAAGTAGCTTTTAGTGGGTTTTTAAAACAAAAATTCAACAAGAAAGTTTAATTCATTTAACAAAATTATAATAACATAAAAAGCAAAAAACCCATATTTATTGAATTAAAAGTTTATAGTTTCCTGTTGAAGCAAATTTGTTAAGCCCGACATTTCCGCTAATTTCATTTTTATTATGTATAAGCAACATTGTTAAGCCGAAAAGCATCACTGCATTACGCTTAGGATGATGTTTTTTAAAACATTTGATGGTTTCTTTAACAAACGATAATTTTTTTTGTATTATTGGTACCTTGTTGCCTTTCGAGATTGAGTGGTAGTTAAGTCTATGGGAATAGCAAGGCGTTTGTTTTGTATTTTTTGCGGTTCTTTATATATTTTTTACTGTACCATTTTCTGCCAATATCAAAGGACACCCGTCAGTGCCAATCCCTACACAATTTTTAAGACTAACGGTTTTTTAAATCTCTTAAAACTACTGATAATAGTGTGCTCGTATTAATTGATAATTTGACGTCATCGCCAATATTATTTAAAGCCTCTTCAAATGCGTTGATAAAGCCGATGAATTCTATTTTTGCTAACTTTTCGTAAACGTTAAAATACCTTTAAGCTAAGGAAATTTGGTTTTTTCCTGATAAATCAGTGAAAAAATAATCAAAAATTATTTAGCGTCATAAATATTTTTTAGTATAATTTCTAAAACAAGATTATGGAAAGCCCGTTACTAAAAAATCGTAAAAGATTATGGAAACTTTTATTAATTTCATTTTGATTTTTTCAATATATATAAAGCATCTAAAGGGAAAATTTGGAAATGGTTGCTTAAAATTTTATCTCCAGCATCTATACGAAATCGTAGAAGTGAACGAAAGATACCTTCCGAGCTTGTATTTTCAGAAGATAGCAAAGGACCACTATTTAGATGTCAACTATATCATAGTTTTTATAATAGACATAGTGCATATTTGATTTCCCACCTCAAGACCAAAGTTATATTGTGTCTTCAAAAACATTTTCCCAAAAGCACCTGCATTTTTGAATATGCAATACATTTGTTAAAAAAGTTATATGAAACGTTTGTTTCATGGATACTAATAATTTTATTTATAAAATCATAAGTATGAAGGTTTATTCGTATTAGGAGGGGATATATCCGCCCCCCCCCCCCCCTCCTGAATCCGGGTTTGCTTTATTTAATAGTTTTCTTCTTGTTTTGCATATAAGAAATTTTACACTAAGCAGTCCTTCAGGACTTAATTAATGAATTTATGTCTAAAAGCAGGACTGTAAATAATAATTATTTAAGAATTTTCAATGGAAAAAATCATTTTCAAGGAAACATCGGAGAGTCAAGTAAATTTTATTTTGCTGGTTTTAAATCTAAGATTACATCTAGCGACGCTATTATAGCACTTTTATGGTTAACATGCGATTTTCAGTTCGGTCTTACACACAGTTATCAAAGCTCAAAGTCTGACCACTGAGGTGCAGATCTAAAACGTAAGGTATGGCATAAGACCAGCTCTCCTTGCTGCTATTAAACAAAAATCCACATTAGCTTTCTGCGTGCCAAGTGCCCATGTGAAGTTTTGTTATAAAAAAGGCTATAGTTACGAAGATATTATAGGATATTATGGGAATTTTGTCAAAAAAAGGGGTAATATTAGAATTTTGCTTATATCTCAGTCCGTAGTTAAATGATTTAACTCACTTTACAGGTTTTTAATAATTTACAAAAAACGCGGTCCATAGAAATAGGCTTGGTTTAAAACCTTGCTCTCAACGGACGGACAGGCAGACATGGATAAGTCGACTTTTCTAGAATATATTTACTAAACATCTGCATGACTACACTCAAAAGTTCGTTTGTTTTTCAACAACATAGTGTTTTTCATTCAATGTTAAACAAACTTAATGAATGAACCCACAAGAGAAAGCAAATAAAAAACAACTGGAACCGAAAACAATATATTACTCATACATTCATATAAATAAATACTGAGTTAATATTGTTGTATGATTGGTGTAAAAAATTATTATTGAGCGCATTCATTTGTATTTGCAAATTTGTCGTTATTGTTGTTGTTAAAACATTCATTAACTCGAAAAAACACCTGAATGTTTTTATAAAAAGTCTAACTGTAATGAGACTTTACTATGTTTTTGTATTTTCAAGTGAGTTTTATACACATTAAAAACGAAAACTGTAAAATGAATGTGTTCTTCTTGTATCATTGAGTGTAACACACAATACATTCTCTCTTGTGTTGTTACTGGTTTAACTTTATTTATCTCCCATAGAATGAAAAATGTTTGAATGTATTGTTTTTGTTGTGTATAGCCAATCAAATGAATATAGTCATGCAGATGCCTAATATTTACTTTATGGGATCAAAAGTTAATATTTGGGGTATTCAAACGGTATGCTATCAAGTCATATTGTCTTAGAGTTTTATTATTTTACAATAGTTTAAAAAAATTGATGTTGTGCTTCAAAGAAAAAAGTTCTATAATAATAAGACTTTTTGAAATGTGTTTTCTGTTTTGTCATAAACAGTAGAAACCTGAGCCGGGCGGCCGAAACTCTTTAGTGAAGCCGTTGATATAATTAACAAGTAGCAGTCAATAATTTTAAAATATTTTTGAAATTACTTATTTTTCTGTTTTCTCCAGCAGCTGATTCAAATTTAAAATAGCACACTTAATTATGAACGGGTGCTCGCAACAGTAGTATTTTTTCGTTTTATTTTTTAAAGACATATGACAACCTTGTGAATACCCTAATTGTAAAACTAAAAATATTATGACAAACAAATATATATATTTATTACTATGTGAAGGGTATAAATATTAGCAATAAAATAAGAGTAATAAAATGACGAGGAAATTGCTAAGAAACCCATAAATCGAGAGTAGTTCCTATAATTAAGGAATTTGCTTATCTGCTGCTGTTTTTTCCTTTTTACATTGTTTCCCCAAAGCAATTTTATCTGTTTTTTTTTTGTTTTTCACTTCATTTGGCTAATAGTATTTATTTAACATTTTTGTGTTGATTAAGTTATCAATTCTATTTATCAATTGTCTTAGCTGGCAGGTAAAAAAGTTAAATTATTTTTTTTTTACCAAAATTTGTGTTTTATTCCCAAGATGCTAAAAAAAAAGTGTAAAAGTGTACTGCAAAGCAAAAAAAAGTAAGTTATCATGTGGTTTAATTTTGACAAAATCACAAAGAAGTTTACAAATTCCCTTGATATGGGATTTCACTTGATCAATCTTTTATTTACTTCAAGAAAATCTTCGAAGGAATAAAATTAATTCAAATCAAAAAATAATACGAGCAAACATCTTTACTTAGCTTAGGGTTATTAAGGATGGTTAGAATGCCAAACAAGATATATTTAAGAAGTTTAAAAATTTTGAATATATTAAATGTAGTCCATATACCTATATATATGTATTAACGTAAGGCGTGCAAATAAAAACAATTTATGTACCTTTTCAGTCTCAAGGGCTTCTTAGCTATATTGGATACCAAAACTCGTCTCAAGTAATACTACTTAGAAAACATGCGATCATTTGTTACAACCCATGTCATCGCACGTTGGGTTGAAATGTTTCGAAATTGACGCTTAATTGAATTTTTAAAATTAACTTTTTGTACTAATATTTGGTATCGGATAAAACTAAATAAAATTCTACATCACTATGTAAATTTTCAAGCATCTATCTTGTCAGCTAACTCCGTAGTGACGTGTCAAAGTACAAAATTTTTTGAAATTTTTTCAAAAAGCGAAAAAAGTAAAATTTTGCATTAAACGAGCCCGTAATTTGCAACTTTAACGTTAACAAAGTGTTATTTTAAGAATGGAACCCTTAACTTCAGGTATTAAAGTATACAAAAATGATTTAGTGTTTTTGAAAATATGTGTGAAAATATTTTGACGATTTTTTTCAAAAAGGTCCAAAATTGGCATATTTTTGATGTTTCGTGAACCATAACTTCTAAGTTAGTTAAGGTTGGGTTTTGAGTCTTATATTTTCTAAAATTATGAAATCTTAGCTTGATAATACAAAAAAGGAAATTTGCGGTTTTGTTGCTCCATTTTTTGCTATTAACATTTTTCTGTTTGAAGTCGTGTTTTTTCAAAGTCATGTATTTAACAAAACTAACGTTCGTTCAATGCTTACTATTGTTGTTATTGTTGTCGGAGATAGGTGCGTGAACAAGTGTCAGTTATCTTTATTCACGAGAGTGTTAAAATAGTTTTGTATGACTCCTACAATACATAAATTTTTAATTCATGGTCCCGAAATCATAAAATATGCCTTTTTACCGATTGAAGAACTTTCAGAAGAAGCTCAGGAAGCCAGAAATAAGGATTTTAAAAATTATAGGGAACACTTTGCTCACAAATGCAGCCGAGAAAAGTCGAATGAAGATATTCTAAATAGATTTTTTCTCAGTTCAGATCCATTCATATCTAGTATTAACAAACAAAATGAGCGAAAGGAAAAGCAACAATTATCAAATTCCGAACTACAGCTTTTGCTATCGCCTATTATTTTTCAAGAAATAGATGAAAGTGAGAGTAATGATAGCGAAGATTATGATGATGAAGGAGAGGATAATATGGTTTCTTTTTAAGTGTATGACAATTATTGATAAACAAAAAAAAATTATAAAATTTATTTCGTTACTTTTTTAACAAAGTTGTAAAATTCTCGAAATCCTTCAAAACACTTTAAATTAAACTTATATTCATATTTATGCAAAATATATACTTATTTTTTATTTTTTAGAAAGAAGACAATAGAAACTTTTGTTTGCTTCTAATTTTTTAAAAAAAAATCACTTTCCATTTTAAAATTACGGCAAACATTCTGAAACAAACTATAATTTTCCGAAAAATAAAAATGTCTATAAAATCGCAAAACAAATTTTTTTTCCGTGTATCTTTTTTCAGATTATGCCTTTTTCTGAATATTTAACGATTTGAAAAAAAAAAATTTCAAAAATTTTAATTACGGCTCCCACGAATTAATCGCCCCTTTCGGTGTCATCGAACCCACTGTGCATCGTTTGAAAGCAGTTATCTTCAAGTAATATTTAAAAAGGTCTTAAGAACTATTTAAAGAAGCACAGAAGAAGTAAAACATTTTAAGGTTACGCAGCTGATAGCTTGGCCTAAGATCTTGCACTTTATAACGAAGTAAATTATTAATAATGCGGAACTGAATTATAACAGGCGGATTAAACTTAAATACCACTTAACTTGATGTTAACAAAACTTTACTGCTCATTATTCATATATCTTTTTATTATATTTTCTTAAAAAATTTTAAAGAATATTATCTATTTATTAAAATTTAATATGACGTTTCCTTAGAATTATTGTAATAAAAAAGTTGGTTTAACTTCTTACCATACACTCTTTAGATGTAAACTCGTATGTAATGAAGAGGAAAAACTCATAAACGAACGCCGTAAAACCCTCCATTTGTCCCAAACTAATACTTTGCCTTATTCTTACAATTCATGAAAAAATTTTTACAATACTTTAACGCACAAACATATGGGGTAAATAATTTTGATGTAAAAGTTTTCATAAAATAATCCATAAAAATAAAAGTTTAATGTTTAGCAAGAAAAAAAGTTAAGAAAGGAATTACTAGTACTTATCACTTTATGCCGTTGCTGTCATAAAAAAATATAAAATTTCTTTATACCAAATATTTCTACTTTCTCTCTCTCTCTTAATCTGTTTGGCGGAATTGCCGCCGTTGACGATGACAACAATTTTCGTGATAAAATCCTTTTTTAACAATGACATGTATTAATAAAATCTGGCAGAGATTTGAAAATATATTAAATATTAAAATTATGTTTGTACGTACCTGCAAAGAAAAGAAGAAAAAAAAACTTTATGAGAAGCTTTTAATATTATCGTCCCTTTTTTTCACATACAACTGTGTGAAAGGGCCAGGAAAAGTGTTTTGTCACAGTGATAATAAAAAAAGTTTAATAAAATTAAACATATGCTTAGAAATATTAAGAAAAAAATTGGGAAAAACATAAAAACAAACCACTTCAAACCACAAAATGAACCACGTTGACATTTGTATGTACGTTGTAAGTTAAAAAATAAAAAAAAGTAAATAAAATATTATTAAAAAAAGAAAAATAGATAAATATTGTTAGAAATTATGTTTAGAGAATTTTTTAAAATAAAACTGAAAAAGAATTAGAAAAAAGTGTCTTAAAAATAAATAACTTTTTTTTATAGAAAACAAAATATTTTTGAATTTTTGTAAAGGGTTTCTATTATTTCATAGGTAACAAAGCAATAAGAGGCCATTACGAATATCATTATTTTTTTGTTTTTTTTATTATTATTATTATTTATTATTGTTTTTATAATGACAAAATTTGGAAGTATATTGGTCAAATTGTACGAATACTTTAGTTACCGAACTGTCTTAAAAATTTACCTTTTTTAATGAAAAATTTACCTGCCACAATTAAATATTTTATCATTTTTAAAAAGTATATGCCGAAAATGATATCTATTTACAAGTTTTTTAAAAAGTAGTAACTTTAAATATAAATTTTTGGGTTTTTGTGTTCTCGTTTTTTTGTTATTACATCCTTTGGATAGCTGACCGAGATGTAAAACAAAAACAAAGAAATCATTTGTTTATTTCTCTAAAACTCGTACATATAAACCTCTACCCCGGAGATGCCCCTACACGGGTGCAATGTAAGACCGACTCCCATTAGTTTTTCCCCACGAACATTTTTGTGCAACATACTTACACTCTATCTCCACCTTCTAAAAGGGTTGCCATACAAAGTTAAATTTTTTTAAATCGCTCCCATTGCTTCCAGGGTGCTCCTTCAAAGGTAAAATGAAAAACGGACCCCAACTTATTTTCCTTGCAACCATTTTCCTACAACATACTTACACCCTATCTTCACCCCCTAAATAAGTTGCCAGACAAAATTTGAAAAATAGGGTTAAAACCCTTACAACTTATCCGGAGTCGCACAGTATCTTAGGCCCCCATTAGTTTTCCCTCCCAATCATATTCCTAAATCATACTTACTTACCCCCTATCCCCATCACCTAAGGGCCATACAAAAATTATGTAAAACACCCATAACTTCCCCAGAGTCGGCCTTAGAAAAATAAAAAGTGTACGGTCGATCCCTAATAGTTTCCTCTCCCCCAGCGCATTCCTAAAACATACTTACCCTCTATTTTCACGCCCTCAAGGGGGTTACCATACAAAATTTGAAAAAATTGGCTAAAAACCCCTACAACTTCCTCGGTGTCGCTCCTAGAGGAACAAAATGTATCACAGACCACCATTACTTCTCCATCCCAAACATATTCCTTAAATATGCTTACCCTCTATCTCTATCAGATAAGGGCATTGCCAAACAAAATTAACAAAAATGATGTAAAAACGCCTATAACTTCCCCAGAGTCGGCCTTAGAGAAATATAGTGTACAACTGTCCCCCCACATTAGCTCCCCTCGCAAACATCTTTCTAGAATATACCTACCCCTTTTCTCCACCCCCTAAGGGGGTTGCCATTCAAAATTTGGAAATAAGGGTAAAAACCCCACAATTTCCCTGGAGTCGCTCCTAGAGGAATAAAATGTATTACAGACCCCCATTAATTTTCCCTTTCAAACATATTTCTTAATTATGCTTACTCCTTGTCACAATCACCTAAGGTGGTTGCCATGCAAAACTTATAAAAATGATGTAGAAACGCCAATAACTTTCCCAGAGTCGGCCTTAGAGAAATAAAGTGTACGACTGACCCCCATTAGTTTCCCCTCCCAAACTTATCCCCAGAATATATTTACCTCCTATTTCTACGCTCTAAAGGGGGTTGCAATACAAAATTTCCAAAAAAATAGAGCAAATCCCTTAAGGAATCGCCCCTTAAGGAACAAAATGTATCACAGACCCCCATTAGTTTTTCCTCCTTAACATATTCTTTGAACATATTTTCCCTATCTCCATCACCTACGGGGTGAGTACGATGAGTATGGATTTTCTTTAACTAAGTAGGGAGTTTCTTACACCAAGTTCGATCTATCTAGTATGTACTTCTTACTTTCAACCACATTTTAAGCTAAAAATGAATTGATTAGTGCAAAGTAAAAAATTAAAAATATTATTTTAACAGTAAATAAATCCAAAAATGAACTCTAACTATTTTGACTTACAGAGCTTAATTAAAGAAAAAGAGTTTTGTATTTTTTTTTTTTTATTTTATACGAATTTAAATATTTGAACCTGATACTCTTCGAAATTGTTAAACATTAAAAGATTTTTTTATTGTAATTTTAACTAGACTTGATTTGAGAAAATCAAAGTATAATTAGTACTTAAAAATTTCAAGTACGATTATGGTTAAATTTAAGAATAAAATTCATTATTTATTAGATTTTATTTATTATTTTCATAAATTATAATTTTCATATAATGACGCAGTTATTTCTTAAAATTGTTTAAACAAAAATATGTCTTTCTCCATTAATTTAATCATTGACATCTTCCTCATGTAATGACAGGATAATAAAATATCCACTTAATGTTTTTGGGGAATTTAATTCTTAATACTTTTGATATGTATACATGTGTGTTTGAGAGCCTCATAAAATTTGAATTCAAGCATCCTTTGTCAATATAAAAATAGTTTTGTATATCAAATTGTTTGTAGTATTTTGTAAATGTATGTATTTATAAATAGACTATGACCCACGGATTGTGGGGCAAACGAAAGAAATACAAAGGCCTATATTCATGAATACACACACACACACACATTCCCTTTTAAAGCATATGCTTTAGCATACTAAAACCCCCTTAAAAACATTTATTTACAAAATTAAAGAGAGTGGAAACTAGATATAAGTAGAACTACAGTAATAGAAAAAAATAATGTGTGATATTTTGGTTATTATTATATCCTCATAATCTTAATGTTTTTACGAGTTATTGAGTTTTAGAAATAATAAAAGTTATAAGACAGCTTGGAAATAGTTTGTCTTTGTATAGATTTTTCCGATTAAACCATTAATATTTGCAAAACATTTGAAATGCCTTAACAAAAATATCCTTTCATTATACAAAACAAATAAGCGATATGTTAATAAATATATTTTTCCCATATTTTTATTATTGATTCTTAGCCTTTGGCGAACTACAATAAGTATTTGAATACTTAAAGCTAAATAATTAAAATTTATCTAGCCAGTGCCGGACAAAAATAAAGTTTTTAGATTAAAGTATAAAACATTTCTGAAGGTTTTATCTAAGAACAACAGTATCCCTCCTCCTTAAACGACTGTGTCGTGCATGCTGAAAGATGTTTCGAGCAAGCAGATTTGAGTGTGCTTCCATCTTATTTAAATACCTGTCTAGATAGTTTATGATTTTACATTTAACAAGTGGAATGTTCATAAATATTATAATTAATTTTTGTTTGCTTGTCTGTTCGCTCATACTCTATGTGCGGCAAGAACTCTCTCTAATCTGCTCGCGATTAAGTTCTGCAGACCATTGTGGAGTCCCCTTAGGCGATGGAGATAGAGAGCAAGTATGTTCCAGGAATATGTTTGGGAGGGGAAACTAAAGGTGGTTAGTCGTACACTATAGTTTCTAAGGCAGACTCTGGGGAAATTATGGGCGTTTTTACATCATTTTTGTAAATTTTGTATGGCAACCCTCTTAGGTGATGGAAATATGGGGTAACTATGATTTAGTTATGTTTGGAAGGGAAAACTAAAAGGAGTTTCTGATACATTTTATTCCTCTAGGGGCGACTCCGGGGAAGTTGTAGGGGGTCTTACCACAGTTTAAAAAAAAATGCTTGAGAGGAAAAATTAATTGGAGTCTATCGTACATTTGACCTTTGTAGGAACACCCTGGAAGCTGTGAGAGCGATTAAAAAAAAAATTAAACTTTGTATGGCAACCTTGTTGAGCGGAGATAGAGTGTAAGTATGTTAAACAAAAATTTTTGTGAGGAAAAATTAATGGGAGCCGGGCTGTAGGGGCACCTCCAGGGCGGTTACAAAGGTGTTTATGTATAAATTTTAGAAAAATAAATAGAGGTGGTCGTAGTTGCGGGCTTATATCTCGGTTAGTTTTTTAGGGCGATTTGAATGGATTGCAATAGCCATTTTTTTTGCAAATACTTCTGATAGTGTGATACTTCTTACGAGTCTATGCGACTTTAGGGGGCTTCAAAAAGTTGATTTAAACCAGGGTATATATGTTACAATGATTTTGTTGTTGAATATGCACTAACCTAAAATTTTAAATAAAATAAATATTTTTGTAATCAGCAGTTATTAATCATTTTTAAAAATTTAAAAAAAGCTTTGGAGAAATTTAAAAATGCAGGGTGGCTGATGAAAGAAGACGAAAAGAGGAATAAGTCTCTTTACCATTGGTTTCAAAATACTATCCAGTGCATTGTGTGAAAGATTTAAGTCGAAAACTGACGAGATAATAAGGCCATATCAATGCGGCTTTAAACCTAGCAAATCCACCATCGACCAAATATACACGCTATGTCAAGTCCAAGAGCAGACTAAATACCATATATGTATTTGTCGACTACAGAACCGTTTCAAGTGTTTCAAACTATGCCTAGTCTGGCATCCCTGTGAAACTAATACGACTTTGCAGGATAACCTTAACTGATACACAGTCCTTAGATAAAGTTGGAAGGAATATCTCAAAATCGTTTTAAGACCAAACGAAGTTTTATACAAGGATACAGCCTTTCGTATGATACTTTAAACATTCTTTTGGAAATGTTATACGAGACGCAAATGTGAATAGAACTGGAAGACTTTACACAAAACAGCACATGTTAGTCGCTTTCGCCGACGATATCGATATCATGGGGTGAACATTGCAAGCAATTTTTGAAAAAGTTGAGAAAAAAATCTGCCAAAGTGGGTCTGGCAGTAAGTGCAAATAAAATCAGGTTGATGGCATCAACGACAAGACATTCATTGGATTTGGACACTAATACTACCCGCGCTTTGATACATTGGCACATTCAAAAGCATACGAGGCAGCGTTTGGAGTATTTGAGCGGAAAATTCTTCATTAAATCAATGAACCCAATTGCATTGATAGAGATACGCGGTGCCGTATGAGCCTCAAACTCTATGAGCTATCTGCCGGCATTGATATAGTTAGGTGCATCACAAGACAACGCTTGCGTTGGCTTGGTTATGAAGTGACTATGAATGTAGATACTCCAGCTAGAAAGACATTTGAATGTTAAACTAATAACGGATCACGTAGAAGCGGAATATCGAAATTTTGATTGAATGATCGTGGATTAAAACTTTTCGAAAATCGGTGTCAGAAGTTAGAGAAGATCGAACCTTTTACAAATCGTTTCAACGTTCGGCTATGAAACGATCATTCTGTCATTTCCACTAAAGGATATAAAACTATTTTGTATGTCAGCAAATCCTTGAACTTATCTCCGTTTTCATTAAACGTTGCCTTCCAAGGATAAGACTCCTAAGCCCACCTTTATTCTTAAAAAAAATGGCGAGGGCCGCAACCTTTTTCCATAACCAGCATGTATGAAGAAGGGAAAAATAAACATATTTTTCTTCCGAATTACAAAGGTGGTTATATTTTGACACCCACTCTACATTAGTGTGAGTAGTTTTTGGCACTTTTCGTGAATTTGTAACAAACAACAATAATGGTCAAACGCTTACCTCAAATTATGCCGGTCGGCTCTGAATTAACCCTGACGATGTTTTTACGTATGCCCGTCTGGTTGGGTGTTGTAAGTAAGTCTTGTACACTAATAATTTAGTCGCGTTTGTGATTCCTAAAATATTCATTAATCACATACATATATTCTTGATTCTTATAAACATGACTTAGTCCGTTTATTTGTCTTTTGAAATTAAGTTTCCGGAGTCAAGTCAACCCCTGTGGACCAGATTAAAGGGGGTGTGACAGCCCGCTTATAGCTTCATATTTAGATGAAATTTTTGATACGCTATAACTCAAAAATTAAAGCAGCTGTCGACTTTGAACCTGTTTTAAAATACAGGGTGGCTGATGAAAGAATTAACATTCGGAAACGCAAATAACTTTGTGTAAAATTTTTGTAATAAATTTTTTATTAATGCATTTAAAAATAATAAATTTTTATTAAAGTAATTCATGAAGTTTCAAAATAATTGAATTCAAATCGCCTTCACCCTCGGTGACATATGTGCGACATCCTATCAGAAGGTTATACATTACTGGCTGGAGGGTTTCAGCGGGAATTGCCTCAATTATCATTGCTTCAAATCATTCAAATTTTTCAGGTTTCTTTTGTAAACTTCCTGTTTGTAATCATCTCACAAAAAAAATTAGGTTCAGTAAGGTCAGGACACCTGGAAGCCAACGCAATGTGGAGTTTCTTAAAATCAGCTTATTTGAGAATTTTCTGTCATAACAGGCGTTGCTGTGTGACAAGTTGACCTATCTTGCTGAAACCACACATAAATTAAAGGGATTCTCTTTCGGCGTAGTTTTGGAAAGAAAAACTTTTTCAACATCTTAAGTTGCTTTCATCAGCCACATTTTGAAAACTAAAACATCTATCAACTTCAAACGGGTAGCAGCACGGGTAGTGAAATGCCAAATACAAGCGGACATTTTAATATCTTCATTAAAAATATTAGGCCCCATAAAAAACCGGGTTCATAAGATTTTAAAAACACTTTATCTTCGAAACTTTAAAATTACAAAAAACAATCTCAACGTTTTAATTATTATTAAAAAAATGAAAGAAAGACGTTTCCTTTTTTTAACATTTTGTTAATATCTTTTTTGACAAAAATAAGCCATTTTGACAAGACATTGATTGAATAACGAATTGATTTTAATAGCAAGTTGGTTGCCAATATTCTTATATTACTTTTACCTTTATGCGGTTTGGCTTTGTTACAACGTTTTTAAAAATAAGGGTGTAATAGAAACAATTCCACTAACATTTAATGAAAAAAAAAAAAATTGTAAATTTAAGCATAAACAAATTTACGTCTTCAGATTTTTTTGTGAATGGGAGATGGGGAGAAACCTCATAAGACTGGCAGTCTCGTTAGTTCAAAGAAGGTTTACCTGCTGGCTGCTACTCTTATAACGATTTAATATTTCAAATAAGTCTTTAAAAAAATAGATATAAAAGAGAAGGAAAAAAAAAGTTGTAAAGAAAACTTTTTAAGGGCTTTACCAGTGCAACTTCCAGGCATCGAAATTTAATATTTTTAAGGAAAAAGTATCGATTTTATTTGTATCAGTCTGTGGAAAAATGTTTTTTTTTACGTATCGATGCTTAAATTAATTAATACAAAAATAAAAACTGTATCCTTTAATGTTTTAAGCTTGAATGGATACACAATTAAGGACATTGAAAAAATTTGTACACAGAAAGAAAAAACACATTTTAAAATCTAGAAATTTATTCTTGCATTTATTCAAAATCATACTTGAAATTGTTAAGTACGATTCGTACTTAGGTTTTCTTAAATCAAGTCTATGTCTAAGAAATCAAGCCGAAAACATTTGTTTTTGAATATATTTTGACATTTAAAAAACAAAGTGTCTCTGCGGTGTAGATGGTAACGCGCTGGTGTTGCAGTTTGGAGAGTCCCAGGTTTAGGTCCCAGCTACGGCAGGTACAGAAAAAAAATGTTAAAATTAAAAATATGTTACTTTGTATAACATATCAAACCCAAAGTGACAACGAAACAAAATGTAATTTATTAGGGGGTTTTGAGATTGCATTTACGAGGCTGTTGGCAAAAATTTATCAGGTCTAGTTACAACACCGCAGCCACTTGTTACTTCACATGAGCTTCCAAAAATATTTCTTCCCATAACATATCAAAGTAACAATATCATGGTAGAAATTACTTTACATTTTATGCCACCGTTGTTGCAACTGATTTTTAAGGCACGGATAGAAAATCACAGGTACGGAAATATTGCTCATCTCTACTTGGTTGTTAAGTATTGATACTAAAAGTACTTGGTTTCTAAGAAAAAGTATGGAGTAGTAACAGACAAGCCTAAACTAGGGCGGCATGCGTTTTTTCTCATGCCCAAACAATTAGTCTGAATCAAACCTTAATACCGCGGCCGCAACACTTTGAAATTGGAAAATCCAATTTTGACAAAGCGTTTAGAAGTAAAGGAAGCTGCAATTAATAAATAGGGATGCCAAGTTTAATTTGTTAAAACCAAAAATGGGAGTTTTTCGTAAATTTTTGAAAACATTATTACGTCGCACAGTGGGTTCGATGACACCGAAAGTGGCGATTAATTCATGGGAACCGTAATTTAAATTTTTTTGATTTTTTTTTTTAAATCGTTATATATGCATAAAAAGGCATATTTTGAAAAAAAGATACACGGAAAAAAATTTTTTTTACGATTTTAAAGACATTTTTATTTTTCGGAAAATTATAGTTTGTTTCAGAATTTTCGCCGTAATTTTAAAATGGAAAGTGATTTTTTTAAAAAATGAGAAGCAAACAAAAGCTTATATTGTTTCTTTCTAAAAAATAAAAAAAATATATATTTTGCATAAATATGAATATAAGTTTAATTTAAAGTTTGAATTTGGGTTTTGAAGAATTTCGAGAATTTTACAACTTTTTTAAAAAAGTAACGAAATAAATTTTTATAATTTTTTTTGTTTATCAATAATTGTTATACACTTAAAAAGAAACCATATTATGTTCATCCTCATCTTCATCATCATAATCTTCGCTGTCATTACTCTCACCATCATATATTTCTTGAAAAATAATAGGCGATAGCAAAAGCTGTATTTCGGAATTCGATAATTGTTGCTTTTCTTTCCGCTCATTTTGTTTATTAATACTAACTATGAATGGATCTGAACTGAGAAAAAATATATTTAGAATATCTTCATTCGACTTTTCTCGGCTGCATTTGCGAGCAAAGTGTTCCCTATAATTTTTAAAATCCTTATTTCTGGCTTCTTGAGCTTCTTCTGAAAGTTCTCCAATCGGTAAAAGGGCGTATTTTATGATTTCGGGACCATTTATTAAAAATTTATGTATTGTAGGAGTCATAGGAAACCATTTTAACACTCTCGTGAATAAAGATGACTGAAACTTGTTCACGCACCTATCTCCGATAGCAATAACAACAATAGTAAACATTGAACGAACGTTAGTTTTGTTAAATACATGACTTTGAAAAAACACGACTTCAAACAGAAAAATGTTATAGCAAAAAATGGAGCAACAAAACCGCAAACTTTCTTTTTTGTAATATCAAGCTAAGATTTCATACTTTTAGAAAGTATAAGATTTAAAACCAAACCTTAGCTAACTTTTAAGTTCACGAAACATCAATTTTGGACCTTTTTTTAAAAAAATCGTCAAAAATATTTTCACACATATTTTCAAAACACAACATAATTTTTATACACTTAATTACCTGAAGTTGAAGGTTCCATTGTTAAAATAACATATTGTTAAGTATGGAAATTACGGACTCGTTTAATGCAAAATTTTACTTTTTTCGCTTTTAAAAAAAATTGCAAAACATTTTGTACTTTGACACGTCACTACGGAGTCATCTGACAAGATAGATGCTTGAACATCAGTCATGTAGAATTTTACCTAGTTTTATATGATATCAAATATTAATACAAAAACTTAATTTTTAAAATTCAATTAAGCGTCACTTTCGAACCATTTCAACCCACAGTGCGTCGGTTTGGAACAACATTTAATTTATGTATTTTTTTTTTAAATGTCTTTTTCACTCATAATCATTTTTAATTTAAGAAACAGTAGTATTTTGGAATTTTTTGTTTGTGGTGATAGCACTCTTAGAAACATGGCTTCCGCTTTTGTTTAGGTTTGCAAGTTAAGCGTTAGAGTTTTGCGTTAAAAAACGTAATGCTTTTCGCTCTTGTTTAAGTTTGTCTGTAACTTGTATTTACTCGTATTGTTTTATCCAAGGTATATTGAATAAGGTAGGAACAACTAATCAGCTGACCTTTATTTTCGCCACATGTAGAGCTTGTCAAATTTGTTTTATTACATTTTTGTTCTATATGCTGTTTTGTATATGTGTCAGCAATATTTTTGACAATTTGCCTAGTCTTTAGCAACAACAAAATACATGCTGAGTTTTATAGGAAGTTGTTGTTGTAGGGACGAGGTCACCTTATTATTCCACCTTGGTTTTATCCCTACATTCTTAAACCACGAACAAACCAAATAAATAAATACTTGTGATAAGCAACAATTATTCAAAATATATATTCAATGAAAAAGTTAAATAATTAATTTTTCTTTTCGGTTTAAGATAGACACTCTTCTTTTAAATTCCAAAGAGCACATAATACACCTTAAATTAAGGTCAAAAGAAGAAACAAACAAATATTTTTATGGTCCTTTAACAGAAATTTGTATTTTGTTACAATATTTTATGTTCTACCACTTGTTGCAAGCTGTAAATGTCCTCTCAGACAGACCATTATAAGAACAATAAAAAACAAAAAAAAATATTGGTTTAATGGTCATTAAATCCTAAAGATAAAGTCATAAATTTTCTTTGGCTGTCAATATGTGTCTGGATAAGTAAATGGAGTAGAAGGAAAAATATTGATAAAGTTCTTCAATTTACTGCCTTGATAAAATATTGTTTATATTTGATTTATTTTTTTTTTATTTTATATGTTTCAGTTGAATGTCATTAATATTTTTAATCTTGTGTGTTCCGCATAGAAAAACAAATTTTCTTAGAAAACTTTTTTTACTTTTACTCAATACTTTTTATTAAATTAATTCTAATTATTTTTTAACCTCTTCCTTCGCTTTGTTTTATTTCTTCAATTATTATAATGTTTTTACCAAATAAACACGTGTTTATTTCACCTTTTTACTCTTTTCTTTATTTTATTTTTTAATACATTTTCAATACAATTACATATTAGGTTCAATGACATTTTAAAGACATTTAACCGCTTGTGTTATGCCATCGGAGGTGTAAAGTTGTAAAATCAATTTGGAATATTATTTAATGACTATGAAATCAATGATATGTGTGTGGAACTTCTTCAATTACATTTTCTTAATTGTCGTCATATAGCGAAAAGGCACGTGTACAAATGAAATTAATAATGTTTTGGAAATTACCAAACACATATGTATTACTTATCGCTCTCTTCCTGTGAAAAATCAATAAGAAAATTTTTATTACTTAAAAATTATTAATGCTGAGCGCTAGAATTTGTTTTTCAACAATTAAAAGTACATCACACGATATGTTTTTACAACAGTTGCAAGTAACTTTTCATTTTAAAAGTAAATCAAGCAAATTAAGAAATTTTGTTGTCATTGTATTGAATTAAATGGAAGAAGATTTTCTCGTTAAATTGAACATCTATGGCAATTGGAATTTGTTATTATAATTTTAATTTTTAATATTTTACATTAATATTGAGCCTTCTTTAAACAAACATACAATATGCTTGAGAATAGAATTGAGTTTAAATTAATTATATATTTTTTTAACAATATGTTAAAAGAACAAGCAAAAGCGCTATATGCTCTAGGAATATGTATTGCAACCTTATAAGGGGTTAGACTTACAGTATAAGTATGTTCCACAAAAATGCTTGTGGGAAATAAGTAATCGGATTAGGTCTTATATTGCACCTGTGTAGGGGCAACTCCGTGGCAATTGTAGAGGCTTTAATGTAAAAATTTTAGAGAAATAAACAGAGGTAGTCTTGGTTTTTGACATATACATATCTCGGTCAGTTATCGGTCGATTTTCTAGCAGATATTTCTAATAGTTTGATACAACTTGTGGGTGTATGCAACATGGAAGGGATTCAAAAAGTTGATTTCAACCATAACCTATCTATAAGGACCAGCGATAAAGGCGTTTGAATATGGGGGCAATTGAAACTCGGTTGGAAAGACTAAGTCAAGGAGGACCTTTTCATGCTTAACGTGAAAACTTGGAGAAGAAGCCTTAAGAAGGAAGTGTGTTAAACGAAATTTTTAGCTCGATCAATGTTCTACATGGCCCACAACTACAACGAAGCAAGCTTAAAGTCGACAGCTGTTACAATTTCAGAGATGAATTTATTAAGCTAGTCTGCTTTAACAGGGGCTATAAATTTTCGTGGTTTTTCAAATAACTTTTTTTAAAACTACATACCCTGCTGGGAAGTGGACTGGTCCAAGACAATTGATGTCAAAGGTTCCTTAGGGTAGGGACTGCTCCTAGTTCTTCCTAGTGACAGGTTCTCTTCATATAAAGTGCAAGAACTAGAACCAATCCCTACCCTGAGGAACCGTTCACTTCAATAGTCTTGGACCTGTCCGCTGCACTGTAGGGTACCCATATTTTAGTATTTTGAAGTAAGCTTGTTATCAAAAGCTGGTATAACTCGCTCTAAGATTTATATAGCGGACTCAAATGTCATTTAAATAGCCCCGAACTGGAGACATAGGTACCGATCACTACATTATACGAGTAGAAGCAAAGTAACGCACTTGGCTAAGTACCACAAAACACGTATGTAGCAATACAAAGAGAAAGCTAGACTTTGAAAATCTGCATTAACACCTGGCAGCTCAAGCATACTCCATGAAGTTATCTCAACTTCTTTTAATTAACTTTATTTCTCCGGATGATAACAGCGGGCGTTGACAACACACACAACTCCATGACAAAGGCCGCCAAAAAGAAATTGGAAACAGAGGCTACAAATGTGACATATAGGGAAAAACTCGTGCCCATTACAACTCGAGCTGCGTTAGAGCGGTACCAAGTCATAAAGAGTAAGGAAAACCACCCATTCCGAAGCAAGAGAGAATAATTAAACAGATAAGAAGACCAGTGGGTAAAATGTGGAGAAAATTGTCAGTTGGCCAACTAAATATATTTTGATATATTGTTGCTTACTACTCCAAAATACTTCTTAATACACTGTCCTTTTAAATCATATACTTAAGACAAAGTTGTGTTGGAGTTGTAAATTCTATTTTCATTGGCGTAGAAAGGCCATTCTGGGGGTGCTCTGGAGAGTTTCAACATTTTTAACAAATTTAAAAAATTTTCTTGAGACAATTATCAGGTTCATGCACTTTAAGTTTTTGAAAACATCCCTTCTCCCTCTCCCCCCTCTAGCAAACATTTCTAGATACGCTTATGTGTTTTTATTAACATTAATATATATTTAACATTTTCACTAATAACTTGCTCTATTATGATGGTACTTTTGTATCTTATAATTAATAACTCATCAGTTATAAATATTTTCTTTTATTTGAAAAGCGCAAATAATCTTAGGCACCCTTTAGACGATTAAGCAAACATGAATGTTTTTGCTTTTTTAGTATAAATTTATCATATATGTAATAAGCCCCAAATATTTTTGACTTATATTAGTTATTTAACTATAAATAATAAACTTTATCTCCAGAGCAAACTAATATTAATTTGGGTTGTAAATATTATTAGTTATAATGTGAGGATAATGATAATAACTTTCCCAAAAAAAAAAAATTGTGTAGACAACATCTTCACTTATATCCTTAAAATATTAAAGGCCATTTATCGATATTAATGAAAGAGGGGAATATGTATAGATTTACGTGATTATTACCCATAATGCGTATATATTTACCCTTAAGAAAATGTTTGCTGCCAGACGGCACGTTTGAAAAAAAAACGTGACTTGCTGTGGTTTTTAAATGATTGATTCAAATTTTTTTGCATTTAAAGCTGCAAAATAAGTTATTGTAACGAAGAAAACATTTTTTTATATATTTTTTTATTCGTTGTTGTAGCACAGTTAATTTTGAATATTTTTATTCATCTTAAATTGTCAAGTAGATTTAAAACCGAATGCTAAAATTAATATTTCGGATATTGATCACATGGCGAGGAGCCGTTGGAAGTTGTAGTTAGTTAGGTTAGATTACGAAGAATGACATTATTCCATACATCAGCACTAGGAGTCTTGCTGGACCCATTGTGCGAAATATAAAAGAGGAAATATAGCACATAAAGTACAAGAGAAAAGAAGTAGTAAAACTAACAAAAATAAGAGAGATAGTCAAGGACTGAGAAAGAAGAAGCATCCGTGCTAAAATTTTATTTCCTCTGCCTCTCCCCTAGCCATCTGATTTCCATGAAAGAAATATCGCTGAGTTTTTTATGGAATATTTTTATCCAAATACCTGATCCGTAAGCTCTGCAACATCGAGAAGTGACAGACAATAAGTACACACAGAAAACAAGTAAAAGCGTGATATATTCGGCTGTGCCGAATCTTATACACCCTTCACATTGGTCTTTACTGCGATATATAGAGATATATGCGTGAATTTTGCCCTAAAAAAATGGGTTTATTTGGGTTTTACTTATATATAGTGAACCGATTTTGCTGATTTTAAATAGCGATTGTTTCAGGCATATACCAAAATTGTTTTCTGTGACTTTATTTGGCTCCGGAAAATTTATTTTAATAGACACACGGACACAGACGGACAGATGGAAATGGCTATGTCAATTTCCCTATCTATAAGTATCCAGAAAATATGTATTTGATGGGGTCGCAAATGGGTAATAGAAAATTACAAACGGAATGACAAACTGTTATACATATACCCTTGTCACCAGCGTTGCCAGAAGCTTTGGGAAGAAAATCATCTCTCTGGCAACTCTGCTTGTCACTATGTGAAGGGTATAAAAAACAGATGAAAACTCAACATGAAAGCATGTAGATTTCAAAATATTGTAACTTTCTGCAAAAACGCTAATATAACTAAAATAAGAATTGATTCCTATTGATTCAAAATCTAAACATATTAGTTATACATTTTTAATAGTTAAATTAGCAATTTGCAATGTTAAATTTTTTATTGTAAATATATTAATGTAAAATAAACATTGTATTTGATTGAAACAACATGGACGAATGTTAAATCTACATGAAAACAAGTTAAATAAATCTTAAAGAAATTTAAAATTAAAATTTTTATGTAAAATCAACATTAAATCACAATAAATTAACATTTGTTTACTTTAAAACAACGTTAAAATCACATTAAAATAAAGTTGTGCACCGTTAAAGCATTTTTGCTTTAGTATGAATTAAACAATTGGCTGGGTTTTAAAAAATTAAAAAAAAGGCATTTATTCTACAGGGTGGGCCAAAATAAACCAAGAGTTGTAAAACTTTAATAACTTTTTCGTTTATTAATTTTTTTTTTTATTTTTTCTTTCAGATTATGTAGACAACACTTGGAGAATTTATAATGGAGAGGTTCACAACTGAACAGAGAACCAGAACAATAGAATTTTATTACAATCAGCTTAAATTTTTAAAATTGTTAAAAAATTTCTAACCTATTAAAAGTTTTTAATAGAATTATATGTTCTGTGTTATGAAATTTGAATTCTTAATTATGGTAAACATTTTCAATCATACTTGAATGGAAAATTAAAAAATTATATCATTCATAATGGTAAAACATATCTAAGTAAACACTGTTGTAATTATTTTACTTTTATATATTAGATGTGTTATAATTATATATTCATTTAATAAAAAAAAAAACATAAAATATATGCACAATTTACAAGGTGTCTGTAAAGTTTTAACGATTATTAAAATATTCGCCTGGTTAATTTACTTGTGAATTGAAAATGTTATTTTAACGAACTATTATTGTTTTTCAACATGTCAAAAGATATCAAAAATTTTAAAACAAATTTCATTCGAACATTTATTACTTTTAAAACACCATTTAGTTTCAATTTTAAGCGAAAATCTCATTTAGGCGACTCCAATAAAGGAGGATCCTCAAAAATAGTTTAAAAAAATTGAACGATCCGAGGTATAGCCATAATATAATTTTTCAAAAACATATGAAAATTATTTTGTAAATATATTTATAGCACAATTTTATATAAAAAATACTCGCAAAAAAAATATAAAATATTGTATGTTATTTGTAAAATAGCTTGTGAATTCAGCAAATGTCTTATTATTAAAATTGATTAGATATTATTTTTATATCGCATTTCAACAGGACTTCCCTTGTCACTTGTGCATGATTGATTTGTTAATTTTTAAGGATTTCACTTGTTATTAATTATAAGACCTTAATGAAACAATAATGAATTCAATATTAAAATTTTTTCAATATGAATATCGTATTGATTCAACTTTAAATAGCATTGATTTATCAGGATGTATCATGTTATTTTAATCTAAATTAAATTTTAAATCAATAAGGCTTGAATATTAAATCATTATGGTTTCTCGTTGTTTTAAAGCAGAGTTCGAAATTGCTCACTCACTTCTCATTCGTGAGAACGAGTGTGAGCGCTGTGTTTACTACAGCAATTTTTCATTAATGAATGAGTTTTTAAAAAACATTTTGTGCCTTCTCACTCTCGAGTGAGAAAAAAAAAATTTTTTTTTCACCAGTCATAAGTGAGAAGTGAAAAGAAAAATTTACTTTTTTTTTTCACGAACATAAATGAAAAGCATCAAATTCGAGTACTTCTCATAAGTGAGAAATCATAAATGAATTTTTTCGCGAAGCATTCATAAATGTGTACACATAAAATTTTTTGGTCATGTTACTGGTGCTGCCATATGTAAAATTTTGTCGCATAATTTTTGAAATGCTTAAAAAAAGTAGGAATAATTTTTTATTTAAACATGTTTTTAATAAATTAAAAACTGTTATACGTTGTGGTTCTTAACTACTTTTTTTAATTTTCTTGCTTTCATAATAAAATATTTGCATTTATTTAACTTCATTTCATTTAAATTATTCAATGAATCCGATTTAATGATTTTAGTAATAAAAATATGCGGTTAAGGTTTTACAAAAATGGGAAGCATTACTCCAGTGACAAACAAAAGCATCGTCACCATCACTTTCATTATTACTTTGTATATCTTGTTTGTGAAGTAGTTTGTAATGTCTTTCACTAAGTTCCTTTTTGCACGATTCTATTAAGCAAATACTTTTTTTGAAGATGCATCGTACAACACATATTTTTGAAAATTAAATTGTATTTTAGGCACTGATTGTTATTCACTTCACGCTATTTAAAATCCAAATAAGGTTCTTTTACAAATATTTAATGTTGATATTGCAAAAAAAATAGAGCTGTTACACACACTCATGCAAATTTTAAAAGGATTGGAAAAAATTGCATTCCGCTTTACCACCATTAGGAGATAATTGTTCATTTCATTTTGTTTGGGATTTTTCACTAATTTGAAAGGTATTTTATACCTGCCTGTCCGTCATCCTTTTAGGTATTAGGTATATTGTTACAAAAAATTGTGGTGGTTATTATACAATACACACGCAAATCTTTTTATGTACAACAATTTGAAACTTTATCTTTCAGGTCAATTAAATAGAACCTAAGAGTTTGAAGGAGTTCTATTTGCAAAAGTAAGGTAAATTAAAAAAAGAGCAGTTACGACCTTGAACACAATACACAAGAAATACTTTTTATTTATCAGAAAACGTCAATTAAAAATTTAGGAAAATAGTTCAAAAATATTTTTAAAGATTGCTATGAAAATTTGTGTCAGTGAAGACTATAAAATTTCTAAGAAATCACAACATAAAATATAATGTATTATTTAAGTTTCTTAACAAAAACAATTTTTTTATACATATGACTTTTTCACAATAAATATGTACTGCTAAAAGTAATCCTTTATATTAATATTTATTTATTATTTATTATATTAGCAAAATAAAAAAAATATATGTAAATGCAAGAATTTTTTTACTCTTATTGGGAGTACAAATTTCACACGCTTAAAAAATTATTTTCCGGCAACTCTGTTACAAAGCGTGAAAAATATTAAAGCAACACTCGCGCTCATAAAAGAATGAATCGAAAGTGAAAAGAAGAAATTTCTCATTCATTTGTGAGTGAGAAATAAAATTTGGTTTTTATTTTTCATTTGTGATTTGTGAGCGTGAAAAAAAAACGACAAACTTCTCATAAGTGAGTGAGGGTTGGCAAAAATTTTTTCACGCTCTTTTATGAACGTGAGAAGAAAATTTTTTTTTTAGGATTTTTCGCTCTCGAGATTTTTCATGAATGGTGTTTTTTTATCGCTCACTCTTGAGAAAATTTGTACTCTGTTTTAAAGTAAAAAAATGTTGCGCTAAGTTTTCATAAAATTATGATGGTTTAAAATAATACACAGCTATGATACCGAAAAATGTAAAATTAACATCGATTTTACAATGGTTTTTTTCTGTGTGTAGGCTTCATAGCCACCAATTTCTTCTTATACTTAAACATCTAACAATAAATTTGCGCCTCGATCCCAACTGCTTATCACAACGCTAAACGGACATTACTCAGTTATGATCCCAACTATTGTCCCATTTTCTCCAAGTCCATAAGCAACATATTGTCTGCTGGGCTCAGCCCCGATTATTAAGCACTAGTCATCCTTCAGTCACTCTTGCTCTCCCACCGAAATTTGTCACGTTAAGAATATTTAAACTTACCATAATAGTGACCCATTGGTGGTATAACAGCTTCCTCTTTATATGTCACATCCAAGGCCGAGATACACAAAGTCTCCCCTAAGCCCCTCACCTGCCTAGACCTAACCAAATATGCATTCAAGGCCAAAAGGGCCGTCGGACTGCCAATAAAACAATGACCTCAATATCTCTGGAACATGTTTCACTATAAGATAAATTACCCTTGAAGTGGCCAATATAAAGTGATGCCAAATAAAGCAAAACTTTGGGCTTTAGTAAGAAGACTCAAAAGATGAGCAACTACGAGCGTGCTCGTCTGCAAGTTCATTACCGACTATGTCGCAGCGTTGCGCAACCCAAAATAATCTAAAGTTAAAGGTCTCCATAAATCCCCAATACGGCTTTTTTGAAGTCTCTTTCCAAAGGAGACTTGACGCTATGTGCACTCAAAGCCTTTAGGGCCGCTTAACTGTTATAAATGGTGACCTCACCATCCCTTAGAACATGTTTCACTTTAAGATACGTTGCCCTTAAAATGATCGGTTTCCCTCCAGGAACGCACTCCACTCATCAGATTGTCGTTATCATCTGATGTTCACAACCGACTCTGGTGGATATATTTACTTTAGAACCGTAAGTGAAAGCTGCACGCTTTTCATACAGACTATCGGATCCCAACCAACAATACTTTTTAGAGATTACAATCGGCGGTGTGCTATTTAAATTGACCTCCGTGACCAAATAGTCCGTCCTATATACCTTAAAACAAAATTTTTAAGAAAATTTTCCATAATATCCAAACGTGGCTGCTTTGAAGAAATTTTCTTAAGCATCACTTTCCTTGTCTGAATAAGCTTCTTGCCGCCATTCCATTACCCGATACCCAATAAAAGGTTTATGAGTTTTAAGAGAATGAGTAGGAGTTTTTATTAAGTGTGTCTCTTTCAAAAAAAAATGGAAGCATTGACCTGTGTTGTTGTTCTTGCACAGTACAATGGCACTGAGTATACTTTTTATAAAACTCCCTCTCATTTTTAAGGTCTTTTTTAATACTCGTGTAGCGAACATGTAAAACCCGATTAACATTCGGACTCCGGGGACCCAACTGGCGGACGTTAGTTATGACTAAAAATATTGCTTAATTAGTTTTCTACATGAAGGATGTAAGGGGGATAAGATATTACCAAATTTGATTTTTTGTCTATAAATATATATGAATACATATGTATGTTTGTATTATGTACAACTGACAGCTATTTTCTAAATGGTTAAGTTGTTAAAAAGCTAAGAAAGGGAAAACGAAACACATACATGTAAGTACGTGCTTTAAAGTTTTCGATAACCAAAGAAATATTTGGAAAAAATTGTAAGAAGAAGATAAACAACGCATTATTTCATTCGAATGTCGTCAGCAACATTTTGTAATTTTCAAGAATATTTTAAATGTCCCATAGAATGACAATTTTAAATTAGTTTTTTTTATTCTTCTTAGGAAAGTTTTACAATTTAAGTGTTTCGTCCTTTTTTATTTAAAAATTCTCAACGGCAACGTCGGGTGTAATAAATGGTCCCAGCTACATTTACATTTAAAATATAAAAAACATAAATCTTCTTGTCTACCAGTTCAAATTTGTAAGCATCTTCTAGGATTAATCATTTTCTCGCCTACAACAAACGTACGTGGGATGAAAAGGACATTTGCTTTTACTCTAACACGTTCCTTTTTTAGGTTTATTTTAAGTTAATTTAAACCTAAAAAAAATTAAATGGAAATAAAAATATTTTAATATTTATTAAGTCTGTCAAATGTGATTCCCTTTGTGACAGCAAGATTAACTACGTTGTGTCAAGTTTTCTAACTGAAGATTATTTTGCCGCAAAACCTTTAAGAGACTATGACAGGAAATTTTTTTAAATTTTTAACTGACAATAGAAATGCAGTAAGAAATTCAACATTTTTTAAATGAAATAATTAATGGCTGACGGCATTATAATTTATATTTAAACATTGAATTTTATTATCAAATGGATTTGCAACGCAATTACATTCTATTTGTAACGTTGTTATTGAAAGCCCTTACTCTTCCTGTCGTAATGGTTTAAATGTCAATTTAATATTTATGTATTTTCAAATATATTTTTCCTTTTTAATGCTTTAAATAGAGAAATGTCTTAAGGAATGTGTCGTGTCAATTTAAAAAAAAGCTAAAAAGTTGTTTAAATTTTTATATAAGATTTTAATACACATAATTAACCAAATCTTTTTTGAGAAGATTTGATAACTATACGGTTTATTTTACCAGTGATTGCTATTTTATATACTCCAAGATGAGGAATCTTTGAAACATTACTATTGGAGCAGGAATAATTTTCTTTCTGTGTTAGACCTCATACGGACTTCGATAGGAATTTCGAGGTTCTTAAACCCCCCAGGAGAAATGGGAACATTATGACACCAAGATTTTTACAGACGGCTTTAAGATGAACTTTGGTGTAGGATCCGGGAATCCAGGATATTCTCGGATTAGGGATTAATTTCTCATATTGTCTGCCTGATGGGTGGAGTGTAGTTAAGGCGGAGTTATTTGCAGTCTATTAGGCTTGAAGGCTACGGTGATTGGCATTGGCGTAACTACAAATTTTTTCTAGGAGGGGCAGCAATTTTAAATGCATGAAGTGCAAGAACAAAAATAGTGTTTCTAGAAAAAATTTTAAATTTTGGAGAGGAAGAGCAAAATGAATTTGGCACGGTGGCAATACCCTCCCCAGAATAACTTTCCTACGCCATAGGTGTAATTACATTGTTCGCGAAAATATTATAATTTTTGTCGACATTCAGGGGGCACCTCTGCCGCTTAGTTCGTACTTTCCTACGTCATTACTTGTCAGCCAATGTAAAGAGAAGTTATCGCGGCTGGGCCGTCTAACCAATATAACTTTAGTCTGAGTCCCAGTACTTGGGAATCACATTAATGATGAAACGGGCAGGAGAACTATCTAAAACTTGAATCTGCTTCACATATTATTTTGATATTTTCAGTAGGGACTATCAAGAGTGGAATCTTTATATATTTTTTAAGACAGTTTCTGAGAGTAGTTGGCATTATTTGGATACATGTAGGATTTCTAGGGTTATGTGGCCCTCTTTTGCTTGGAAGTATACAATCCGGGTATTGAGTTGTGATCGAAGGAAGATATCGAGGTTAATATTGCTTCTAATGGGCCACTGGGTGTTAGGTAAACACGCAGGTAGACTTGAACTCTCATTTAACGACCACTGTCGTAGTTGTTGGTAAAGGGATTCATTTTAGTCAGCACTTTGGAGATACTTAAAAAAGAATTAAGTTTTTCTTGCCTCTTACTTATGTTCACCTTAGGAGACAGAAGGAAAACACAAACTTGGACAAGGATTAGAAAGAAAAAAAGAGTAGGATGAAACAGACTTAACAGGGTCTCTGGTAGGAATTGAAAACACCAAAATGCAAGACTGGCGCACTAGCTCAATGATCTACCATAGCACCCCGGAAAAAGTTATAAATGTTATACTTGCATAAGAAACGGGTTGTTCGTGCTTGAATAACCAGTCTACTCGATATTCAAAAAAACTATTATTAAAAAAACGGCTTCAATTCAACCAAAAACAGCCGGTTAAGGCCGGTCGATCTCCCTATGATTACAGAGACCAGCGGGGCCACAGACAGCCCTGGACATCATTCTACATCTTCTTTCCATTGAATTGTTTGTTGCTGGAATGGCGGCTAGGAGCTGGTTTGGACTTAGTGAGTAAAGTATGCGTGGAGCAGATTCGAATGGACATGCCGGCATTCTAGAAAGGGTCGGCGATGATCCACTCCTGCGGCGGCCAGGTGTGACAGGCTATATGATAGCAAAAGTTGACTTTGGGATTACGCCTCAAGTAGTGTTTCCGGATAGGGAGGCATGGAAGGAATTAGAAGCTGTATGAGGGGTGTGCAGTCTTTACTGATGGATTGAAGATGGAGGTACGCACTGGGCTGGTATCTATATAATGGACACGGGGTAGGAATATCTTACAGACCCCCGGACGAGTACTGAGTGTTCCAGGGTAAAATTCTGGCGGTGATGGAGGGGACGTGGCAATCTACGTTGAAAATAAAATAAAATAGTCAAGGGCGCTTAAGGCTCTAGTGTGACATTATGTCTGGACTAGACTTGTGGGCGTCTGCAGACGTGCTCTTGGGGCGATCATGGTGACACCTAGGATTAGACTCTGTTAGGTTTCCGGTCACTTTGTGACGTTTCCGGCAATGCGATTGCCGATGGACTGGCAAGGAAAGAATCGGCCCGGGATATCGGAATTGGATGTGAGCCGGTGAGGTCACCACTGGGTTTCTTTTATGGGCTGATAGGGACTTTAATAATGGAAAAGGTGGGCGGAACCTGGAGGAACAGGTCTGATTGCTGGATCTCTAGACTTTATGGCCCAGGATAGACAGGATGGCCATTGACCTGCTGCTCAAAGAGAGCAGGGGGGTTCTTAGTGGCATTATTGGTACAGGGCACTACTATGTGAGATATATGACGAACAAATAGGACAGAAACTCTTTAGATTTCTGCAGGGTACGCGGGGCTGGGTGGCTGGGCAGATAGGTGAGTCAGTGCCTATAGCTACTGACTTCCTTGGACTTTTTTCAGACGGCACTTTTGGTCTCTTTTCCTTTTGCATATGGAATGCTTGTCTTTACTCTTTTTTTCTCCTTTTGACTCTTCTGAAGGGATTTACAATGGGCCCAAGGGTTTCCGGGTGGAGGTGGCGAGTTGGACTCGCCACTACCCTTCGTCAACTAATCTAACCACCCTATTAGCGCCCATAGCATCTAACTTTTCATCGAAGAGAAATTGGTAATATAATGGCTTTGCCAACACAGTTTTTCAAGAAAAATTAGCTAATTTACTATCAGAAAAATATCTTTTTGAATACATTGGACGCTTATAGGTCTCATCTAGACAGTTATTGTCCCAAACTCTGAAATTTTATTTGTTTTGGTACCCCATTTACAAAAAGTGTTTAACATGATTTTACTGAATTTCAAATCAATCGGTCAATAATTTACCATAAATTATATATAAATCCTGCTGTCGCAAATATATAGGGATAAGGAATGCCAGTCCTGAAACACGGATACAAAAACCTATCAAACACGAAAAGATCCAAGTTCAGGAATTTTAATTCAGAAATCCCTGTATTACAAAACCGGTACGCAGAAACCCTTGATTGGTTTGTTCTTAGCTTTTGGATCACAGCTAAAGACAATTCTACAATATCCATCAATGTGGTGAAGGGTATAAATTGTTCACTATCTCAGATAATATAAGTCAAGTACACACTTTGTCCTTTTTCAGAGTATAATTTAATCTGTTTTTATGAATGAATAGCAGTCGAACGGAGCCTTAGCCATTGGCTATAGTCGTCTGCTATTTATAATAATTTTATCAAAGTTACAATGTTTTTTTTATTGCCAGCCAAGGAAAAGGACTTTATCGAAAAGTTTTTGTTATTTAAAGACATTTGTCAACTAAACTTTTACTGTAAATAAAAACAGCAATAAATAAAAAAGTCATTTGTAAATGTAAAGATGAAAAATTTATGGCCTTTTTTGATTAACTAGTGATGCCATTTTTAAACTTTAAATTTGTTCTTTCTTTTAAGCACATTGAGGCTATACTTGATATAAAAAATATTAATTTATTTATTGTAATACATTTTTATTTTTGGGTTGCTGTGGCTTGCTTCACAGTTATTCACTTTCTCATGGCTTTGTTAATGATTACTGTTGTTATGGGGTTAATTTTCCTGTTTTCCTACTTAACTCTGGCAACACTGCATTTAACATATGTACCCTATTGCCAAATTGTTTTATTGTCTCCACTATTTTTGTTGACTCCCATCGATATCCTGTATGGTGTACCCTCACATTCCTGTTTGCTCATCAGCACGCTTAGACGCAAACACACATACGTACGTTCATACAAAGACAAATAGTTAACAAGTTCATTGACTTGACAATTTTTAAGTTGTGTTTTCCAAGAATAAGCACATGTTTCACTTAATGTCAAAACAAAACGATTTAAATCATTAGAAAAATAATACAAAATCAATTTATCATAGTCCTTTATTTCTTTCTTTTTTAAAGTTAGTTTTATTGTATTAAATCTGTAAAAAAGAATTGATATTTATTTGATGTAAAAGTTTATTCAACTCAATCGTATAAATTGCTTTTTAAGAAGCATTTTGCTTTTAGGTATTTAGTTGATATTTATCTTTTTGTTGTAAGTATTTAAAAATGTTTAAAATATAGATAATATTAAAGCTTTGGTGGATTTAAAGGCTTTAAATATCTTTTATTAAATACAAACAAATAATAGAGACTTAAGGTTGTATATTGTAGTGTCTTACGGATATACAATAAGTTTTAAGAATTTTTTCTACAGAAACAGAAAACAGAAAAGAAAGTACCGATTAACTTAAATAAATGATGTCCGTCCATCAGTTTGGCTGGATCCCCATGTGTTAATTGTGATTAAAGTACATTTCGGTGGGGATCTGCATGTTATTTTTAACTGCGAAGTACCAAAAGATAATTAAACATTGCTAACTATAGAGGTTGCTTTGTATTTTATTTTGTTTAGAATTTCTCAAACTTTAAAACAATTTCTACTCCTTTCCAACCGGAAAAAATACGTGAGTACTACAAAATTTCTCCCCCATTAGCACAGGCAGCCACAAAAGAAGTTCTTTCGGCCTTAGAAAAAAGAGCTGCCGACAACAGAACTTAACGGAACCAGTTTTTGCAAGCCTAATTTAGAATTTTGCAAAATCAATAAATCAAACTGTGACGAGTATGAAAACCATTATGCAAGAAATGCAACAAATCGAGTTAACTTTTCTTCATGCTATACTTACCAGGCCAAGACTGCTTCGGAATTTGGTTTCTGGAACTTAAACGGCATCCGTAACCCAAATATGGACTTGAGTGTTTTCTAATATACCAGAAATTTATGTAATATTAATTTCCGAAGCTCGTATGATATCTAGAAGAGTCTTCCAAATAAGCGATTGTAGATTTTACAAAACGAAAGATCACAGAAATTGATCTTGTGGTGGCTTGGCTATATTGATTAAACAAAAAACTAGATACCATTTGATGGGTGTCGTCTCTGAGCCTTGTATTCAGAATACTAATATTCGTATTAAAGACATTTTTCAAAACTTTCCGGTTTTGTAAGTTTTTTATCCAACCAGATTTTCAATAACGAACAACAATAATTATAAGCCTCTAGGTCCCCCCTTTTTAGCTTCTGGCAACAAAAAACCTTCAGCATATGCATTGGGGCTCTCGTCTAATTAGACCATTCGCAGTTCTCGCCAAAGCGTTAAAGTGATTGTGTCTTATCTAAAAGCGTTAATGGATAAAATATATCAGCAGCTACTTTCCGCAAAACGTAGCATTAAAAACTCCAGAAGATATCAATGACTATTTAAGTAGCCTTATGATCATAAAGCCGTTGCACCCCATCTTCCAAATATCGTCAGACTAGAGACCAAGAAAGTTGCTTTCACACATGTGAAACAGCCTTTGAGTAAAAAAAGAAGAGCCCAAAAAGAGTACCAAAAGTAGAGTACGCACAAATTAAAATTTAGCTTAAGGAATATCAAACCAGTTTAGGAACTCGCTGGAGGTACGACTCCTCAGACAAATTATTCCCTATACCATTCAGCAAAATCACCGCGAATAACTTAAGAGGATCTTTGCCAAAAAAAATGACGAAGCAAAAATGTAATAATTTCGCATATCATTGAAAGGACGTATTCGCTCCCAATACATGCACTGGTATAAGTGAACTACTGCCCGCTGTTGCTAGAAAACCTATGGAAATAAGACTCCAATTCTCAGATATCATAGATGCTATTTATAACTTAAATGTTGAAGAAGCTCCTGGGTTTGATAATATTAGCAACAAATTGCTTTCAAAGCTGCCTTGCAGAGCAAAGGGTCCCCAAAAAGGGGTTGGTGTACCTCAGCTTAGTATACTAGCATTAATACCGACTTTCTACACACAGCAGAAACAGTACGTTTTACATTATGACATTTGAAGATAATACTGCTTTTCTCAGTACTCATGAATATCCTAAATACTTGTCAAGCCAATTACAGTGAGTGCTTCTTTGTAACCTGGAACATGTGGTACAAGCGAGAGCTAATTGTAAATTGGTGAGTGTTTTTTAAAACAAAAATCCTTCACAAACCGACAGCTGTATGAACTATATTCCGACACGAATATAGTCGGTCGACTGGACACAAATTTTCAGACAATAAGGCGTTAGATGACAACTACCACGAGAAGCGAAGGCAAGGAAGGCCGAGACTCTAGTGGAAGGATCAAATGGATAAAAACATCAGATCCTTAGTCCGGCTGTAATTCCAACTTAATGCACTAAACACAACTGGAACAAACAACGAATTTTTCGTTGCGAATATTCGTCGTAGGACCATTTTTCTTTAAATTTTTTTTCGTTTTGTATTTTAATGTTTTAATTTTATTTTTTAATAGTTTTTTTATATAATAACTTTTTTTTTAATTAGTGTTTCCTTTTTTAGAAAAACGGTCACTCTATCACAGCTGTTTTATTCGTTGTAAATGTGTTTTAGTTGAAGATTAAGGCAACAAATTTTAACAGACGAATTCGTCGTGTAGTGCGAAATTCGTCGTTCGTCTCGTTTGTGTTTAAAGTTAGTACCCTGTCATTCACCTAGATAGTCGTCTCATATATAAGAAACACAAAGATGTAAAATTGATGCAAGTGGAATTAAAAGCAGTCCAAAATTATTGACTTATTAAAAGAAACTGTGTGATTCGTCTTGATTCTAAACTTCTGATTTACCTACAACTCAAATTTAAAATCAATTTGATGCTAAAGAAATCCATTGTTGGGCACTTCCTCCCCCTCCAATATAAGGAGATTTTAACGTTGTCGAAATAAAACCCTATAAATGCGAACTTGCACTTCTTGGTATATAAAAACCAGCAACATCCAAAAAGATCTTCAGGTCCCACTAGTTAAATGTAAAATCCTGGAAGATGAAAACATATTCGAATTCGCTCGCTCCAACATCTTGCAATATGGCAACGCAATCGTTTGAAGGGAAGGGACACTGTTGTTCTTAGATGAAACCAACAAAATTATTGTTTACTTTTAATTGAGGACTCTTCCGAAGGAGTCGTTCATGAATCGCTTTTCTGAGACGGTTTTGAAGAAATAATTAATAAAGCTTTACCAAATCACAGTTCGATTACACCCATGATAAAGTATTTGTAAAATATTTTCCAATTTTTTTAAGCAATAATAGATGTCAGCTTTAAGTCATTTAAGATAGTCTTAAAGGACTCATTATGAATTTTTTTCAAAACAATTTTTCAAACGCTGACTAAGTAAATAAAAAGAAAACGATATAAACTGAAAAGTATTAATTTAATCCCGTTGACGTCTTTTTGCTTAGAATTTAAAAATGGTGGAAAGAAATTTACAACGCAATATTTAACAACAAATTATTTTGGGGCTTAAAACAAAAATGGTTTTTAACAGACGAAATTGGATACTTGTAAATGGCAAAAAGAAAAAGAAAACCTAAAAATTTTAGACCAGAATCTAAGACAGATTTATTATAATAAAAAGTCATGAAAAATTCACAAACGCAAACACCAAATTAAAAGAAATTACAACAACAAAATAAACTTAACAACAACAAGTTAAAAGACATACCCATCAGCATAAATAACCGACGTGCCGGCCATGGCTAAAGCTTTATAACGTGCCTGCTCATCAGTTGGCAGCACAATATCAACCGAACGCGAACGTGTAGCATTTACGTTTGGCACCGTCAGAAAACAACCATCATTGGGCTGAAGTTCTTGCGTCTTGCCTCCAGAGGAAACTTTCGAAAAGCATGAGTCCACTGAAGCGGCACGATCACGTTTCAAATCAGGTACAGTGAGATAAATATCACGCACAACTAATGAGTGCTTAGCAGGTGTTGGTGAGCCGCATACGGCCACGGTAGAGACTTCATCCACCGAGTCTATGGCGTCTATTGACGTTTTGTGTTTTTCTTCACTTGACACATTTTCCAAAGAATTGCCAGTGGGCTCAACGAAAATGGCTTCTTGGCGGGAAATGGAACGTCTTCGTGGTCGTTGCGCAGAGGGTGATAGAGGTGGTATCATAGCAAAACTTTCATTGTCATCTAAAATCGTTGTTGCAGTTGCTGTATCAAAGGCAGGAAGAGGAAGTTCTGTACTAAAGGCTGGCGGTGGCGGTAAAGTAACATCGAATGATGGTGGTTGTGGCAGTAATTCTAAAGGTGATATGGGTGGTGCCGGTGGCAATTCCAAAACGGGACTGTCGCACACGGGTAATGAAAGCAAAGGTGAAACCGGCGGTGAACCGGGATCGATAGGAAATGAATAGGCGGGAAAAGAAGGATAATCACCATTTGTGGGAGATAAAGTAAATGTTATGCCGCAAGGCGTTGTAGATGGCGGCGGCATTAGTGTATTGCCGAAATGAGGTGAATCATGTTCGGATTCCTCGAGACCTTCATCTTCGGATGTGGTTACCGAACTGCCTATGGTATGGCGTCGCATTTGCCTTGGCAAACATGCTCTAGTATCATCTATTCCACTGGACATGCCACCCAAGCGTATATCCATTTCTAAGGCCGCATCATCATAAACATCTATTGACTCACCACCCAGTTGATCATCTTCAGTACAAGCATTAACATCATCATCAGTAGCCTCTGCATCTTCTTCACCCTCTTTTACCACATCGTCTGCCGCCTCATCATCACTAGTTTCCGAGCTGCTGTAACTAAGACTCTTAATCTCTCGATGATCTATAAAATAACGCTGCTCTGCAAACATTTGTTTCTGATACTCCTCCAAATACAAACAATGTATGCAGGGCGGTGGAGTCTTGGTAGAGGATCTGCGTCGCGTTTTATCTCTGCGTGGCACTTCCAGAAAAGTACCCGAGTCATCACTGCCCGCCGAAGCCGCTGCCGAGTCAAAGGAATGTGATCGTTGTGTATGTGTAGCTTGAGGAACTTGTAAAAATCCACCCTCAGATGAACGTTCATCCGAGGAGGATTGCTGTTTCAGGAAGTGTGAAGACATGCGCTGAGCCTCCAGTTGCATTTCATCAAATGAGGCTGAGCGTACCTAGATGATGCATGGAGGATAAAATTTTAATAATTATTATTAGTTTAAGGGTTTATTATACATTTATATTTTATGCAAACATACATGTTTTCGTGCATTTAAAGCAGGGTTGCATTTAACGTGCTTTCGAAAAATAAATAAAACAAAAAAATTGATAAACTTTTAAAGTTGAAAATCATTTAAAATAAGAAACATATTACCAGCTAAACCATATACAGCCACAACAGAAAATTTATTAAATCAATTTTTTTGAGGACCAATTGCTAGATGAAATCCTTAACGAACAAGGAAAACTAATTTGTATTTGAAGTTGATTTATTCAAGACGACTTTTTTTCACTTATAAATTCAATTCAGTTAAAAAACGATAATGATTTGAAAAGCAGAAAAAAAACTTTTTATGAAAATGAATTAACTTTATTTGTGACTATTTACAGTTAAGTGTGCGATATGTTGTATGTTAAAAAGATTTCACCAAGTGGGATAGTAAAGTTAAACATCAATAAATTGATACATGCATTCGCACTTATCTATGTATGTATATGTATCTACATTTAACTCTCTACACACAGAACCACATGTTTGCATACTAATTCACGCATTTACATATCTGTTGCCATAACCTGTAAATCAAAGGGTAAATCATGGTAATCAACCAATGCTGTCAATATTGTCATCGTTACATGTTGAATAATAGTATAAAATGATTTTTTTAAATAACCAAAGTAACACAACTGTTATTGTTTATTTTAATTGTCTTTTGTGGATGCTTTAATTAAAGGACAAAAGGCTAAAGACCGGCTGGAGGGAGAGAAAGTCGGATAGACAGACTGTCTGACTCAGTTTATGCCTTTTTGATTTTAGTAATATGAAAGTTGATGGCTTCTATTTAATAGTTTAAGTAATATGTGACACTGCAGCTCTACAACATCATATGCTGTACGCATGGAAATTAGGGCACTTTTCGAAATGTTTGGTTAAACTTTCACTAAAATTTTAACTGCGGCTAACGTAGGATTTTCTTTTGAAGCCGCTGAATTTTCCCTAAATAAAAGGCAGAGGCAGTTCCCCTTCACGGTATAGCATAAAAAATGTTTTCAAAGTCGGTTGGCAAAGTAGAAGTTTTCATTTGAGACTAAGCACAGAGTTTTTAACAAGTAGCCAATCACTTTGGGCTGCTTTCAGCTTTATTTGCTTTATATTTGCATCTGAAGGATACTTCTATGTGAGGCAAAGATCCATGAAGATGCCAAGGACTTTTCCCACCATTTAGTTAATAGTAGAGACTGGAAAGCATGATGTGATACAAGCTAGGTTATATAAGTTTAATAGAAGGAGGCCTTAAAGGCTTTAAGTCCTGCAGTAAATACATCTTACCCACTGATCTGTTTACTGTGCGCTCCCAGCAAGGAAAAGGAATCTCAGGTGGGAATTCCCCTTCCATTCTACACCCCCTAACTGCGCCACTTCTGTCAAAACATTAGATATAAAACTTGCCACTCTGGCCTGTGCAAAAGCCGGGCAGTGGCACAGAAAATGCTCCATTGTTTCGAGGTCCTCTCTGCAGGCCACGCACACATTGCTTTCTGCAGCTCCCATCTAATAGAGGCGTGCTCGTAGGTTTAAGTAAGCCGTCAGCACAATCATCATCTCTTAGTCCAGGCTTTCCAAGTTTCAGAATGCCCCTAGTTCTGACTTAATTTGGGTCGCCACGGAGGATTCTCGTTAATCTCTCAGCTGTCCCGTGGGATATTTTCCGAGCACTCTTTCAACTTAGTCCATGTCAAAAAAAGGGCTTAGGCTCACCACGTTTGTCTCCCGCTGTCTCCTAGCCGTAATTGCCAGATTAAGCGGCCGTTCATTTACGACTTCCCTCTGATGAGCAGGCACCCATATTATGCAAACCTGTGAGTAGTAATCTATTATCCTCTTGCACTGAAACACCATCCTAGATTAGGTGGCATTTCTTAAGGCATCCGCCGACAGAGTTCCGTCCAAGCAGGACTGCCGATCTGGTTTTGGCGAATTGCAGTAAGCCTCAGCCCTCGCTAGAATTATGATCGGAAAACTCCTATATGTCCATATACCTCTCTACTTTTCCAAAACGCGTTAATGGTAACGGCCCCTATCAATCTATTCCCCTGTGGCCTAAAAGCATTTGCCGCATCGTACGCGAGCTTTAATATGCAGGATACTCAAAAACGTCTCCAAAGCTTTTGTCGAAGTAGTCCTAATTGTCCCGCTTATCACGAGGCAATTTGTAGGTTGGATCTTTTGAAGTATCTCAATGTATACTTTTTGTCCATTGATGCCCACCGAAGCAAAGATTGATATTGGTCTATTTACGCTCCCAGATAGCCAATGTGTAACCTTTGCGCCGAATCCTAATTTTGGGCATATAGTCCTGAGGTAAAACTAACGTGAATGCTTTTTATTAATTTATTTTTATTCGCCATAATAATTCTCATTTATTTTCCTTGGAAAATCTTATGCTGTTGTTGGTTCGAGGGGCCTTTAGAATCTTCTTTAGTACTAAGAAAAGCAGTATCATCCCCAAATGTCAACGTGTTTGATTATTAGCATGTTTTCTGTAAAAAAGGTACAGAATTGGTCTTAGAATACTTAATTGAGGTGTACCAGCTTCTATTGGTTGATAATAACTTAAGTGACCTTCTCCTTTGACTACAATTTCTCATCTGGTTATGTTATCTTCCATAAGGTTTTACCTGTAACTTCAGCTTAAGTTTGATTAGCAGGTCTTCAGGCCACTCAGTATCAAAATCTTAAAAGGTATTGTTGAAAATTTAAATTTTTCCCCCCAAAATAGGTTGTAAAGCCACAACAGGTGGAAATCCACTTACGCCAGTACATGTATTGGAAGTGAACACATTCTTCAAATGGTTTGTAAAAATATAACATCTTTCTTCGTCATTTCTTGCCTCAAACCTTTTTTAACTACACAGTGGCGGCTTTGCAATTACTGGTGTTCTAGGCCCTCTGGCTGATCGTCATAAAAAAAATTGATCAGAAGAGTGTCTCTTAAGTAGTGCATCTATCAAATTCCTAAGATAGTTTGTGCATTCCCTTCACCTAGTTTGAAGTTGGAGCGATCTTTTCTACAGCACTCGCTAATTATTTCAAAGATATTCTACATTTATTGGCTTCGCACCTACATAAACGCTATTAAAATGTGAAGCAAACCAATGCAAAAGTAATCTTTTTTGACAATTTGCATAAAACTACTGCTTTATTGCCTTAAAATCTCGCTTTAATTTCATCATTTTTAATGGGGATTTTATTTCTAAAAAATGGCGACTATTTTATAATTTCAAACTGTGACACAATTTTTTTTGGTTTCATTTTAATTATTCTTCATCATCATATTTCATTCTTTGTTGGTTTTTTTGTTTTATGGATACATGTGTAAGGACAATATAAAAAAGATTGTGAAATTGAAAAAAACCAAATAAATCAACTGATTTGTCACATTTCAGTCAGTCAAAAACTTATTTATGATGTCAAAAAAGTTGAAGGAGAAGCATTAAAAACATTTTTAACTAAAAGTAGGGGTTTTTTTCTAATATTTTATTACTTAGTTAAGTTAAAGAGATTTTCATATGCAACATTGAATTGAGATACTAAAAATAAAAATTAATATAATTTGTCTGTGCTAAAATACCTTAACGTTTTTGATTTAAAAATCATTTGGCTAATTTTAAAAATAGCCTGGCTATTTCAAAAACAATTAGTAAAAGTACAATAGTTAGCTTAAACGTTTTAGCCGCTATAGCTTTTACAGCACCAGGTTTACACTTTGACAAACTTCTTCAAACTGACTGGGTCTTAATTGCTACAAATTTGTAGTTGTAAAGCAGAATGATGCACAGCATTATCTTATAAATTAAAATACAAGGTTGCCAATGCGTTCAGAGTAGAATCAGTTTTAGGTTAATTTCGTAATTTTGCAGTCCGCATAAGATTGTTTGTCCCGTATAGGCATTTAACTGCATTTCTCATAACTAGCAATTTGTTTTGGAAAGACCATATTTATTTTCGTCCTTGGGCCTGTATGCCTCGACTCCCTTTCGGCCAGAGCCCGAACAGTGAAATTGTGGTAGCTGGTATGTTTAAGGTTCACAATTTTTCTGGCTTCGCCGTTCTGACTATACATCTCCAGAAGACAGCTATGTTGAGTTACTCGCTGCGCAGAATCACCTTGAAGAACACCAATATAGTACCTTCAACCTTTTTCTTACTTCTGACGCTGAAAAGTACGAATTGGACATACTTGAAGCTCTCGAAAATTTGGACAATTGCATTACTTCCATTTCCTTTTCATTCTTTAGACTTTGCAACACTTTGATGGCAGCCTAGGATCATTTAATTTATATTTACGTAAACGCTCGCTGGGCAGATCTTAACAAATTCTTTCGGCAATTTAACTGGAATGATCTCATTGCCATAGTAAAAATAGTTGAAAGTAAAATTGTACTTGAAATAAAATCCCTTATTCTGGTAAAAAAGATCTCCCGTAGACCTGGACAAAAATAATGTTTCAATCAGACATTAAGAACTGCAGTCAGGTTCAAAAAGGAATCTTTAAGTATTTGGCGTGCTTACAAGAATATTGATTCGCTACGCAAAGAGGCGAGATCTTCGTGTGTCAAAGTACTCAGATGCAAGAAGGCTTTATTCAGCGTCTGCTTACAAAAGTTCTCTTGCCCCAAAAGGCAGCAAGAGCTTATGGACATTTGTTAAAAAAGTTAGAGATAATGCTGGTTTGAAGAACCCCTGCTCAATTAGGAAGTGTCATTTTAAGGACTGACCCGGTTGATACAGATAACCTTTTGGCTGGATCATTTGCAGGCAATTCACATTGGACAGAAATCAACCAACCACTGCCTGGTACTATGGCTAACATTTTCTTTCGAGCTCGTGCAGTTATAAGGGTTTTATTGAATCTTAATATTTGTAAGTGGGTCGGATGGTATGCCAGCACAGGTCTTAAAATGATGCTCTTCAACGCGAATTTACTAGTTAACCTTTTTAGCAGAATATACAGTGCCGGGTATTGCCCATATGCTGGAAAGTAGCTTACATATGTTACGCTGATCCCCAAAAAGAGAAAGGCGGAAAACCACGAAAACTACCGCCCGATAATTATTCGTTCAGCACTCTTCAAGGCTACGGAGAATATCGTTAATTATAACCTTGAGTCCAATGGTCTATTAAGCGACCGCCAATACGGCTTTCGCACAGGGCATTCTAGACATTTTAGCAAAAGTAAAATGGTGGCTTTATATATTTCTAAAATGTGTTATATACAAATTCTGGCATTATTCGCTCTATCTAAGCTCATTGCCTATGGCGAGTGAAAAATCCTGCCGACTCATATCAAGTCTTCATAGAGATCACACTATTCACAATGTTAAAAATAAGATCTCTTATAATGAGTTTAAAGTCAGTTCAGGGGTACCGCGCCGTCCTCTCTCCTACTTTTTTCTCGATTCTTCCTAATGGCATTCTATGTCAGACTTCGAATTCCATCTATTGCTTTGCAGACGACAGCAGCATTTGCCATTCATACTCATTTGACTATAGACCTAGCTCCCTCGAGACTGGAGCTATGAGGCACATTGGGAAGCAGAAGCTTAAACGTAATCATATGCTAATCTTTGATTAAGGCCGAGCGAATACGGCCGATTTTAATTCCTGTAAGACCCAAACGTATATTAGTAATAGTGAATGGTATAAATATTGGAAAAACTCTTTATGGTTTGGGCATGAAGATCCAGTGCAATGTTCGCTAGACGGAATACGTTTTTTTGTGTCGAAAAAATCAACCAAGTTTCTTGGTTTCTTGAAACGGTGTAGAAATTATTTTACGCCACCTAATCTTTTTAACATTTAAACCACCTATATCTGACCAAAAATGGAATATAGCTTCAATGTGTGGGCTGGTGCTCCGAAGTCTTTTAAACCTACTTGACTGCGTAAAGGAACGGGCGAAGGTACTAATCGGTTAAGTTGAGGTATCTAACAGGGTCGATTCACTAGAGCACCGTTTGGGGTGTGTTTAGCCGAAGAAATTAGGGAGCTTGTTTTAGAAACCTGGGGCTTTGTGTGGGATACGCGTTTTCCAAGAAAAGTACACAAGATTGTGGTCGACAGGCCAGTGAATCGAACCACGCATTACAGAGAGAATTCGTTCTTTAGTCACACAGTTAGCATGTGAAATAAACTTCGAAAAGAAAAATATCTAAAAAATTAAATCAAATGTCTGCAAGCACCACTTCCTCTATCCTATTTCCCATTACCAAATTTCCTGATACCAACACAATGCAATGCATATTACAAGGGCCATCCCATCCCCTAAATGCTTGTTGTTAAAAAACTTTATAATTTATAATCACCACTCTGCTAAACACTACTGGTGTTAATGTACCTTAAGGGCAGGCATGTTCTTCATGTAACAATTTTTTGCGCGTGCTTTTGAAAAATTCTATATGAAAAAATTAATCGAATAAACTAAAGAAATTAAAAAAATTCGAGGCTAGATAAGTGGGTAAGTAAATAATAAATTAAAAAAAAATCATGCAAATAACAAACAAAAAATATTAAAATAAACACTTAAAACGATAACAACAACAACGATTAAAAAATTTTCATTCAGTAAAAAAAAAACGAGAAAATATATTAATTTAAAAACTTCAAACCTGTTTCGGCACTTCAAGGCTATTTTGAGTTTTCATTTCAGCGCCTGTTGGGGTACGCGAACGCGTAAATGTTGTACGTAGACGTTGCATATTTTCCTCTTCTTTTGCCAAAAGAAAACTCAATGACTTAAAATTATTTAATACAATATTCTTTAGTAACGTTCAATACCAAGTTTGTATTGAAATATTTTAGGAGGTTTTTTGCTTTTATGATGCTAATGTTTGACTTAGAAGATACCAATCATTGCAATGTTTTTTACTGTTATGTCTTTTATTGCTTTCGAAAATTTGTTGTTGTTGCTGCGGCTGCTGCTGTTGGTTTGCTGTATATGAAGCTGTTGCGGCTAAATTTTGTTTTATTTGCCACTTTTGGCTTCCCTGGGACAAAGCCTTAACAGAGCTCATTTCTGCTTCATCTATTTTGTCAATATTTTTATTGTTGTTGCAGTTGTTGCTCAGTGCAATTTTACCACCATTTTCTGTTGCTGTTAATCTGGTTTTTGTTTTAGCCTTTTCTAGAACTTTTACGTCTGTTAAAACCCTTGTGGCTATCAACTCATTAAATCCCATTTTTATTTTCTATTCCAATTTCTGTTTTGCGGTTTAGAAATTCAATTTGTTTTATTTTAGCTTTTGTATAGCTCTGCAACACTCTTATTTAACTGGTTTGTTTTGCAATTTGCCATTTTATTTAAGCTGAAAAGAGGAGAAAAAAGATTTCATGTAGATTGTTAGTTTTTTTTTAAATAAATATAAAATTATATAAAATAGATAATATAAATATTCTTTTTATAAAAGTTTACAGCTAATTTTTACATTATATGCTTTCAATCGTAATCTGCTTTATACGCCAGAAGAAGAACCAATTTGTTTGCACGAACTCAAGTGACATTAAATACTTAAGCTCCACTAATCATTAAATGATTTTTTTTTTAAAACTGAATTATATCTACTTAAGCTGATTTAGATAATTGAAAGTTTTACATTTTGCCGTGAAAAACTTTATTTTTATACCCTTCACATAAGTAATAAATAAGTTTGTCATTCCATTTGTAATTTCTATAATATCTATTTGCGACTCCATAAAGTATATATTTTCTTAAACCTTATAGTTAGGGAAGCCAATTTTTCGATGTCCGTCTGTCCGTGTCATCTTTGAAATCAATTTTTTAAAGCCCCACGATGTCGCGTAGACCCGCATGTGGTATCGAACTGTTAGAAATATCTGCAGGCAAATCACTATTGAAATTCAGAAAAATTTGATAACAAACCGAGACAAAAGCCAAAACTCATGACTACCTCTGTTTAGTTTTCTAAAATTTGCTCATAAAAACCTCCACAGCAGCCCCGGGGTTGCCCCGTATAACGTGCAAGTCAAGACGGACTCCCACTAATTTTTCCTCGCAAGCATTTTCGTAGAGCATATTTACACCTTATCGCCGCCCTCTAACATGGTTGCCATACAAAGTTTAATTTTGTTAAATCATTCCCACAGCTTTCAAGGTGCTTCTACGAAGGTAAAATATAAGGCCGACCCCACTTAATTTTCCCTCCCAAACATTTTAATGGAACATACGTAACCCCCATCTCCAGTACCTAACATAGTTGCCATACAAACTTTGAAAAAAATAGGGTAAAAACTCCTACCAATTCTCCGGAGTCGCCCCAAGAGAAATAAAATATAAAACAGAATATATAATATTTTTACCACCTATCTTCATCAACCAAGGGGTCTGCCAACAAAAATGATGTAAAAACGCTTAAATTTTTTATACACTGAATCTTGAATTCTGTAACACTTTTCGAGTTAAAATCTACTACAAAGTTATTTAAATTTAAGTTTGAAAATTAACTTTGTTGTTTAGAAGCAAGGGTTTCCTTAGTTGGTTTCAATCTTCAGGGAATGCTTACGACTGAGTTACAAGCCTGTGTCCTGGAGGACATTAAGGAGTGTATTTCTAACAAAGACAGATAAAAGCAATCGCTGTTGCCTGAAAGACTATAGACCCACCAGTCTCTTGTCATTCAACTAAAAGACTTTGGAAAGGATTCTGGACTTTCCTATCAATGATAACATGGTTCCTGGTTTGCTTTGTAACAACCAGGAAAGAGAAGATCAGTGAAAACGGCACTTCCCTTTAACCTCTTGCGGATTAAAAAAGCCCTTCATTACGGTGAAGAGGAATTTCCTGGACATTGCAGGCGCTTTCAGGTTACCACCGAGGACAGCGTATGGAAACTACCCAGCCTGTGATATGTTGGATATCTTCTCTCCAGGAGCGCAAGACTACATGTGTGAAAAGGGGATATGCGAGAACAGAGAAAGGGGCTCTAAGGGCCACTCCTCAACGGGGAGTATTCTCACCACTTCTGTGGACATTGCTTGTCAGGGGGTTTTTTACGGAACTTAAGGGCGGATCCGCTGCAGTAACCGTGTACGTGGATGATATAGCAATTATTGTCAACAGGAAGTATTTGGATACAATCAGATCTGAGATGGAGGCTTCACTGGCTAGATTAAGCCAGTGGACGAGGCAAGCAGAGATGAGTGTCAACTCAGAGAAAACGGGACTAGTTCTTTTTATAGAGAGGACTTAAATTGGTCGATAGGCCATGCTAAGACTGGATACTAGAAGTCATACTAGATATTAAGCTGTCGTTCAGGCTCAACGTTTAGAAAAAGGTCAAAAAGGCGACGAATGCGCTTTATGCATGCAAAAAAATTTTAAGCGAAAAATGGGGCCTTATGTCGAATCTGGCGCGTTGAATCCACACTGCAGTGCCTTGGGCTATCCTACTCTATAGAGTACTAGTATAATGGAGTGCATTGTTAAAGCAAATGAACTGCAGGCACCTGGAAAGCACGCAAAGTCTTGCAGGACTGTGTATAACTGGTGCGTACCACAGCATCTCTGCGGCGGCGCTGGGTGCAATCTTGGACTTGAAACCAATTAAACTGGTCACAGGGTGTGTTGCAAGTAGGAATGCGACTCACTTGGGGACAACAGGACAATTTAGTCGGAGGCCATTTGATCATGACAGAATTATTGAGAGCATGGAATGTAGCAGTGACTATATAGTTCCGAAACAAAGTTTCATTAAGAAGCCGGGTATAACTATGGAAAAATACAAGCAGAAGGCGGGCCTTCGCCCAGTAACTTCTTACCGGATGGTGGGGTTGGAGCTACAGTTTTTTGAAGAAAACTAGGTACCAGGGAGTCTTTTAAGCTTTCTGATGGCTGCAGTGCATTTCACGCAGAGGTTTTGGCAGCCGAATTGGCCACAGATATTGCCTTGTCCTCTCAAGCTGAAAGTTCTCAGGTGAACATATTTTTTGACAGTCAGGCGGCAAACAAGACAATTTTCGCAAACTTCACCTAGTTTTCAATTATCCAAGCGTGCAAGGAAGTCATTGGTTGACTTTGTACCGGGAGACAAGTGCACGTCTATTGGGTTTGAGGAGACAGGCTTATCGAGAGGAAAGAGATGGCAGACGAGCTGACGAAGATAGGGGCAATGGACCTTCGTGCTCCACTTTAGTTCTACATTAGGGGTATAAACTCTACGGTGACTGTCACATTACAGACATCTTGGTAAATTGCACTTTAAGTAGAGCATCCAGGATAATGTGGGGATTTTATGACCTGGGGGCAAAGAGTTTTTTTCTGTCTTTACGAAGAAGTAATTATAGATTCTAAGTAGGAATGATAACAGGTGATTGTTGGACATGCCAAAAGAGCAGGCTGACGGACCAGCGATATCTGCCGGTTTTATTTGTTTTACTGGGGGATAGAGGAAGTATTGAGCATACATTGTGTCATATTCTAGCGCTTGTGCGCTTCAGAGAAAACTGTTTGGGATCAAATTTAATCCAAGGCCTGGAGGAAATATCCGAAATTAGTAAGATAAAGTTGCTGGCATTTGCCAAGAGAGTGTGTAGCAGCCAGGATTTAATTACATCAAATAACTGGTTTATTTTTGTCTGATAATACCAAGTACTTAAAGGGTCTATATGTGGTCACAAAATAATATTATTAAAATATTTAAAATTAATTTTTAAAAAACAATTAAATTAATATTTAAAAAACAATTTATTGAATCACTGGGTATAAAAACAAGCCAATGTGAAGGGCTTCTAAAATTTGGCCCTGCCAAATATAGCGCTCTTAGTTTTTTGTGTTAAATTTGCCAATTTCTTGTGTTCGGCTTGTTATTCCTAATTTCTTAAAATATTTTTTTTTTGTTGTGATCTGTTGTAAACTTTTGCCCTTTTTTGTTACCTAATAAATGAAGAGTTGTTTAACTTTTGTAAATAACATTTTGGTTTTCCCCTTTGACCGTTATTAACCCGTAAGCAAACATTAAGATGAAAAGACACCTGGGCCTGGCTAGCACCCCTGGTATTTTTTTTAGATTTTTATAGTAACCACGTAAAAATATAAAAAAAACCCATTAGCCTTATTATTTTAATTTAAAAGGCAAATGTGTTTATCATATAAAATACGTATAAAACTGCCAAACAAAACTTAATAAAAGTCCGACTTTAACTATGAAATTTTCTAAGCTGTGCTTTTTATAAAAAAAAGTTTTTTTCGTTCATTTTTTGTTGGAAACATAAAAAGATTTACCAGCAGTAAAATTTTGTTGTCAACGTGTGGAATTCTTTTTACTCAAATATTTTTGTTTTGTTTTTATTTGTGACATTTTACTCTTCACCTGTTACTGTTTTGTTGAACTTCCAAATGCAAGATTCTGCCCAGGACCATGTGAGGCAATTGTTAAGACTCGGAAGAATAACATTGCTGCCACTATTATCCAGTTGAAAAATTCCTGCACTTAATGGTTAAAAACGTACAGTGGCTAATTTGGATTAAGGAACATGTCATAAATAAACGTAGAAACTACTTTGAATTAATTTTCGACTTAAAGTAGATTTTCTAAAATTTGCGAAAATTTATTATTCAACGATTTTGAACTGAAACGATATTGGATCGCATTAAATAACTCCAATGCAACCCTTAGACATTAAAAACATTTGTTTGAATGAAAAATTTACGGTTTAGCTTTCAAAATTTCTTGTTCTTTTTTCACGTTTTGCCCCACCGTGTTTCTCTTGTGTTTACCTTTTTTTTTGTGTAGTTGCAATTTTTTTTTGTTTGCTTTTCTTATGTTTGAATTCCTTTTAAAATTCTTAAACATTTTTGCGTATCCTTTTGGTATGTTTGTTTAATTTTTGCAACCAATATGTTTTTTTTGGCATATCTGGGACATAAAAATACTTTTCGGTAAAAAAAAAATTAAAACAAAACAAAGTCAAATCCACGTGGAATCATTTTGTTTAGGAAAATGTTAACGTAAAAATAAACTAAAATTTTTACTTATTTAGTTTTACATTTAATTAACAACTAAAAAGGTTTTAAATTAAAATTGTTGTTTACACAATGTTAACAAAGGGTAATTTTATTTATTAAATAAAGTTAAGGTTAAGCTTACAGGCAAGCGCATTTTCTTTTCCTATAGCTTAGTATTAAGGTTATGTTTGGTTACAAAGGGTAGTGCCGCATGTTATTTGCCACCTCCACCCAGAGGCCTGTAGGCTCATTGTGCATCACTTAACTTAAATTTGCCTTGGTTATGAAAAAAGCACAAAAAATATTACTTTTATTTAAAAAAACAAGTAAGAATGCTTTATTCGCCTGTACCCTTTACAACGTGTAGGGGTTTTACCCTATTTTTTTCAAATTTTGTTTAGCAACCCCCTTAGGGAGTAAAGATAGGGGGTAAATATGTTCTAGAAAAATGTTTGCAAGGAAAAATGAGTTGGGGTAAGTCCTACATTTGACCTATCCACGGGCACCCTGAAAGCTCTAGGGGGGGGGGGGGGGGGGATTTAATATAATTCCCCTAAATTTGTTTTAGGGCCCCCTTAGCCAATGGAAATAGGGGGTAAGTATGTTCTAGAAATATGTTTGGAAGGGAAAACTAATGGGGATCGGTCTTACACTTTATTTCTCTAAGGCAGACTCTGCCTTGTAGGCGTTTTTACATCATTTTTGTAAATTTTGTATGGCAGCCCCTTTATGTAATGGAGATAGAGAGCAATTATAATCTAGGAAAATGTTTGGGAGGGAAAACTAATTTGTTCAAATTTGGAATGGCAACCCTGTTAAAGGCTGGCGATAGGGGGTAAGTATGTTTCACAAAAATGTTAGCCAGGAAAAATTAATGGGAGTCCGTCCTAAATTTTACCCATGTAGGGGGGTTGATAACTGTATAACGCAAGTGCCTTAGTCTACCTACTAGTGGTATCAACCGGGCAACTTTCAGTTACTGAAAGGCTAACAGACATGCCTAAATCGAAAACAATCTATCTTGGGCTAAATGTTATCAGTGATTCACTGGTCTGGCTTGAGGCAGTTTGTCCTTGTTGTCGCTGTGTCATGTACATTGCCATTAAGTGGCAAAGCAATATAAGGCTCTAAGGGTACCAATACCTTATCTGTGTTAAATAGAAATCGGTAGGAATTATACGGAAGTAGATGTCCGAGGCTGACCAGAGCCCTATCTGTTACCACGGGAATCAGTTGGCCTTCGGGAGTTCACGTGGTGGATGTGGTTATCCCCAAGCGGAGAAACTGAGATCGAAAATTGATATGCTGAGGTCCGTCCTGTACGGGCCCCAGAGTGATCGCATAAGCAGTCTTTTATGAACTTAAGGTTCTCAAGATAGAGTTTGTAGTTTTGGCGGGTCTTCCCAGGCACATAAGCAATTGTTGAAGTAGGCTATTAGCTGAAAAGGGGTAAGTGTGTTTGGAAGTAGGATCTAAATAAGATCCGTCAAAGAAGACGCAAATAATGAAAAGGCCGGCATTGGCATGCTGAAGCATGTGCGTGACTCGGTCCTGACTGGCGGTGAGAAAATTATGAAGTGAAAGAGATCCTTAAACAGAGCTGGATGTCGCATTCGTTGGGTGCGACATGATAATCATAATCTTTCTTGCTTAAGGTTGGGTGATGTTCCACAAGCGTGTAGAGAGGTGTCTTGTCGGCGCGGATCTGTTTTGATTATGAGGAAGCGAGATCAAAACTAGAAACGCAATTCGGGCTTAGATAGCCCAACTTCTCACAAAGGGGTCTGTTATGGCTACACAGAGTCGTGGCAGAGAATTGGTACCTGGGTGGCAGGGTAAGCCATTCTGGGGGCGCTGGTGGACGCTGGTGGTTTTTATATAAAAATTTTAGAGAAATAAACAGAGGTAGTCTTGGTTGCTGGCTTATATCTCTGTCAGTTATCAGGCAATTTTGCTAACTTTCAGTAGCAAAATTTTCACAGGTTCCCCTGATGTTTCAATATCACAAACAGGTCCGAGAATTATCAAGAGGTTTAAGAACTTGATTTCAACAGATTAACGGACATACGGAAATCGCTAAATCAACTTTGCTATATATAAGGATCAAAAAAATATTTTCTTCATGGAAAATATATACAAATGGATATTAAAAAAATTACAAACGGAATAACAAACTTATATACATATACCCTTATCGCTAATATAAATGGTATAAAGAAGTAAAAATTAATTTAAAAAAAATTATAATTAAAACCATGTTACAAATTTTATGTTCAATATTTCCTAAAAGCTTTTGGTCCTTTAAAAAATATTTAATTGCAGTTGTCCTAATGCAAATTAAATTTTTTTATTTAAAGTGTATTTCTGTCACTTTTGAAGCCTTTTAAAAACTCAATCATATTTATCACATTTGAAAGCCATAAGAAAAATTCTTAAATTTTAAAGAGGACGTTTATGTTTCGCTTTTAAAAAAATTAAATTTAAAACTTAAATAACAATAAAAGGAACAATTTGTTTAAAAGGATTTTTTTGATAGGCAGAAAATTTTAACCTTTTTCTTTTTGATTGATTTTTGTTTTGTTTTAGTTTTCTTTTGGTTGCATTCAAAGATGATGACATGATTTTGATAAATTCGGTCATGGCACTTAACAAACAAAAACTGTTTTTTTTTTGGCAAGAGAAACAAAACAAACAAAAAAGCAACAAAAATGAAAAATTAAAAAATTGGAATAAAAGGTCAAGAAGGATTCTTTTAAAGTGCAAAAAGGCTTACAAAACCATAAATACTTCAAAAAAGGGAACAATATGGCGCCGCGCAGTACTTAAAAAATAGAAAAAAAAGTTGTTGCCTACTTATTTGACTTACGAAGTCTAAATGGGCTAACAGTCTTTAATTTAATATATTAGACTCGTATTCCCAAAAAGGCAAAAAAGTACCAAAAATGCTAAAAGTACTTTTAATTAACCAAGTAGACTTTTGTCCATAATCTGGGTCAATATTCCTCAATTTCACATTTTTAGACTCGTTATCTTAAAAAAATTAAAAAAGGCCAAAAAAATAATAAAGGAACTTTTTGTTCCCTTCGTTAAGAAAAGGCAAAAAAGTCCACAAGCAACTTTACTTTTTCCCCACAAAGGTCAACTTTGACCAAAACGTCGGTTAATTTCCTTTAATTTTTTATTTCTCAAAAAATTCAAAAAAAGTTCAATAAAATTTAAAATATTTTTTTTGCTTGCTAAGTTGGCCTTCGACTTCTATACGGGTCAATAGTGCTTAGTTTAATATTTCTAGAGTAATACCTCAACAAATGCAAAAAAGTTTTAGAAATATAAAAAAAAATTGTTTATGATAAAAAAATACCAAAAAAAAACAATAAAAAGTACGTTTTGCCTGCGTACATCGTTTTAAACCTCAATTGGGCTCTGAAGCTGTCGAGAAAGATTTTAAAAATGTTTCTATCTTTATTGATTCAGATATTACAAGAAGTACATAAAAACCCAAAGCATAATGTTTACCCTTTTTTTACTCCTTGGTTTCAAGTTTCAAAATAAGTACCAAAAGAATATTAAATTTTTTCGAGTTACGAAAAATACCCAAAAGGTACCAAAACAAAATTTTACCCGTTTTCCTACCTCTTTAGGTCCCATTTTCATAAAAAAATACTTAAAACTTATTTATTTTTTTTTTCGAAAAGTATCAAACGCAGTTCGAATTATGTTTCTGCCTTCGTTTTTTAAAAGATTAAAAAAAACGGAAAACGAACAAAAATCTTGTTTTTTAGGGTCCAAATTTTCCAGACACGGTACGTTTATTTTTTGCGTGGAATACGATACTTTTTAAATTTTGGTTCTAACAGGTATTGTTTGGAAGAAAACAAGCAAGACCGCTATATTCGGCGGTGCCAATCTTATATACCCTTAACACTGGCCTTTTTGTTTACCCAGTCGCCTGATGTAGGCAAGTTGTTTTCAAACCGTAAATATTATTATTATTTTCGGTGGGCTTAAAGTCCATAGCTTAGGCGACGGAGATAGGGGGTAAGTATGTTCTAGGAATATGTTTGGGAGGGGAAACTAATGGGGGTCGGTCGTACACTTTTTTTCCTAAGGCAGACTCTGGGGAACTTAAGGGCGTTTTTACATAATTTTTCTAAATTTGTATGGCAATCCGCTTAGGTGATGAAGAAAGGGGGTAAGCATGTTCGAGGTGATGTATTTTATTCCTCTAAGGGCGACTCCGGTGAGACAACTATGGTAGGGACTGGAAATAGGATGTAAGTATGTTTTACAAAAAAGTTTGTGGCAAAAAATTAAATGGAGTCGGTATTACATTTCACTTTTATTGGAGTACCCTGCTAGCTGTGGGAACCATTTAAAAAATATTAAGCTTTGTATGACAACCCTATTAGGGGGCGGAAATAGGGTGCAAGTATGTTCCAAAAAAATGTTTGTGAGGAAACATTAATAGGAGTTGGTCTTTCATTGGCCCCATGTAGGGGCAACTCTGGGCCGGTTGAAGAGGTTTTTATGTAAAACTTTTAGAGAAATAAACAGAAGCAGTCGTGGTTGCTGGCCAAAAACCTCTGTCAGTGATCGGGAAATTTCGCTGAGTTTCAATAGCAAACCCCCAAGTATACCTGATGTTTTGATGTCACACAGAGTTTCGGAAAATATCAAGGGGCTTAAAAAACTTGGTTTCAAAATATTAACGGACAGACGGACATCGCTTAATCAACTTTCCTATCTATAAAATCCTAGGATCAAATGGTTGCAAATGGTTATTAAAGAAATTACAAACGGAATGACCAACTGATATACATATACCCTTATCACTATGTGAAGGGTATAATTAACTTTGTATGGCAACCCTGTTAGGGGGCGGAGATAGGGTGTAACTATGTTCCACAAAAATGTTTGGAAGTTGGTTTTCCATTAAACCCGTGTGCAACTCCGGGGCCGTTAAAGAGATTTTTATGCACAAATTTTAGACAAATAAACAGAGGTAGTTGTGGTTGCTGGCTTATATCTCTGTCAGTTATCGGGCGATTTTGCTAAATTTTAGTAACAAAATTTTTTCAAGTATACCTGATGTTTTAATATCACAAAGAGGTCCGAGAAATCAGAAGAGATTTCCGCGGTTCTAATTTTGAAACTTTTAATTTTGAAATTTGAAGTAATTATTTTTTGAAATTATAACGGTTTTCATTATCATAATTGCTTTTTATAAAAATTTCAAATTAACAATTTTTTCTATCAAAAAAATTTTAATCACAAATATATAATAATTTTACACAAAAAAAAAAATCCAAAAATAAAGCCAATTTTTTGAAAAAAAAAATTTTAAATAAAAAATAATTATTATTTTTAAAATATATTTTTTGCATAATTATTACGTTCCTTGTTGACAACTGTTTTAAATTTCTATTTGAAAATTTTTAATGGGTTTGAGTTCAACAAAGATTAATATAAAATGTGACACTTTAATTAAAAGCACAAAAAATCAAATGTGCAAAACTACAAAAAAAATTTTAAGTGCAAATAGTTGTAATTTAAATTGCTTCAATTTGTTTTTATTGTTTCATTCTCCGGAACAAACAAAACTAACCACAACAAAGTTTTAACCGCAACTGACACTAAACAAATATTGAAACAATAATAGAAAGTGTTTTGCCATTATTTAATTTTGGGAAGGAAATAACAAATAAGAATTACTTTTTAGAGCAAAAATATTTTAAGCAGTTTTATTGAAACCAAAAACTAAAAAAAATATATAAAAAAAGGCTTAAAATCTAATTTTAACTAAAAAGTTCTGTAAATCCCACACGCTATCTTTACCAGTAAAAAAATAAAAACAAAGTAAAATTTTAGGAAAAAAAGAAAACATTTTGTTAAAAATGTAGGAATGTTTTATCTTTAATTACAACAATATAATATTTGTTTCATTTAAGAATTTAATTTCAAGATGAAGAATGTCATTTTTATTTGGGTATAAATTTGATTGTATTTAACAAATTATGTCCTTTAAAACACTGCGCATTAAGTTATTTTCAACTTGATATATTTTTGCCTTTTTTGCGTAGGGTTGAAGTTGGGCCCTTTTTTATCAATCAAACTTTAAGACACATCTTTAGCCTTAAAATATGCTTTAAAAAATGATTTGTGGTTTTTTAAAATTTTCAGCCCACTTTATGGTTGCCATTACCAAGAAAGACAAAGAAAAAACGTCACAATTTAAATACATAAATAATTTATTTTTTAAAATTTAAAGTAGGTAGTATCTTTCGTTCTTTTTTACAAAATGTTCCTGTATCTTTCCGTATGGCATAAAGGCGTTGAAATAAATACTTTTTTCTGTGTGGAAAAAAGAAATAACGATTCAATTTATTTTATTATTTCATGTAATATTTTTCTGGAATTTGTTTAACTTAAAACTTGGTGATTTTTTGATTTTTTTTTTCTTTTACTTGCTGCAAGTGTAGGTTTAACTTTTTCCCTGTAAAAAAAAAGAAGAATAAAACAGAACAAGAAGAAAACTTATTAAAAGTTTTATTTTCTGATTGTTTGTTAGCAGTGAATTTTAGTCCAAAAGTTTTGGACAATTTTTTCTTGTCACATAATATTTTTTTTTGGGATTTTCTTACATCATTATAAAAATATGAAAATTCGTCACTGAACCAACAACTTGCGTCATAAATTAAATTTATTAATATCGTTTAGTGTTACAATCTTTTTGGTGATTTTCTGGTAAATTAAACGAGTATTGTTTGAAATTTCTTTAAGGATGTTAATAACAATGACGCAATATAAAAGCAATTGTAAATGAGAGATAAAAAGTTTAACATTATCAACGTAAAACCTGAAAATAGTTTTCGAAAAAAATTAATTCTTTTGCCGTAGAAACTTTAGTTTAATTGTGCGTGGAAATAAGTTAACCGTGTAGTGCAACGAAAAACAAAAATCTTCAATTTGGTTGTAGTGTTTATAGAACAATTTAATGAACGAAAAGGTTAAAGTGAATTTAGTCGGTATTAAAAACAAAAAAGAACATTTGTATGTTTAATATAAATCGTCCTTTGAATGCTCTTTGGAAAAAATACATTTCACATGTGCTTGTTGTTTTTATTTTATTATAAACAACACTAATTTCAAACTTATATTTAACTTTTACGGACCATTTTCTATAAATATCCCATTAAAGTCGATCTTTCCAATAATGTTTAAGTGGTAACTGTAACAGTAGCATCTGGCTTAAAGGTAAGGTTAGGTTAGGAGGATTATGAGAAATAGAAGCACATTCTCTAATGCATCAGCACCCGGATACCCACTGGGTCGACCGCGTGCCATTTCAGGGGAATATTAGAAGAATAAAACGTCGAGTTCCTACTCAAAGGTAAACAAAAAGGCAAAGTATATTTAAAGACTGAAAAAAATATGTCAATCAGCTATCCGTGTGAATCCCCCCTCTTCATTACTAGCCACCTAATTTTTACGATAATCTACCAATTGTAGACCTTTGGTCAATTCTTTCCCAGTTTCCTAACTTAAGGTTCATCATATCGTATCCTAACCTTTTCATGATGGTAACCCACTATAGTCTAAGAAATTTCTCTTTTTAAGTATGTCCACTCAAGCGCTGAGCCACTACAAGTAAGGTCGTCGACAATTTCATTGCCAGCTATGTGGCAGTGCCCCGAAACACATTATAAACCGACGTTAATGATCATTGTTCCTCAAAAGACCTTCCCACAAACCCTTAAAAACCTAAAATTGACACAGTAGCCTTCAGGGCTGCTTGGTTGCCAATATAAGTGGTGACTCCACTATCCTTTGGAACACTTTCCTCTGTGAGATCTGTTTCCTTTAATATGGCCAGTCTCTCCTAATGTTACGCAATACACTTAGTATATAATCTTTAGGAGAATATGATGTTCCTTCCCATTATATGGATCCTGACTGCAGTATCCATATCCATAAGAATTTTTATTATCGGTAGTCTTGTATGTTATCCCGTTGAGCAGCCCTTCATAGTTTTTTTCTAGGTTCTAAAAATTCTCTTGACCCTTTTTTTGGAAGAGGAACCTGTGATAGTTTGAAACCAAGGATTATGCCAAGATTTTTAGCCTCTATATATCTTATTCCACTTCATTAAATGTAGGGTTTCTAGAAGCCCCAACTCTATACTTTTTAATGGGGTAACTAGTTCCAATCTTTGGGACTCACGCCCAACCTAAAAGTGCACACAAAGCCAATTGCATTCACCCCGTTGAAAGAAACTTTCTCCTAACCAGAATGACATCGTCTGCATGCTAATGATCTCTCTATCTTTAGCATCAGACTTTCTCAATATACCGTTGACTGTAAGGAGTCACAATAAAGTTGAAAGAACTCTCCCTTATTGTGCTCTATTGGTCAGTCACCAGCAATCTTTCTCTCTAGCTTAGAGTCTGTAGCCTTATTTCGTCTGTCTCACCATGAACTCTTTAATTCTTAGGTCCTTCAGAGCCTCATCTATAGCATCTGCTATCAAGGCAAACAGTCCCAAAATTGAGTGCCCTTGTGTATCTTATGACCCGAAACCCATAACAGCATCTGCGATTACCAACCACTAAAACTACAACGCTGCAAAGATTTACAACAAAACTAAAAATTTGCTGTAAAAAAGAGACAATATTTATGAATATGAATTGATAAATATATTATTTCCAAATATAAAAGCCAATTCCTGTTTTTAAACTGTTTTAAATTACTTTAAAATATTTATTTTATTTTTATTTTAAATCTGCTTTTCTTCATCCTTTTACCTTCTTTTCTTACCCTGTGTTGCCTGTGGCAACGATATACTTATTTACTACGTTTAAGATAAGTGCGAACATTAAAATATATTCAAAACAATGAGAGCTTTAACAAAAGGAAAGAAGGAAGAAGAAATCTGTAAAAAAATTTATTAACATTTAAAAACTTTATTAATATTTTAAAAGTATATTGCATATTGTTTGTTTATTCTTTTTTCCTGTCTACCAAATATTTGGCCTTAAGTGATTACAATTTTGTTTTCTGTATGCGTTTGCATGTGTGTTGGGATGGAAGTATTATAACAACCCAACTATAAATATACTTGTTTGAAAGTGTAAATGTAAATGAAAATCATCATAAATTCCTTTATCTTTTTGCGAAAAATTAATCCTTAAATAAATATATGTATGTGCCAAAATAAAAGTTTTAAAAATTTGACTTCAATAAAAACATATTTTAAAGGCCCCTTATAAAATTCAAGGTTTGTATGACATATAAGGGGTTTCAATGCTATGGAGGAAAAAGTAAAAAAAAATAATTTTAAATTTGTAGAGTTAAATATACTAAAACAAAGTTTGATTGAATATAACCAACAAGAATCTTATATGTTATTCTGAGGAAGGTGTTTAGGAAAACAGAGAATTGAATGACAGTTCTGTTATACCATATTCATGACAGTGACATATGTAGCTACAAGATTAACATATTTTTACAATCAATTACCCACAGCGCGAAAACGTCAAAGTTTGTTTTACGTTTCATTTCATGATTTAGACTTATCTTATTTCAAAATTAAAAACAAAACAAACAAAAAGTGCTGATATTACTTGTTTCAAAAGCTTATGAACAGCAAACCTGAAGTGCATTAATCTTATTTTTTTTATTTAAAAAATCCCGAAATCCCCAGTTTCCGAATTTATTAATTTGTCAATGGCATCTCTACAACATTTAAAGAACAAAAAAATATTTATTTATTAAGTGCAAAGTAAGAACATAAGTCTATAAAATTTATTTATTATACTCAGATGACAAGTTTAATTTTTGTTTGAATTAGATTTATTGTAAAGTTATACGATCCTAAGATATTAATTGAATATTTAAAAACTTTCTTACAAATACTCACAAGCACCATTTGCTTTTTCATAAATGTCTGATGGTAAAAGATGGTTTTAAAAATTAAATTTAGGCTGCATGACTTGTGTCTTATCGCAGTTGGTGCTAGTAGCAACGGCATATTTTATCATATTTGTTATTATTGTTATTGTTATTATAATCATGAGCGTTACATGTCACGACCAAGAGAAGCAAGCCACTTCTCTATAATACACAAACATTTGGCTGGCTTCAGTTTGGTTGAACATTTCAGGCCCCTTAATATATGTTATGTTTTTTGTGTTTATTTTATTAGTGCAGATTATTACATTTCATACCTTTAAAAAAATTTAAGCCGACATTTGAATGACTTGAAAATAAAAACGAAATTATTTTAATTTTTATTTTATATTTTTGTATACTTCTGGTATTTATAAGTGGGAATGTGTAATTGTGTAAATATTTTTTGTTAACAGCTGTGTGCTTGTATGCGACTAACACATACTTTAAATACTTTAAGCAAATTGAATGTTTAAAACATTTAAAAAATAAATATTTTGGAAATATATGTAGAAAAAAAAACGTTATTAAGTTTTTTTGTAATGTCATAAGAGTTAAAGCAAGTAAGAATGCTATATTTGGCTGTGCAGAAAATAATATATCTTCCGTCGTTTTGTATTTTCAGTGAGTCGCTAGAACTGTTGTAAAGCAGTGTAAATTGAAACAAATTTCTGGGTAGCAAGTGGCTGTAATATTTCGAGTGACTCACAACAAACTTCTTTTCGGAACGCTAACAAATTATATAAAAACCAGCTTGCAACGGGTATAAAGATGGTGGCTGTAATAGTTTCTAGAACACATCGCATTAAAATTTCATAAAATTGTTTCATAATATGAGGGCTATCCTTCCCCTTGCCCTTATCCATCTAATTTTGTTGAAAAAGCCTAGCAAAAAACCTACTACCACTATCCTTTTTCCTTTCCGAAAAAAACATTTTTTAATTTAGCTTTTTATCTGCAAAGTTACTGTGATATTAAAGCATTGTATGCATGAGTTTTGTCTTAACCAAGTAGATCATCTTAGGATTTTGTTAGATTTCGGTCTTGGTCTGTAGCCAGCTGATCTTGCTGATTTAAAATATACTTATTGATATTTTTATTTGACAACAAAATCGGCTCCGCGGGACTTTTCTCAGTTTCGAAAACTTGATTTCTAGAAGAATTAAGAATATTTATAAATGATTTATGGAGACGTAAAAGAATATTGTAGCAGCTACAAACTAAATTACAAACTGATAACTTATAACTGACTAAAGCGTTACAGGTGTAAGTGAGTATCAATTCTTTACATGGTTTGTATTTGAGTATTTATTACACCCTTCACATTAGTGATTAAGGTATATATAAGCTTGTCATTCCGTTTGTAATTTCTTTAATATCCATTTACGACCCAATAAAGTATATAATATCCTGGCACTTATAGATAGGGAAGTCGATTGGGCGATGTTCGTCTGTCCTTATTATGGTTAAAATTAATTTTTTGAAGCCCCCTGATATTGCATAGACATGCAAGTGACATTATATTTGTTAAAAATATCTGCGAAAAAAGTCTTTATTTAAACCCAGAAAAATCGCCTGAAAATTGGCTGATAATTAATCTAAAAACCAAGACTTCCTCTGTTTAATATTTTAGAATTCTAACATAAAAGCCTATAAGACTGTCCCGGAGTTGCCACTAAGCCGGTGCAATGTAAAAGCAACTCTCATTAATTTTCCTCAATAATATTTTTGCGGAACATACTTACCCCCTTCAGCCCATACAAGGTTGCTATACAAAATTTATTTTTTTTAAATCGCTCCCACAGCTTCCAGGGTGCTCCTACAAAAGCCATATGTTAGACCACAATTAACTTTTCCTTCCAAATATTTTTGTAAAACTTGCTAACCCCCTATTTCTAGCTCCTAACACGGTTTTTATACAAAATTTTTAAAAATTCCCCGGAGTCACCCTTAGAGGATTAAAACGTATCTCAGATCCCCATTATTTTTCCCTTCCAAACATATTCCTAGCAAATACTTACCCCCTATCACCATCACCTAAGAGGTTGCAATACAAAATTTAGAAAAATTATCTTAAAACGCATATAACTTTCCCAGAGTGGAGCCTAAGAAAATAAAGTATGCGACTGACCCCCATTAGTCTTCCCTCCTAAACATATTCCTAGTACATACTTATCCCCCTGTCTCCATCGTCTCTGAGGGGCTTCCATACAAAATTTGCGAAATTGTAACAAATCTCCACCTACAGCTCCCAGTGTGCCCGCGGATAGGTCAAATGTAGGACTGACTCCAACTCGTTTTCCCTTGCAAACATTTTTTCAGAACTGACCCCCTATCACCACCCCCTACTGGGGTTAACATACAAAGTTTGAAAAAAATTATGGTAAAAACCCTCTACACGTTTTGAAGGGTATAAAAGATTCGGCACATCCGAATATAGCGCTCTTACTTGTTTTGTTTATATATAAAATTTAAATTAGTTAAAACAAAAAAAAAATATATGAAACTTGAGAGAGGACAATTTTATGGTATGTTTGTGTGAAATCTTAATGTCCTTAATATTTGCTCTTGATAGGGCATAAAAGCTTAAAAAATTTTGTGTGAGTTGTTTTTTTTTATAAATTAGAGCAATGCAGTAATAAATTGTATTCTTACTTAATTAACCGAGCAGAGTTTATACCATTAATTGAAAAGCTTAGCGTTTGAACACCTATTCAGATAGACAGACTAACACTCGAGCACCAACACCAGCGCTGTTTAAGTGAATTTTGTTATGTAATATGTAACACATAAAAATATATATTTGAAATCCAATACATAACATATAGTTTAACTTTTAAACCATTTAAATTTACACCTTAAACTTTTTTTATTTAATTTGTAAAGTAGTACACATTCTAGTGCTGCTGATTCTTTTAAAGTAAAGAAGGTGAAATACTTATTTCTTAAAGATGTTATAGACTTTAGAAACAACAAAAAATCACACTTAAGTGTCAGTTTTTTGTATTTTTTTATATTTTTCTTTATAACGTCGTTATTATAATTTGTAAATGGTGATTTGGCTAATAAAAATTTGGGCCACATATTTAGCAGGTTGAAAATTTACTAAATACTTCAATATAAGCATTCACTTATACCTTCGTGCATTAAATATCTATATATATTAGGGTGACAATTAAAAAATTTTTGATTAACCAACAAGGCAATCTGGTGACAGATAAAGCTGACTCTCTGAAAATCTGGAAGGAGTACTTTTCCAGATTGTTGGTTTATGATGAAAACGGCGATAGAGATATTCCCTTTCCAATCAATGATGACGAAATAAAGTGTATAGCTCCCACTCCAGAAAAGGTGAGAACATCAATATCTGAGATGAAAAAAAAAAAACAGAGCTGCAGGAGCCTATGGCTTATAGGCAAAATGTTGGTAAGATGCATGCATTAACTTATTTCAAAAATTTAAACAATCTTTTAGTTTTTAACAAGAACTACGTGCTGTTGGGCAGACAAAGCTCACATTACACAAGACAATCGTTTTGTCTGTTCTGCTATACGGTGCAGAGGAGTACCACTTGTTTAAGCAGATAAAGGTTTTCTTGCAGTGTTTAAAAAAACATTTCTCGGCAACACATATGGCGTAGACGGAGAATATCGGTATCATATCCTAGGGGACTAGGACAGTTTTAGGGATTTTTACCAAACTTTTTTCAAATTTTTTATGGCAACCCCAATAGGGGGAGGCGACAGGGGGTAAGTAAGTTTTAAGAAAATGTTTGCAAGAATAAATGAGTTGGGGTCAGCCATACATTTGACCTTAACACGGGACCCTGAAAGCTCTAGAGGGGGATTTATTGCAATTTTACATAATTTTGTATGGAAGCCCCCTTAGCCGATGAAGATAGTGGGTAAATATGTTTTAGGAATATGTTTGGAAGTGGAAACTAATGGGGGTCGGTTGTGCACTTTATTTCAATAAGGCCAACTCTGGGGAAGTTATGGACGTTTTTACATAATTTTTGTAAATTTTGTATGGCCACCCCCTTAAGTGATGTTAATGGGGGTTAAGTATGCTTAAGGAATATGTTTGGGAGGGAAAACTAATTGGGATCTGCGATACATTTTATTCCTCCAGGAGCGACTCCGGGGAAGTTGTAGGGGTTTTTCCCTATTTTTTTAAATTTGGATGGCAAAACCCATAGCGCGTGGGGATAAGGACTAAGTATGTTCTAATAATATGCTTTTGAGAGGAAACTAATAAGGTCGATCGTAAACTTTATTTCTCTGAGGCCGACTCTGGGGGAGTTATGGGCGTTTTTACACCATTTTTGTAAATTTTGTATGGCAACCCCCTATGGTGATGGAAATAGGGCACAGAAAAAACTGAATTGTAGAATTAGTTACGAAATTCAGAGAATCAGTAAATATTCTGTCTGGCTGAGGACCTACAACGCAAATTATAAATTTAGGCAAACAATTTTGCAAAAAATTTAATTGAAAAAATAATAGTTTTAGTTTCATTGGTTTGGTTTGGTTTTAAAATCAAATCAAAATATTATTAGAGACTATTAAATAAATTTACTAAAAACTAAATTATTTTGAACAAGTATTTGTTTGAAAAAAAAAAATTTTGTAGTTTTTTCTGTGGGGGTAAGTATGCTTTAGGAATATGTCTGGAAGGAAAACTAATGGGGGTCTTATATACATTTTGTTTCTCTAGGGGCGACTTCGGGGAAGTTGTAGGGGTTTTTACCCTATTTTTTAAAATCTCTGGGGCAATTGTGGGGGTTTTTATGTACAAATATTTTTTTTGGCTTTTATCTCGGTTGGTTATCGGAAGATTTTGCTAGATTTCAAAAGGAATTTGCTCGAACTGACGTTGACATCAGGCGGCTTTAAAAAGTTGATTTTTACCATAACACGGGCAGATAGACAGAAGGACAGACGGATATCTTAAAAAAAAAAACAAAAGAATTATGATAAACTTCAGCATCATACACCAGAGTAAGCAAAAAACGCTTTATTTTAAATCGGGTTACACCCTTTCTATATTAAGTCATTTTATAAAGAAATTTTATTCTACTTTTCTATAATTTGCATTTTCTTTTGCATAAAAATTAATAAATTTTTATTTAAAAAACAATAAATTTTTTTTCTTCTTAGGGTAGTTTTGGATGGCACTGTTGATTTAAAATGTAACTTTTTAGTTTTGCCTACAAAATCCACAAGATTTTCGAATGAAAGAATAATAATGAATAGAAATTTCTGTTATTTTTTTATTTTAAAATATTTTGTCCGTCCTTTGGTTTGTTTTTGGACAAAATCAAGTATTAGTTTTGTTGTTTACCATACAATTGGAATTTTTAGCTTCTTGAACCATTTTACAGTTTTTAAATACACAAAAATAGTATCTCACAGTTAAACTCAAAATGCAGTGCTAATTACTAGAACACACATTCGAAAAAAAAATTCAAGTTAAAAGTAAAAAAAAACACAAAAGTTCTTCGCAACAACACCTAAATAGCATCTTGAACCTTTTTTTTTTTTTTGCCATCTTGTAAACCAAAAAGCGTTAATGAATACAAATACAATAAACTTATGTGTTCAGTAGCATTTTCTGGAAAAAAAAATTATTAAAATAATTTTGGTTTTTGTTTAAAGTTCAGAATTTAAAATTTAAATCAGTTGATTATTAGTTGTCAAACAGTTAAAGTGTTGAATTCAATTTAAATAAGTTGTGTTTTTTAAAGATTTTTCTATTCTTTAGTGAATTTTTTTTTATATTTATAATACAAAAACCACAATTAAGGAACTTGGCAAGATGTCGGAATAGCTGATTGTATTTAAATTTTTATAACTGACGGCTATGCCTCATCTAGTCAATTGCTTTAACTGATTAACAACGTGAAAAAAATTATTTTCTCGAGCTAAAATTCGTGGTGATTTTTTAAACCTTTAATTTTTAGTCAAATTTTTTATGAATTTTATTTAATAATTTTATTAAAATGTTTCAAATAACTGCTTATGTGCTTATAACAAGTTTATTGTGTAGAAAAAAGTTTTAAATTAATATTTGATCAAGATATGGGAGTTTTATTTGTTTAAGAGAAAGTTTAAAATATCAGAAAAAAAAAATTATTAATACTGAAATTTATTTTCTAAAAAACAATTTTAATTACTTAGTCCTGCATTATTCGGGGTTTTCATGAAAACCGATAGCTGTTGAAATGGGATTTCAAAGCAACCACTAAATACTTTTTTGTAACAAATATTCAATTAATGAATTAAGAGTTAAATTTTAAACTAGCATTTTTATTAAAAAATAAAGCCATAATACCTTAACATTAGAGACTGAGCATCTATTAGCAATTTTTAAATCCAATTCCTACAGCCAATTCCTACAACAATTCAATGGCAACCCTGATTAAGCGTTGAATATAGTGCGACTTTTTCGAGAATACGAATACTTAGGTTTTGACAGAATTTAGTTTTATAAAAAAAACTTAATTCCCATTTTACG